>JARGGL010000008.1:11800000-12265000 GCA_029955375.1 Rubus parviflorus | reverse complement strand
CCCAAATATGCATTATTTGTGTTACATTTATTATTACGAATTCCTCCGTGTTGTGCTGAGATTTCAAACTTTTTGAATAACCTAATAAAGCGTTACTGTCAAAGCTCCACTGTACGTTGTTGCTTTCCTGTTTCGTGTACCCAATGCTTTGAACTCTCTCCCCTTTTTCAACGTACACCTAAAACACTTGGATTTGGGTAACGTACGTTGATCTTACTTAGCAAGTAATTAATGTGTTAGTTCATTCAAATCGGTATATCTCGTCTATTTCTAACGATATATATATAATAAGATGTCGATGTATTTGGTGATCTAATTTTTGTATAGTAAACGGACAATAGTCAATTAGATAAATTGAAATGATAATTTTGATAATCAAAAGGCCAAATAGTTTTTTATTTGACTTAGTGGCTAACTGGCTATTGAAGGATGTCCCCAAATTGATGATGTTATACATTTAATTTGTGAATAAATTTTCAAAGTCTAGTATGAGTATTGTGCAGGCAAAACTAGGTTTACTAAACTTAATCAGGGTATATACTAAAAGTACCTTTCATGCCTTTTCTCTAGGGGCTCACTACCTTTCCATTATCAAAGACTTGCCCCATATGTGTACCATCAGCTAAATTAAGTGGGGAAGCTTCCGGCAGTTTCTTGGGCAGCATTAGGATAGGGCACCTTTTAATTTATTCAATTATTTGGTTTAATAATTTTAAATATTTTTATGAGCCAGCTGTTGGATCTCACTATAAAATCACGTATAGAAGCCAGCAAGCGTAGAGTAGTTTCAGACCAAGACTTCTGCTGTACGTACATCCCACAATCTAGTACTTCTGTTTTTTCAACAAGACTCAAATCCTTCTTCTCTAGCTCTCCTACTTTCATATCTTACACCCTCAGTCCTAGTTTTTTGCTAGTACGTACATACATATATACATATATCTTCAACTCTTTCTGCATTTTGATTTGTTTAGTACGTACATGAATTAATCAGTCTAGAGCTTTTCAAAGATATCAGAGACTTGTGTTGTAGCCCCGCAATCTAGTGTTCACCTCTCTCTTCTTCTTCTTTTTTTTTTTTCCAACAACCCTCGATCAAAACCCTTCTTCTCTGCTAGCTCTCCTCTTGTAAGGAAGGTTGCTCATAAACCTAGCTAGCTTTTTCTGCACTTTGATTTCTCAAAGAAACTAGAGAAGATGGGAGTTCAAGGCACCTTGGAGTACTTGTCAGATCTACTAAGCAGTGTCAAAAGCAAGAAGAAGAAGAAGCAAATAAAAACTGTTGCCGTCAAAATTAGGATGGACTGTGAGGGTTGTTCTCGCAAGGTCAAGAAGGTCCTCTCCGGTGTAAAAGGTACTGTATGTTCAATTTTCATTTCTTGTTTCAAATTTCTTGCTTAAGTATGTACGACCACCAGATTAACAATCTGATAAGATAATGTATTGGTATTGATCATGTCAATAATTTGGATGATCGTAGGGGCTAAATCTGTGGATATCGACATGAAGCAGCAGAAGGCAACGGTGACTGGTTACGTCGAGGCAAAGAAAGTGTTGAAGGCAGCTCAGTCGACCAAGAAGAAGTGCGAGCTGTGGCCTTATGTTCCATACACTCTGGTGGCTCATCCTTATGTTGCCGGAGCCTACGACAAGAAGGCACCTGCCAATATGGTGAGAAGCCTCCCAAACACTGCCACTATCACTGAGAGTGCTGTGGATATCCACTACACTGAAATGTTTAGTGATGACAACCCAAATGCCTGCTCTGTCATGTAGCTAGCTCGATCCGTATGTTTAGTATGAAAAAGAAATTAAGGAAAATGTGGTTTTGTATATATTGGAATGAATAGGATGGGGATATTAGATGGATTTTGTAAGCTTTTTATCATGGAGTTTGATTATGGAAGTACTAATTCTCATTTTAATTCGGTGCAGGTGCATATGGTTTTTTTTTCTTTTCAAAATTTATTAACTACTAATTTTTTCACCCTAGCTCTTTCATTACTTGGGCTAACTCTAAAGATCAACTTATGCTTAGCTCAAAAACTAGTCTTTGTTTAGTGCAGAGCGATGGATGGAAACTTGGGCTAAATACTACTTCCTAAATCCAAAACTCTAAAGTATATACCCTCCAATCTAAATGAACATTTTATTTGATATAATTAAGTAAAGTATACCAACGCAAATTTATCTATATATATATATATATATATATATAAAGAAAATACATGAGTTTGGTTGCACTTGATAAACTAAGATGATAGAAGACTAAATTAATAAGTTGCACTTCTCTCTACATTCCATTTTTTTTTACCATTCACACTAATCAATTTCCACATTTTATTTTATTTGTTCAAATTAAAAACGTCAATTGACATGTGCTTTAGGAACTAGACAATCATGCATGCATATAGTTTTTATAATAATCACTTTTAATATAATGTCATCTTCCTATAATTGATTAATTAATCATGATACTTTTTTGATAATCATATAGTTTTATTATATTTATGTGTTTGGTAATGTTACGTGGCAGTCCTAATTTCGAAGATATTACGGAGAAACAATAATTAGTAAAGCTCATGAAAGCGAGATTCCTGCCTTTAATCCATGGAAAGGATACGATCGATGAGATTCCAAAAAAAAAATTGTGCCACCTGGGTCGATATAATGATATCTTTCGAAACAGAAGAACTTGGCTTACGTACTAGAAATAAATAGAATAACTTTGAAACCTAACTTTTTTTTTTGAACAATTTGAAACCTAACTTTTGACAATCACCGCGTGATCTGACTTTTGTGAAGTATGTGAGCGAAAAATTGTAGATTCATGCATAGATACAAAAATGAAAGAAATAAAGGTCTAGTATCCAATAACATGCATGTAGAATCTAGCTATGTAATCGAAAAAAAACATGTAGAATCTAGGCCTTCACGCCAAAAGAATCACATTATAGGGAAACAAATAACTCGAAAAATTAGAGGGTACATATGCATGCATCTTCTGGGACACAATTTATGAGCCAGTCTATCCTTTACTCTAACTGAAAAAAGATCTCAAAAGAGTTTTCCTGAGGTATTAATTGGTCAATTGTAACTTTTCCATTCAAATATTGGTCGATCTGGCTGGGATTGGCAACAATCCAACACGCCCCTGCAGATTGTTGCTCATCTTATCACCACCAATTGTCCCAGGCCATGAGTCGAGTTTGGCTCATTACGAGCCGAATGTCAATGCGTAAGAAGCTCGACAATCGATTTCTCCGTCGTTTTGATCGTGCAATCAATAAGAACAATATACTCTTCTGAAAACCTTGCTTTTGTAGCCAAGCTACGGTGGTAATCTCAGACTATGATGGAGTCTGCGATTTGGACCATATGCTGCTCAACCTTCTCCCGATGTGGTTAGAGATTGGTGGCCTGCCTCAAGCCTAAATCGAGAAGGAGACCATCAAGACGATCGACTTCTCTCTTGTCACCAAGGGAGTTTGGCCTTGTTGCCACATAGATGTAGCCCTAAAAAATAAAAAATGATGAAAACCCAACTTGCACCCATGATTTTTAGCCTAGTCCAAAACTGACCTGGGGCAATCCTCAAGGCAAGACTAGTCCCAAGTCTTAACCCAGTTGCCATGTGGCAACCTCAAAAAGTGGTAGACCCCATAAAATTTAATTCTCACATGACTAGATTTTTTCACTCACATGGGTTGTTATTTTTGTTTAACTCACATGAGAATATGGAATGTTGCAATTTATTTAACATTTGCAATAAATAATATTTCACATTTGCAATAAATAAAAGAATATATCCTTCTAAAAAATATAAAAAAATAAAAATGTGACCTTGCTCCTGCCCTAACGGGTGGAAGCAACCATAAAAAAATACATAAACAATAATTGCCCCAGAGCCCTTGCCCCAGAGCCCCAAAGGGTGAACATGCTCATACATCGGTTATGACCGGTCTCAATTATAGCGAGAGGATGTGACTCGGGTCCATCTGATTCTTGATGTGGACCGTCCTTTCACTATTCGCAAAAGGTATCACCTATCGAGTTCTCATTTTGTTATGCTGAATTTTATCTATGAATGAATCAAGGGTTTATGCCTAATCAGTGCTTGTTTCTCTCATGAGACGACATGATAAGGTAGGGATCGCTTGGCTGCTCTACCGCCGGTGCCTGCTCTACTGCCGGTGCCTGCTCCTGTAGGTCCACCGTTGGTGGTCCGATTGCCAGTGGCTCCTCCCACTCCTCGGACCCCGTCCCATTCTAGTTTTCCTTTGTCTCTAGCTTGGGGTTCCCTTTGGGACCCGACTATGTTTTTCAGGCCAAAAGCTTCCAGATATCTTTTTTTCTCCCTGACAAGCCTTTGGATCTGCCACCATTCCCGGCGCAGACTTAGCCTCCTCACTAGAAACCGATTATGGTCGAGTTACCTGCCCCACGGGCCCCCTTTGACCCTAACCTGTCCGCCTTGTGAAAGAGGTCTCTCTCTGAAGATGTTGCATATGCATAAGTTGGCAAACGGGGAAAGCTGGATATACTATTAATGTCTATTATGCAGCCTGTGATACTTCCATCCCTGTGGTGCTGCCAGGTTTAGAAGGTGTGTTGGAAGATGAAATCAAACCTGCCATGCATAACTCTCTCTGAACCGAAAGTGAAGTCCTTGCTCGTGGTCGTCCTCCTGGAGCCAAGAATAATCCTAAAGAGGAGAGCCTCTCATCCATATATGTTGGGATCACATCCAAGGGGAAGAATTAATCTCCAAGAAAGAAGACTTCTTCTAAAAAGAAGAAGATTGTTTTTTTATCATTCTAATTCTATTTTCGGGGAGAATACTACTCCTCATATTATGATGTAGTGATGGCAACACACCGTTAAAATGTTAGGGTACGGGGGTTATTTTTTTAATATTCTGCTCTGTACTCAAGTTCTCTTATTTTGACTATGATTTTTAGGTTTGTAGGCGTATGAAATTAACGTAGTGGTACACATAGAGAAGTTTTTTTTTTCCTGAGCCAATTAGGTGGTAAAGTTTTTCTGTAACACTACCATATTATCAATAAAATTGTCGTTTCCACTATAAAAAAACCATTGAAATCCAATTTATGCAACAAGTATAATCAAGCCAAACTGCCAAAGCATAAAGATCGAGTACAAGAAAAAAACACATACAGTAACTCCATTCCGTTATATTAAAGTGAATTATGTGTACCACATAGGGATAGTTATTTTGTATAATTTTTTTCGATAACAAATGAATTTGACATCTTTTGCTAAAAAAAAAACAAAAATACGGCCTTAAAATAGAGATCTGATCTGACGTTCAGACAAAATGCATGTTATGCCCTAAATTGGACATGGGAACCGAGTAAGTCGATCGATCTTTATCGTTCTGTACGGAATCCAATTCCCAAAGAACATCGAAGGATTTTAGACTCAAGAAATCCAAGGGAGCATGCAAATGCAATGCATGTAGTTGGTGTCTCATCGAAAACCCAAGGGGTTATTTTTATCGGAAAGGCAAATAGTTGCACGAGGCCAAAAATTTGGAACATTCTCAATTCCTTGTTAGCTATTAAATTAACTACATGCATGCACTTGGGATTGGATACCATATATACATATATAGTACAATTATTTTATTTGAAGGAATATATATTAAATCAACTCTTAGCAATCCATACCTGTTAATTTCATTTTGGAATTGCTAAAACTAATTAGTGCATATATACACATCCCGGCCTTACATAGATATTATGTAGAAGTACGTGTTTATACAGTACGTACGTACCATGTCTTAGTTTTATTAGGAATCAACTAAGAAGATTATGATCGATCATTGTTGACATAACTTCGTATGAGAAGTTATCGTTCACTTTAGCTAACTGATGAGTGGCATTGTTATTTTTTTAGCGGCATTGATGAATTTTATTTCTTGATTAATACATATATAAACATCTTTTGATACAAAAAATATATGCACTTAGGCAGACAATCTCATAAATTTAAGGTTGGTTCAAGATGCAACAATCAAACCAATTGTAATTCAAAGAATTACAATCAACCAATGATCAATCATCCCATTATTGTATTGACCATCCAATCCTTGGATCTCTCTATGTCCTCCTATCTCTCCTCCCACCCATTTATAACCATATTCCTCTCTCTCTCTCTCTCTCTCCCTTTCTCTTTCTCTCGTGTACCCAACCACCCTTGTTTTAAGCTGTTTCTTCTTCCTCTCCATGCATTGTTTATATACATGATGAATAGGAGGATACTTCTCTTAGATTTTTTCCTTTTTTAAAATTTACCCTCATAGATTTAGATATAGTCGGGACAGATCAAGATGGGTCGTGTTAAGCTGGAGATTAAGAGAATAGAAAACAACACCAATCGGCAAGTTACATTCTCAAAGCGCAGAAATGGACTCATTAAAAAAGCCTATGAGCTTTCCATCCTTTGTGACATTGACATTGCTCTTATCATGTTCTCTCCTTCCGGTCGTCTTAGCCACTTTTCCGGCAAAAGAAGGTTTTAATCAATTTTCACATTTAACTTTACAAACATTTTGCATGCCCTTCTTTATACGATATATCTTGATACTATTCTTTTTGGAATCCTATATATCTTTTTCGATCTTTATTTCTTATATTTATGGCCTATATGCATGCAGATTTTGCTTTTGTATCTCAAGCATGGTTTATGTTCTTCAGAAATAGTGAAAATTTGATTGACAAATTCCACTTTGTTTTGTTTGTTCTCCCCCGATCTTTTTTTTTATTTAAAGAAAAGAAAATTATTATATGATTGTTCTGGTAATAGAAGTGGATTACTTCCAAAATCATTGGCGAAGGTTTTCTTAATTCTTAGTATTCGTTCATATTTTTCTGGTATCAGCATGGGAATAGGATCTCTGACCAGATTGTTTGTCCATCCCTTGCGCCCCTTATTAGGAAAAACACAAATTCTATCTACCTGTTTTGCTCACGTACCCGTGTATACGGTTATTAACTGTTGATATATATGTTGTTAATGATTGTCAATGCGTACATGAACAATCGATTACTGTTAATTAGCACTTATGTATTCAACATTAACATTGATCACCATTAAAAAATGAACTTAGGAATATATTATCATATTTTTCTACGGTTTTACCACTTTATTTTTTTTTGTCTCGTTCCGGTTTTTGATAATAACAATGTTATTGTTGAAATCAGGATTGAAGATGTGTTTACTCGTTACATTAATCTCCCAGATCAAGAAAGAGAGCAGTAAGTGTTGTTAAAATCCAAATATTTACTTAATAAAAAGAGAGAGAGAGAGAGAGAGAGAGAGAGTTGAATGATTTAGAATTAGTTTATTCATTGCTCAGCTAATTAAGATTGTAATCGTTGCAGTGCTATAATTTTCCCAGATCACAACAAACATCCGTATGCTTCTATTCCTCTCTAGATAGTACTCTCTGATTTAATTTTCATTTTGTCACGATTTGATTTATTTAGTAATTAGTTCATTGTCCTTTTGCAGTGATCTACAAAACAAAGAGGTCAGATATATGGCATGTAGCAATGTACTCTATTTTATTTTATCTTGTTATTTGTTAATTCTTCTCAAGATAATTATAAATGGAAACGTACATATACGATGCTGTTTGTTTTCTTGCAGTACTTGCTCAGGACCCTTCAACAACTACGAAGTGAGAATGATATTGCTCTTCAACTAGCCAAGTTTGTAATCTTCTTCCTCTTCATAATCTTGACACACGTACTTATCACCATGCTAGGTAGTAAGACAAAATTTTGTTCACCAAATGACCAAATAATGTGATGATTTCATTTATTAAAACCCTAGCTAGACTATGAAACAGAACCTGTGCCCCCCTAAATCAATGCTGTCGTCTAAAGTTTTATTTTAATACAAAGCGACACTTGAGTGAAACAATAGACTAGCACCAACAATTTTCCTCGGAAGTTGAATAAGAGAAAAAAAAAAGTTTGTTTTTAAGCAATTTTGTTGTTGTGTTACTCATTTTATCTTCTATACATCATCTGTGTATGATTTTGTTTGTTTCTTCTGGCATGTCTCGATTACTCTGAATGCTTTGAATCGAAGTAGTCCTACTGCTGTTAGCTCTGAAATTGAGGTAGGAACTTTGCTACTATTCTGAGCTTGCTTTTGTAAGCTTTCTGCAGACCATTTTCGATGTTTATCATGGTCCAACTTGACCTTTGATTTGTACGGTTAATTTTTCATTCCAGGAACTTCAACAGGAAATTGGTGGGTTACAACAACAGCTTCAAATGGCGGAGGAGCAAATAAGGTCCTAAAAAGGAAACCCCATAAGTGAAAAAGTTACATACTGTGGCATAATTAGTACTAAAAATGACAATGTGTTAAAAGATAACTGCAATCAACAAACAATTTTTTTTTACTGTATAAATTTTTGATTGTGGTGACCATGTCATTTTACTTGCTCTTATCTAAAACACAGGATATATGAACCTGACCCACTAAAAATCACATCTACGGCAGAGCTTGAATCATCTGAGAAAAGTCTTGTGGACACATTGTCGCGTGTTATGCAGAGAAAGGTTGAGACCCTCATGACTGAATATATTTGCTTTTGAAGAATAATTTGCAAGTTTTATTTATTGGCTGGTCTGGTTGCACCCCGAAAAACGTTTGTCTACTTGAATGTTCTTCATTCTTTTCTAATTTTCAAATAACTGGGTCCCCAACATGTTTATATACTAGGTTTTATTCTACGTAATGTCTTTCGGTTGTTTTTATTTTGCAGGAATATTTGTTGAGTAACCATCTATCGTCTTTTGATTCATCTGGAATACAGGTAACTAAAATGCTAAGAATTCCTTTTTCGTTTCAATCGGCTTTAAACAAGTGCTACATACCATCTGAATTGAACCCTAAATAGCACCATACATGAAGTCATTTTCCGGAAATCTTAGTACACAATAATGTACAAGATACAAATGTTTTTTGTTTTCCTGATAACTCGGATTATTGTTTGAAGATAACTTGGACTGTTCTATGGTAACTCTTTACTATTTTTATGCTAACTTCCAGACATTTATATTGCATACAGCATTGTATAGTAGATGTACTCTTTTAAATAGAGTTTAGCATAAATAAAGCTTGATTATGTGAAAATATACATGCAGCAAGTGTTGCCAGGCTCTTTCGAGAATGAGGTGGCAGGTTGGTTGGCTAACGGTGGTCACAACCACACCCATATATACGATACTTCTGCTCCTTTGGATCATCAACTTAGGTACTTTTCCATTAAACCCTAATGTCAATTGAATTACTTAACTTTTTATATAGCGAATGATGTGTGTGTTTATATGTATACGGATAGGAACTTGTCGTCGACACTGTATGATCCATTTTCACAAGGAACGAGTTCAAATGGCGGCGGAGATCCGAGTAGCATGGGAGAGTGTCATGTGAGTGTTACAAACGGCAGTGATGGAGAGCTTCCTCCTTGGCCTCAGCCTTACACTTCCTCCGGACACCATTCCACTCTTATGCAACCATCATTGATGCCTCAATATCAGGTAATTTATGATCTCTTTAATAGTCACATATATATGATATATCTTGTATATATATGTTATGCTATCAAACTACAAGTAAGGCGAAACATTAAATCATGGCTTTTCTTGTTTTGATTCTTCCTTTGACCACATAGTATGCTAAATTTAAAAAAAAAAATTCTGATAAGCTTTTCACGAGGGATCTATTTTGATAAGAACATAAATGGCTCACATTCAATGATTTCAACTGTCTGATAATTAGTTTTCCGTCAAAGAATTTCACCTCTAAAAACCTAGAAAAATCAAGAATATAATTTGACTATGGGATTATCATAATGATCATTTTTGTGTTTAGCACAAACACTGTGTACAATTATTTAAGTGGTCATATATACTTGAATGAGTACTTGTCTTAGGCAATTATTTGTTGGAAAACATACATTATAATTGTAATTAAGTAACTTAATGATCTAAACTGATTGCAGCAGGCAATGGTAAGCTCAAACATGCCAGAAATAATACAACACGAGCAGGTGGAGATCCCAGTTAGCAGCTCCAACGTACAAGCTTACAATGAAGGTGCAGATAATTATCATGAAAACAACAAAGTTCCTCAGCTTAATGGACATTAATTAATCATCATTCTACGCAATATATATTAATTCAAGTGCGGATGAGATCTAGTTGATCCCCATAATTTTAATTAATTAGCTGCTGTTGTAATTTGTAGCAGTACTGTGACTAGGAGAATTAATTTAGCAGCTTTGCGAGCTCGGAGCTGCCGCTCAAATCTTGTAAAAAAAAAAAAAAAACTAAAAAATTTTGCATTTATAATTATGCATCATTTTTTTTTGTGGCTGGTTCGCGGCAATATTTTGGTTCGGTCAAGTTTTTGGCCATATTGTTCTCGCTTTTCTCTCACTATATATCATGAACCCTATATTTTGCGAATTAGGTGGAGCCTTGTAAAGTTGGCATTTTTCAGCTTTCTCACGCATTGGGTTTGGGTCATATGAAAGTTGAAAATACTTTTATTACGTGTTAGTAGGAATGTGAGGTGAGCGAAATTGAATGAAATCTTCAACAATTAACTGCAGATGATTTCGAACAAAAAAAAAAACTGCAGATGATGACTTGATTGACATCGTTAGAAATTACAAATTTAAGTTATACAGAGTGACCTTTTATTATTTATTTTCTCATGGTCTAAATTGATATTCATATCAAAAGTCAGGAAGTAAATTGGCCTTCTAAGGCTTTTCTATGTAAAACATAAGCCAATCGATTTTCCTTTAGTTAAAAAAAATTCAATCTCGACATCAGTGAAATATTCTCTCACATGATTTTCTTTTTTTGACTCGAACTAATCTCCGAGAATCAGTACTCACAATTTCAACCAAAAAACTAGCATGTAGATGTGAGAATGTGGAGTGTTGTCCCACATTGGAGATTGGAGAAAAGAGACTTTGCAAATGTGCTTTGGGCTTCACAACCAAAACTAATTGGCAATGGTTGGATTGGCCCAAATTCTTATAAGCACATTTATAAGGTCTATTTTCTCCAAGGTGGGACAACACTCCACATTCTCACACACCCCCGCACGTGTGGCGAATTTTCAAGCCAAACACGTGGATAACTTATATTGGGTGACGTGGAGCACGTGTGACCACTTGGTTTCACACGTGGGCGAACATGCAGCTCTGATACCATGATAAAGTAATCTGGGCGTCACAACCAAAACCAACTGACAATGGTTAGATAGGCCCAAATCCTTATAAGCACATTTGCAAGGTCCCTTTTCTCCAATCTCCAATGTGGGACAACACTCCACATTCTCACACGCCCCCGCACGTGTGGCGAATTTTCAAGCCATACACGTGGACAACTTTTATTGGGTGACGTGGAGCACGTGTTGAGAATGTGGAGTGTTGTCCCACATTAGAAATTGGAGAAAAGGGACCTTGCAAATGTGCTTATAAGGATTTGGGCCTATCCAACTATTGTCAATTGGTTTTGGTTGTGACGCCCAGATTACTTTATCATGGTATCAGAGTTGCAGGTTTGCCCGCGTGTGAAGCCAAGTGGCCACACGTGCTCCACGTTACTCAATAAAAGTTGTCCACGTGTATGGCTTGAAAATTCGCCACACGTGCGGGGGCGTGTGAGAATGTGGAGTGTTGTCCCACATTGGAGATTGGAGAAAAGAGACATTGCAAATGTGCTTATAAGGATTTGGGCCTATCCAACCATTGCCAATAGGTTTTGGTTGTGATGCATAGATTACTTCATCAGTAGATACCCGAAAGAATCTTTGAATACCCAAGCCATGACGGCTAGGGTTTTTCAGTGTTTGGGGAGAGCTCTCATTCTCATAGGGTTTTTTCATCTCATTTTCACTTGAGCTATGAGCCTATGACAATAATGTTGTTAAAATAGTTAAAAATTTATTTTATAAAAATGCTAAAGATTTTAATAAACCTTCAATTTTTTTTTTCAAATTGCAAACATTAAAGATATAAATTCATCATTAAAAAAAAATCAATTAAACATTATACTTAATAAAAATATGCTTAAGGCACGAGCCCGGCCTGACACAATATAGACTCATAGTGTTTTCTTAGATGGGCCGACCCAAGCATGGCCCGAAGCCCGAATGGGTCTACTTTAAACAGGCTGAGCCTGTTTGACACCTCTAGTTGACATCTAGTCCATGATAGAGTTGTCTATGGTGTAGTACACTTTAGTGTCGACATCGGTGGAAGATTCTATCACATGGAATGCTAGGGGAATTAAGACGAACGTCATAAACTATTTCAATTAAAGTTAAAGTAAAACCTTCATCGAGAAGATTCTATCACGTGAAACAACAACAAAAATTAGTATGTGTTTCATAAGCTGTTTCAATAAGCTTTATATTTTTGAAATTTATAAATGCATTCATTGAATTTTCACGTGAAATCTATGACAGTTTTGTCTATATTAAACAGACTCTTATCTTATCTCAATTTTATCGCCCAAGTTTCTATAAGTAACTCCCCTACAGTTTACATAAATCATATATAGTCCATATTTTCTTCTCTGATCATGGTTACTAACTTAGAATTGGAGAATCCATATTTGTAGGTATTAGCTAGAGAGAAGAGGAGGATGAGGGAAACAAGGGAAAGAAAAGAAAAGTTTGAGAGACGGGAAACTATACTCAGAGAAACTTATTCCATCAATTGTAGAAATGGGTGGCATGGGAAGAATCGAAATGGAGGCATCTTGAGGAGGATCAACCTACCTCCTCAGCCTGTTAGGTATATTCACGTACCTCTTGCTAGTTGATTTTGTTTTTCTTTCCATGTTTTAGTTTCTATCGATCAATATCGTCAAATTAATGATCTACTAAAATAGCAACAATACAAATGAAAGATTATAGTGATCGATATCGAATGAGTTAGTAAAAGATAATAATGCAGAAGAAACAACATCAAATTCTTCGATAGTGCATGTCATTTTTTTTCTTTATCATCTAATACTTATTGTGGCCCCCTCTGTTATGAATTTCTGGCTTCGCCCCGGTTAGTGATTGTGTGTCAAGGGTACACTATGGTAGCACCTACCGGCTTAATTAAAATTTTGCGAAATCAGTTGGATGAAGATATTCTTTTAGTACAACAATTGCATGCTTTGGAGAATTGAAAATCAATTATTTATCTAGGTGATTAGAAATTTTGTTTTAGTTTCTAGACTCGCTTTTAATTTAAAAGCGGAGCGCCATTGTACTCGATCAATATATGCTGCTCCTGTCAGTGTTTTTTTGCACTACCTAACGACAAAGACTTACGTCTAGGTCCAGAAAATTGATGTATATTTCATTATAATTTGGTGAAATTTGAATCTACCTCTCCTGAGAATAAAGAACCCAAAAAATATAAACTTATCATAATTCCAATTCATCCCTTAGAAAGTGAGTGAACTTTTTAGTTTTATAGAAAGTTGTGATGAGTTAATCGAGTCCTATATTTCCTTCTGTATCTGTGACCATCTGGAAATTGGAGTACTATATGTTGTTTTCTTAATTAGTCAAGGCTTCTATAAAAAAAAAAAAAATATATTTGTCTGGAGCTTCTTCATCCAGATTTTCTTCCCTTTATGAATGCGCCCATATGATATCTCTAATTAATTATAGCGCTCCAAATGGAAGAAACACTCTGTTATTTTTAATTTTAATTTTCATATTTCACATTTACCTCTAACATGATTTATCTTTTTCATAATAGTAAAAAACTAAAAACCGCCTGGCTATAAATAAGCTGCTGTCATGCATTTGCTGCCTTCCATCATCATCGACCAACTAGAGGTATACACTTTCATTTACTTTCCTTTTATTTCTTAGTCTCATTCATTTCCTTCTCCTTTTCTTCAAGCATCGCAAATCTTAGTCGTAAATTTCCTTACACTGCTCAAAACTTCAATGCCTTTTCACTTAACAATTTCTAATTTTCTATTGCGAGCAGGATCTGTAGATTGTGAAGCATAAATCCAAGGTATTTCGCATCTAAGAAAAAATAATCATTTGGAATTCATATATGTGCACTCTTAGATGAATGTTTTATAATTTTTCTGTAGTCATAGGATGGAGTGCAGAAAGTTAGGCCGCGTTCGGTAATGTTTCCAAAACCTGTTTTCTATATTTTAAATACTAAAACAGGTGTAAATTGCGTTCGGCGAAGTGTATTAGAAATACATTGAAAACTGTATCTTAAAAACATATTAAATTTTAGTCTATCTTTTAGGAAACGGTATATCAGCGTTTCCTCCATTTTTGAAAACAAAATCCCAATTTACTTCGTAAGTCTGTGATTTTGGCAATTGATCATGTTCATCGTTCCCTCTGAACCCATACCCTCCGTCGCCGATCTTCTTTCCCATCCTCTCTGAACCCATCTCCTCCACCGCCGAACGGGCCGGTGGTGCTTGGGCAGAGGAAGCTTGGACAGAGGAAGAAGAAGAAGGAGGAATCGGTGGAAGAAGTAGAAGAAGAAATCGGTGGGTACTTGGGCAGAGGAAGAAGGAGGATGAATTGGTGGGTGCTTGGGCAGAGGAAGAAGAAGAAGAAATCGGTGGGTGCTGCTGGAATTATTGAAAAGATGAATGCATAAAGAAGAAGGAGCAGCATGGGTTTAATTGCAGCATGGGCTTAATTGTTTCTTTATTATCATGACCATCATATTCCTCACGTGTGCTTAGAAGAATTGGTGGGTGCTTGGGAAGAGGAATAAGAATAAGAATAGAATAAGGAGAAGGACCAGGAATTGGCGCTGGTGCTTGGGCAAAGAAGCTGATCTGCTTGTGAGGACTGGACTGACGAAGGAGAAGTTGAAAGCCGTAAAACTGTTTTGAAACAACAGAACATATTCTTGAATCTTAAAAATACATAATTTAATTTTCTGTTTTTATTTTGCAAAACACTTTTTGAAAAATTGTTTTGGAAAACATTACCGAACAGGGCCTTAAATTTCGAGTGAAAGAAATTGCTATCCTTTGGTTTTTGGTTTGATTTAGTCTACTTGTTGTTATAGTCTTTCTTAATTGGATCTCTCTTCATGTACAGCTTTTGTTGTCCCTTTGAAGGATTTCAGGTCCATTCTGTATTTGCTGATCGATGTAGAAGTAAAGTGAGTTTGTGTCTGTGTCTATAATCCAAAGGCTTGCATGACCTTGATGTTTTGACTTGCATTTTGCATGATCGAGTTAGGTCAGTTAATGAAAGTGACCCAGATGGGAATGCAGCAGAGCCAAATTCTGGTATTATTGCTTCAGGATTTTGCTAACTTCTGAGCAGATGCCATAGATTTCATTCACTTTTTTTTTTTTTTTTTCGATCTCTAGGTTGTATCTGAGCTGCACTACCGAACTTTTCTTCTTCCTGAGCAAAGTCAAATTATTCCCTCACACCAGAATGCGCCAAATGTTCTCAATGGGTCCCATTAGTATCTTATCTCAAATTTTTTTTTGTTTTTCTTTCCCTGCTCTTTTCTTCTCAAAAGTGACCGCCAATTTACCAAAATCCACAAAATTGCTTAAACTTGATCACCCATAGATCACACGGTAGTTTTTAAGATTTTCGAGCGGTCACTTTAAGATATGAATCATGTTCGCATCTATACAAGTACTCTTTACTTTTTTAGGCTGTCACATGAGTCAAATATATACATATATAGAGCTTCTCAAATAAAGAAGTTCTTACTTTTTACAATATTTTAAAAATCGCTAGGCGCTAGTCGGGCGGCGGGGAGGGGCCTAGCGCCTAGGCGGGGATTAGTTGGACGCCGAGGCAGGCTAGGCGGTTTTTTATTTTATTATACAACATATAATTAACTAAATAAGTGCATACTTAAAACAAAAATTATATTTGTATTAAAAAATATAAACATACAAAATAAAAGTATATAAAAAGTACAATAATTGATTGAAAACATAGGTAAAAAAAATTCTAATATTTTAAAACCCGTCTTTGCCCTCCTAGGCGGATTTGCAACTAATCGAGGCGGTTAGCCTCCGCCTAGCGCCTAGGCGGGGATTAATCGGGTCTAGGCGGGGATTTTTAGAACACTGACTTTTTAACATGACGATTGAAATCAAAACTCCGCATGTTAAAAAGTAAGAACATTCTTATTGGATAATATATATATATATATAGGTATGGGAAATGATTGTTGTGAAATTGCCCTTATTGATAATTTTCTATTCTAAAATAAAGTCATTTTGATGATATTAATCACCAGGCTTGGCTCTTGTGAATCGATCAAGCTCCAGGAAGAACAACAAAATGTCCGCATTCACTCCATATAGCGAACTATCAAACCCTCCACTTGAGCAAACTGTAAGCTTCATCGACTCGTTTTGAATTATGTGGCTGATTCTATACCACTCTCTATGTTGAGTTGTTGACTTGCAAATAAAGTTGGGTTCTCCTCTCAAACAAACACTATACTGTAAAACAATATCAGTTTGTGTAATCGAAAAAAAAAAAACAATATCAGTTTTCATTACACTTTCTCAACAAGCAGTTTGACAATACTAAATATATGAAACTTGTTTGGTATTAACAGAATATGACAGAAGCAGGACTTGTAAATCAAAGGCCAGCAATGATCAACCAACAGCAAGCAACTCTGTATCCCCAACAGTTCAATGCTCCTTATAGCCTTCCGACTCCATCAGGGTACTGTACTTGACCTCACAGAGTCATCACCTTGGATTTGTACTTGCTACTTCTATAATGCTATATCACCAAATGATGTGTCAGTACGCGTTAATACCTTGTTTGTCAGGAATATATGAGATTCAAAGTCATTCGAAAGTTGAATAAAGTAATTTGGTTAGTGCACCCCTATAGCTTTCAGTATACTTATACACTGACATGCTTATTTTCAATGTGGTTTTGAATTTAGGCCCCAACAAAATGAAATTAGGGCAGTTAATGGAGTATTTCACCTAAAATGGACCAATCATTTACCATATGGAGCTGCACACTTAAGGTACATAACAGTGAATAGGTAAACAAAGAAACTTCATGGTTACGAGCACCTTGTTAATTAACATGCATATATGCATCTGATTTAGGCCACAAGGACCTCCACAGTTATTGAATCAACCACAACAACTGAGCCAAGTCCTGTTATGGAATGCCCATGGACCTGCAGATCTTTCTGGGTATCTAATCTAACTTTCTATCTTTCTTTTTGTTAATTAGTTTTATTATGGAAATTGTTATTTAACTGTAATTACTAATTAGCATACTGAGGCAAGGATGCAATTTTAAACCAAAAAAAATAATGTTTTTTCGCTTGACATAATTTTAACCCCCAGTACATGTCAAGATACACTAGTAGTAGAGCAAAAAGTTAAAGCAATTTCTTTTGAATTTAGGCTTCTTCAGCATCAGAGAGGCAAGGAGGTAATCCAATCCACTCAGGTTCTTGAATCTTCAATGGTTCAAAGGTAGTAGATATAATCTCAGTTCCATTTTCCTTCTATAACAAATATAGTACTTTATTCTATAATACTGAACACGCGAATATAGGTCAATATAAATTTCAATTTTTAGGGTCCAACCATCGGAGGATGAAGGGCAAATTAACCAAGCTCAGGTGATGCCTTTTGTGCTTCATCCACACCAATCTAACCAATATTTAAGTGCCATTGCATCTAGGTACAAAATTATTCAGTTTCGTTTTCTAATTTCCTTGAAATTGTGGAATACATACCACTACGTATATGCTTATTCTAATTTTGGTCTTCCTTCTTATTCTTTAGGCCTCAGGAAGTAGGTGGTCAACACCAACAGTCTACTCATGTCCAGTTGGTACCTAATGTTGTGGCTAACTCAATGGTACCAACGCCTTCTATGCTTCTGAGGTACATGATGTTTCACTAAGAAAACACAACTAATATGATAATATCTTTTTAGGCAGAGTTATCACCTGGCGAAGATACATTCAATATTTCATGTTCATGCTCTTATTAGACTATTTTTGTAGGTTTCCACCTGTTCAACTTGAAGAGTTGACTGTGGGTGTTAATACTACTCCAAGTGATGGCACTTCTCAGGTTGTCTAAATATCTTTCTTCTGACTCTATATCTTATCATCAAGAAACTTATAAAATCACAACACTGTCACCAAGCAACTTCAAAGTCATACATATATTACTAGCACTCTATAAATATAAAAAAGGGGTTTCTCTCCTATGCACATACCAAGGACATGCTTCGGTTATAATGACCGTTGGTTGAAAATCAACGGCCACAGTTGGTGTGGTGGTCCTCCAAGAAAACCCCAGAACTGAAAATAAGCATTCCTGTTATGCTCATGGGAGGAAAAACCTGCAAATAGTTTGTTTATCTTTCTTTCTTTTTTTACGCCTTCTTGTGTATACATCTTGTAAATAACCATTTTCTGAAAATACTTTTTTAGCAAGGAACACCAGAAAAACGTGTCTGCAAACGCCGTGCCATGTCTGCCCAAGGATGTGAATCAGGAGAATCATCTAGGGTATCAAACTATTGACTCTTCAGTACTACATTGCACTGATTCCATGAGCTTAGTTATGGGCAAGAGTTTCAAAAGACATTGTAATATGTGACTGATGAACCTATATATAAATATCCTTTTTTTGTCTGATCCAATGCAGAAATGGAGCAAGCGACAAAGAAATTCAGCCAACTCCAATGATCAAGAAGTTTCCGTTCCTTCTAATCCAAGGTTTTCAATATTTTATTTTGTGAGGCTCTAGCTGTTGATGGAAAACTTCCATCTGATCAAAGTTTTCTAATGGTTTCAGGGAAGTTATAAATGGTTGTTATAACCCAATCTATGAAAATATGGGCCTGCCTCTTGACCCCCATCTTCGGCTGCTTGAAGCAAGCTTAAAAAGGGAATTTCCTTCTGAGTAATACTTGATAGTCGGTTTGACCGACTTTAACTTTGGCAATAGATGAATCCTGCAATTATGTATCCTACACTCTATGGCCAACTAATGATCAGTCGATGTAACTTTCACATTATCATCTATCATCATACTAATCACTTCACAGGCTTTCTGGATGTTTTTGTTTTAGTAATCAACTTAGTCGAGGCATTTGGTTGTTTTTCTTTTTCCTAATGAATCATGTTTTTTCTCAATGTTTTAAGCAATATCTCATTAGCTAGGAACTCTATAATATCCTTTTGTTGATGAATTTTGTGATTAACACTATTTACCAGCAAAAAATAAGTCAATGATATATCTTATGATACCTCTATATATATATATAGATTGAAGACTTCAAGATCACTTAAGAAATACTAACAGTTGGTTTCACATTCTTCGCTGTCAAATAGGAAAACCAATACACTATTGCCTCTTGGCTTGAACATTCGATTGAATAGAAGGGAAGTGCACCATGAATTAAAAGAACACAAGATCATACAAGGGAAGAGTAGTGTTTTATGCGGGGACGTGGTTTTTCATCCACCAAGTAAACTGCTAATAGATGTAAGCTAACATGTGCAAGAGCCAGGAGTAGAGGGTGGAGATAGATCAGATTCTTTGAAAATGTAAGAACAATATGTCTAAGTCCATCAAACAAACTGTCCCTAAAATCCTCAATCGAGCTTTGATCTACCATTTGTGGTAACAAACAAATGATAGATGGCATGGAAGTGGCACAAAAACAGAACAGCAGATGTTTCATTCTATAAAGAGGCTGTTTGGAATCCGTTGGTTCATTGTTAGACATACTCATATTCATGTTTCAGACTTGCTTTCTATCCTACTCAACTTTCATTTAAAAACAGCCATTAACAGAAATCATGTTCCAAAAGTAAGCCACTATCCCACCTATTCCACAAAAGGAAAACAGATTTCGCTCTCATTACAAAAACTAACCTCAATAAAGAGTATTATCAAAAACCCAAGGTTCATGTGCGAAAAGCTCTCGGCCATTCATTTGCACTGTCCCAGAAGCTATGTCCTCTGCTCGTTTCCTTGCTGCTTCAGCTCTTCTGGCAGATGCATCATCATCCTGCAAAACCATGTATGCATATTAGAGATCATTCTACTTTACACAGACAAATTCCAGCAGCTCAAATTACAAATAAATAAAACAATGCACCATAACAGGTATCTATAGAGTTTCTACTAAACACAAGAGAAAGTTAAATTTTTCTACTTTAGTGATACACAATCGAAGTTTGGTTAAAAGTTAAAAACTTGAATGTCAGTTTTGATGTTCTTACTAATTCTCTCATAATCCGTATGTTTCTATACAAAAAGGCATGAAATTTAACGAGGGCATTATGGATTATTGATATGGGAATCTGGACAAGTAATTTTCAGATGAGGTTGATTTTGATATATTACCCTAGCTAGCCCCTAGGAATCTAAAGCTTTGAGAAAAAGAAAGAGAAGAGGACCTTGTGGCGTTTCCAGGAGAGGAACTGGGCCTTGGTCATCGAACTGGCCTTCTCGCTTTCTCTGTTTTCCGCTCCTGCTCCCATTATTTTTGTCTCTCCGGTTTTCCGTTCTTCCTTTTTTCCGGTCAGATTTTCCAAAACAGAGGGTTCGATCTTCGATGGCCAATAACGGGCGTCGGCTGTTTTATCATTATTGTTTGACGCGGGCAGTGTTGAGACGGTTGCTATCAGGTACACGGTACACTAACCACAAACGGTGTCGTATCGCGTACACAAAAAATAAAAAATTATGCAACAAGTTGTTGACCACAACGATCTCATAACCTCAAACTTACAAAGAGAAGACTTATGTCACTTAGACTAAATGGTTGTAGACATCATTTCCAAAAAAAAAAAAAAATGGTTGTAGACATCAAGTACACAAATTAGTACCTCTTGTTTTCTTTCTAAGCAAATGAGATGTACAAGAGGGTATTATATTGTGTATTTGTGTATGATTACGACAATCATCAAATATAATATGTATTCAATAGTAGTGGCTTTTATCGTGCCCTAAAGAGAGGGTCATTATGTGTAGTTTCATTCCATGTGAATAAAATTGAAACATTGGTGCGTGGATTTCAACATGTTTCAAGATTTTGACGCTTGTCTATCATTTTCTATTATAACTTTCATTGCTTCAATATCTCTTACATAATCTCTTTAAGATAGAAGAAAACTTTTTTTTTGTTACATTGGAAGGGAGCGAACTTCTGACCTAACCTAATGCTAATCGAATTCTCCACCCTCCTTCACCAAGTGGGCTAATCCTAAGGGCTGAAAACGTCAAGTCCTGTAACATTTATCTTTATGAGAAAAAAAAAACACTCAAAACATCTATTAAATTAATAGTAAACTACAGAAAAGCCCATGACATCTCTTCATTTTTCTCCAAAGTCCACAAACTTTTAATTCATGCATATAAGTAAATTTTTTTACACATAAGGACAAGTTGTTTACAAGCTTACATGTGGCAAGTGTTAAATTACTTTTTTGTCCTCTTCTAAGTTTTGGGTTTGGAACTCAATATGTATACCAAAAAAAAAAAAAATTCAAAGTGTGCCGCCATATATCCGTGCAGTAGCAGATATCCGTACAATAGTAACAATAAATATATATGCAATAGCAGTAACTGTAGCATATATTCATGCAATAATAGAAACAGATATCCGTACATTAGAAGAAATAGATATCCGTGCAGTAGCAGTAACAGTAGCATATATTTGTGTAATAACATAAATAGATATTTGTGCAGTAACAGTAGCATTTGTAAATGCAATAGCAGAAATAAATATTGGTATAATAACATATATCATTTAACATATATTTATACAGTAGCAGTAACAATAGCATATATTCGTTTAGTAACAAAAATAGATATTCGTGTAGTACTGTTAGTGCAGTAGCAGTAATGGTAGCAGTAGGGTACAATACTAGTAGCATATATGCGTGTAGTAGAAGTGCAGTATCAGTGCAGTATCAGTGCAGTATCAGTAGCAGTGCAGTAGCAGTAACGGTAGCAGTATCAGTGCAGTAGCAGTGCAGTATCAGTGCAGTAGCAGTGCAGTATCAGTGCAGTAGCAGTGCAGTATCAGTGCAGTAGCAGTGCAGTATCAGTGCAGTATCAGTGCAGTATCAGTGAAGTAGCAGTGCAGTATCAGTGCAGTAGCAATAACTTGCAATACCTGTAGCATATATGTGTGTAGTAGCAGTGTAGTAGCAGTAACGGTAGCAGTAGCGTGCAATATTAGTACAATATATGCGTGTAGTAGCAGTAGCAGTGCAATATCTCTTGATAGCTGCTACTGCAAACTTATCGTGATAGCTGCTACTGCATACTAATCTTGGTATATAGTTGTTACTGCATAGCAGCCTTAATAGCTGCTACTGCACAGTAGTCATAATAGTTGCTACTGCATAGTAGTCATGATCGCTTCTACTGCATACTTGTCGTGATAGTTGCTACTGCATGGTGATATATGCTACCGTTATTGCTACTGCACGGATATTTGCTAATACTATATTTGCTAATACTACTACACGGATAATCACTACTGCTACTGCACGGATATACGTTATTGCTACTGCATGAATATTCACTACTACTACTGCACGGATAATCACTACTGCTACTGCACAGATATACGTTATTGCTACTGCATGAATATTCACTACTGCTACTGCACAAATATCTAGTAGCACACTTTTGGGTTGGTATAATGGCAAACTTGTAAATAAAGTAAAGAAAGATCTGATTATGTAATTGCACCTTTAAAATTTGGGTCTAGGCTTAAATTGTAGTGTGTGGGCCTGAGCTGCATGTCCTTATTTGTATAACTCTAATCTTAGTTGGTTTATTTGTGTTTTGTAATGTTGTCATGGGTGTGTATGTTAAATACTATTTAATTAACTTCCCTAATTCATAGTCACTACGAATAGACTGTGCACATTATTAGGGTTTTGTCATCATGGTTTAGCATGAACTAATAGCCAGTAATACATTTTCTTGTAAACCATGATCAACAGCTGCTCACTCCAGCACCTTTGGAATTCATAAGGCAAGCATCCACAGCTTCACCAACAGTCAGGAAAATCCGCTCTCCTCCAATTTTATCTACCAATTTAGCCAACTTTAGCCTGTGAATCACTTGCCATCTTGGGTTGGCCACAGCTAACTGCAATCAAACACAGACACAAATATATCTCAGAAACCTAGAGAAACCAATTAAACTTAATTAATGTGCATCCAACACTTTTATTTGAAACTGATCGATGTCTTACTTCTATGCCATGTGAAAGCAACTTCTTGTGTATTTCTTCTAATGCAAGAATTCCTGAAGTGTCGACGTTCATCACATCTGTCACAGGAGCAATTTAACATTAGTTTCTGCACGTACATATTGATCAAACATATGATATAATACGCGGCACAGAAAGTATTTAGGAGTCCGCAAGTGTGCTCCATTTTTTCCATATATGATAGGATCGAGTAATGCTAGAGAGGTCACATTTTGATACCACATCGTAGATCGAGTAGTATATATATGTTCAATAAAAGTGACACACTGAATGGACCCTGGAAGCAATATTGGAACTATAAATAAACTGCAACTTACTGGACATGTCAAGGATTACATGTTGAATATTTCTTCCCTTTTCTTTCTCTTCAGTGTCATTCTCTTCTTTTGTCATCCACTTCATTACCCTAAAACAAAACATAGCCTCAATGAATTAATTATTAAGTTCAAGTCATGCCACCTGAAAAACACTGATCATATGTATTAGTTACCTTTCTCTCACAGAATTAGCATTTGCAAAACAAAGCAGAGAAGAGTTGATGCCAATTATCAAGATGCTTGGAGTTTTGATGGCCATTGGATACTGATTGATGTTGCAAAAGATATCTGATCTTGGAAGTCTTCCTAGTACTTCTATGCCAGGCCTAAGAGAATTTACCAATATCTTTGCAAAAGAGATAGTTACCTGCAATCCACCAAAGAATTTGGAATCAAAGATCGATATGATCTACGGCCATATATCCCTAGTAAATACTTTGGCTTGACAGTTGGAAGATAGATCATAAATTGTAGCACCCATTGTGAGTTTCAAATCTTATATTTTTTTTATTTCTTACAAATACTAAACAGAAAGAGTACATGTAAGATGACCTTCTCAAAGTGTGAATAATATTTCCTATAAAAGAAGAAAAAATATCTTCAAGTTCATATAATTTGATACGTAACATGCATCAGAATCAGCCCATGCTGAAAATCTCCATTATCTAGTGGGCTCAGTATATTACTGAAAGAAGCATCAAGTACTATATATTTTAGTGCTACTAATGTCCAAGTAAAGTGGGAAACATGGTCTGTATACTGCTAGAATGTATATCTATTTAATCAGAGGCTTGGATTCAATAGGACCATATCTGTGATTCTATATGTCTATATCAACTGCAGGTTAATTCTTACATCTGAACAAGGGCACATGCCTAAATTGTCAAGATTATATATATGCAATGCACAACACTCAAACGCAGCAATGTCAACTGGGAAAAGGAGAATACAAAAAGTGTTGATTTTTCAGTAATAGGTGATATGATTCTCATTAGAGATCCTGTGTATAGGAACACATATTCCATGCAATTGGTTGTTGTAATCATAAAATTAATGGGACTCAAATAAGGCCCCTATGGAGCTCATATATGCTACATGCCTAGTATTTTGTCCACACAATGTCACAATATGCTTTAGCCTATATGTTCTGAAAAGTGGGCAACCCTAAGGGATTGATCTGAGTCTTCTATATTGGTCCTCTGGTGGGGCAAGCACTATTTTTATAAGCATCCACTTGTCTAATCTCTAGTCAAATTCATCACTACTAAATTAATTTTCACTGTTGAGCTTTAAATATCAGAAAGTGACCCATTGGTCTCTACATCTACCATTGAAATTTTGATGAACTTGTTACCTTCCTAAGCAGGTAAACATTGAAAGGTTGTCTTACTTATCTGCTACTTTATGTTATTAGACTCTAAATCTAGACCATATATTCAAATAAGATTATACTTCATTAATAGTTAGATATGTTATAAACATATAACAACGTAACATGTCAGATTGTCCCCTCATTAAAATAAAATATAACAACCTATGAATATGATATAACATGCAAACTCTTAGACAAGCGTAGAAGGTTACCGCAGCAAGAAGACCAATCTCTACTGATGCAAACATGACCCCTAAGAATGCACCAATGCAAGCAAGGAAGTCTAATTTGTCAACCTTCCAAATGTGGTAAGCTTCATTTATATCAATTAGTCCAGGCAGAGCTGATAGGATGATTGAAGCAAGGATTGCAGTGGGAGTAAAGTACAAGAGCCTAGTAAGCAATTCCAGTGATATAATAACAGTGAGAGCCATCACTATATTTGATACCACAGTTTGACACCCTGCACTATAATTTACAGCAGTTCTTGAAAATGAACCTGCAGAAGCCAAAACCCATCAACCACATTGTACTAATTAGTACAACTTCTTTTTTTTGGCTAATAATTAGTACAACTTCTTAAACTGCATCAAAGAAAAGTATTAGAAAGGAAGAGTAATGCTCCCTTGCAAGACTATCAATCTGGTGTAAACATTCAAACAAGAGTTCTTCTAATCAATTGTACGCATTGAAAATCTGACAACATAATATGTTAGACTGTCTGATTTGTTATTGGATATGTTAAGTTGCGAGAATGTCAATATGGTACAAGAGATCCTTTCTCTAGAGTTTGAAATAAGAAATTACCAAAAAATGACTTACCAGTAGCAACATAGCATGAAGTTAAAGATCCAGCAATGTTCATGCATCCCATGGCTAACATTTCCTTGTTCCCATCAAGATGGTACCCTTTAATGGAAGCAAAAGATCTACCAACAGCAATGGCCTCCTAATTAATTAATTCAAAATTCAAATTAATTACCATTAGAAATCTAAAAATATCAATAAGAAACAATTTATTAGATCGAGAGAAAGCAATGCCAAACTCACAGCAAGAGCAATTATTGCAGAAATCAGTCCTGTTTTGGCTGCTTGTCCAACATGTGGGCCTGTGAGTTGCAATTGATGAGCTGAACTTGGATTTAGACCCTCTTGAATGTGTTTTACTATCTTCACTCCATGCCTATCAGCTTTTGTGAAATACACTATCATAGTTGATAAAACAACTGATATAAGGGGTGCAATAGCTGGCAACCAAAACAGCTTTTTGTTTCTTTTTCCCTGCAAATTAAAAAGAAAAATTAAATCTTGAAGGCTCAAAATGACTAAAATAGAAAAGATTGATGGAAGGGTAAATTGGCAAATCAGAAGTTTGTTACTTACAATAAATCTGGTAATTAAGAGGAAAATCAGGAATGTACAACCCAGGACAATATTCAAAGGGTACCACTGCCATGGAAGAACAATTTTTGTTATGAATATGAATTACCAAATTTTGTTTTAACAATCTTTCTTTGCTAGAACCTTTATTCAACTTACTGGTTCATGAATAATTGACTTGAAAACAGATTCTAAGACTGAGACTACATCTGTGTTGGTGGTGAATTTACTGATCCCAAGTAGACCTTTCAGTTGTTGAAGACCAATAACAATGGCTGCACCAGCCATGAACCCAACAATGGCAGCATGTGAGAGAAAGTCCACAAGAAATCCCAACCTGTGATTAAGTACAAGAGAATGGTCTAATTGTGAGGAAGAAAAGGGTCGAAATCAAAACAAGCTTTATATAAGCAAATCAAAACATACCTGAAAAGTCCAAATGCAGCTTGGAAAATTCCAGCAAAGAATGTCACAGTGAACACAAGCTTTCTGTAAGCAACAGGATTGGCAATAGGATCTTCAATTTTCTGAACCAAAGAGGCAAGCAGCAAAGAAACCACAGCTACTGGTCCGATAGCTAGCTCTCTTGAACTCCCCATTAGAGAATAGATCAAAGGTGGGACAATGCTTGTGTCTAAATTCAATGATATCCCACATGAAAACAAAAAATTTAATACCAGAGAATTAATGAACAGAAAAGTCAGCAGATTATTAATAAACAACTTACATAGGCCATATTGAGGATCAAGTTTTGCTAGATTAGCATACCCAATACTCTGTCACAAAAGAGAAATAATACTATTAGAAGGAAAAATTTTAAAGTTTTGCCAGGTAAAAATTAAAGGGCAAACTAAACTTGAGAGTTAATTACCTGAGGAATGCTAAGGCTAGCTAGTGTTAAACCAGCCATCAAATCATTTTTAAACTTTGAAGCCTTGTAATGCCTTCCCCAGCTAAGAATTGGAAATAGACCCTTGAAGAATGAAACAGCTGAGTACTTCTTTCTTTGAGGAAAGACATTGGCTTTGATTGAGTGAAGGAGTTGCTGGCCTGGACCTGGTGGCTCAGGAGATTTAAGCACCCACTGAGCCCTCTCAACCCTTTGATTGGTTAGGTCCTGATGATGAAGTTGATGAAGCTCCACAGTTGTGAAGGATGTCTGATCAGTTTGGACTGAACCCATGGTGGTGGTTTGAAGTGTTTGGGTGAACTCTGGTCACCAGTGACACGTTATGTAGCTGCTCAAGTGCTAGTTTTGTACTGAACCCATGACAGAGATGTGCATGTAAATGAATGTAGTCCTTAAATATATATATATAGCTTCCGGATTATGGGACACATATTTTGACACATATTTGCCAAAACTAGTGCTTGATCAGCTACATAACGTGTCACTGGGGAGAAGTAAAAATATGTGTCAAAATATGTGTTTGTCAGAGATGTGCATATTTGCCAGATCTAACGGTTCTGATTAGTTTTGGCAAATGACACACACACACATATATATATATATATATATATAATTAAATAGTGCTTTTCAAGAGTGTTGCAACATTATCCTAGAAATCATTACATCTGGATGATGTACAGTTCATGATCCGATAAAGTTTGCGACAATTGCTTGTCAATCATCGAAAAGTCTTGGGTATCATTCATAATCATCGACTTCCCATCTTCAAAAAGAAGTTCTTGCTTTTGGGGTTTTGAGCTAAAAATTTTCTATGCCTATATCTCTCATTTATTGCTAATGCTAATTTAGAGGCTAAGAGGTCACCACTTTTGCTGTTAAAAGCAGGGCTTTTAGTTATTACATTCACATTGGTTTTTGATAAGGTAATTATTAAGACCGAAGTAACACTTTATTAAGCAACCAAGTGACAGTTATAGAAAAATAAAAAGTCACTCATTCATTAAGCAGAATTATCCTTGTCAAATCTCTTTCGAAACTCCTCAAGACGATTTGTTTACTGACTTATGTATCGGAGGTTGTAGATGAAATCATAGCGACGTCACTATGCTAACACTGTTACTTGTTTTGCAAGGTTTCTTGATTGAAGTACTTTCAATATCAGCTCTTAGGATCAAAGTTGCGGATGCTTTTCTTTCCTTCTGGAGAAGAAAACAAAAACATACTTATATGGCTAGAGACTAGAGTGATCTAATTAGGCTGAAGTATTAGTGTCCTGCTTTCTTAAATGAGAACAATAATTGTGGCTTTTATCATATCCAATTAAACAGCTTTCAATTATATAATAAACCAAGTTGTTGCTTTAATTGTTGAATCAAAGTAGCTCGTTAACTCTCTGTTCTGATTTTCTTTTTCATCAAAAAAAAAAAAAAGGAAGCATGTGACTGACCATTCACAACCACGCTAGATTGTTTTTCTGAATGAGGCCAAACAGGAAACTTGTCTCTGTTACTGGGAATAGCAGCAGTATCCAGAAGCATGTCCAGAAAAAAGATTCATACTGTTTTCTACTACTCCATGACTAGTAACAGCGCCTTAATTTTTACAAGGAAAATAAAAAGACAAAAAGACAATAGTACAGATCAGGTATGCCTACTTTGAAGAATATCTTCCACAATAATTATATGCCTACATTGAAGACCAAGTCACAAATGTTGCTCCTTGCCTAATACCTACGTCAAATGACCAGAAAGGTACACTAAACCTAATAATTTTGCATATACTAACTTTTATTTGCCTGATAGGCTTCATTACTTGGTGGATATTTAGCTAGTCTTAATAACTATATATAGTTGTATTGGGATCTACTGAAGGTTGGTTATTTGCCCCTACCCTATCACATCTATCATCCTATTTACAAAACATAATGAGTCGTACTATCATAATGGGAGATAAATGGTGATATAGGTATAAGAATTAGAGAGTCCAATCCAAAATCAATTGACAATGAATAAAGAGACTCGTGTTCTTATATATACAAGTTCTAAAGGTACTTGTGTGATGTTAGAGTGTTAGACTATGCTAATACTCCTCGCAACTCCTCATTACAGCACTAGTGTCACTCGAAACTTCTCCTCCATGCCAAGGTTGGAGTCACAGGCCAAATAGTCACGACCCATCATTACGGTAAACTAATTCCGACACCATATAAGACTTAAGAGCGTCCGATCTATAACCAATTGGTAATGAGCTGGTGAAGAGGCTCATGTTCCTAAACACAGATTGAATTGCTCAGCGTTTGCACTATGATCGATTATTCTATATCTTATGAAACATTGACTAGCCAAAAAAAGAAAGAAAAAAGAAAAAAAGACTAGCCATATACTACAGTACCTAATAGGCTCTATGACTTGGTGGATATCTAGCTATGTAGCTACTAGAGTATCATAGTCTATATATTGAAGACAAGTCGGTTAATTTGCCCCCATCACATCTATGATCCCATTTGCATTAGTGAATGGTACTGGCATAATGATCCCTTGGAGTCCCTTCATGATATTGCAGAGTTGAGCCCAGCTGATAGTTGACAAACTTACCCTTGTTCCAATCAGAAACTGGAACCAAGAACTACTCAAGTACTTCAGAAAATTAATGTGTTTCTTAACCCGGCCATGAAAGGATTCTCATCATATGTATCTTTCTTTCTAGCAAGCATGTATGAGGCTTAAATCTAGACCAGATCCTCAATCTTGATTCGAGCATTATTGATATCTTATAATATGTCATTAACATTTCATTGTACTAAAAGTGATGATATTTGGACACTATTATGTCAATGAGTTGTGGCATGTTGGTTATTAGTAAAACCAACACTGTGGAAGTAACAAGTTCGAATCTCATTCGCATCTAGAGATAGGTGGGATAAGGATAAAAATAGTTATTTCTTCTCAAAAAATATGGACACTATTACCGCAAGGATGTCCTCCCTGAACGTAGTACTTCACCATCTTAATCGACGGTTCCCCTAAGTCACTTCCTCATGACAAGTTTTGTTACCCTTTGCCTAGTGGTGCATATCCAGCCGCTTTGATCAGTGGTGGAAGACGAGATCTAGCTGCTCTCGTTTTGTTACCCTTCTAGTTAGGGTTGTTTGTTGCTCTCCGTTGCGTCCAATGGCAGCTTGATGGAGGCATTTTGGTTGGCTGCGTTGTTGGCTTCTCCGATTAGCTTTACACAGGTTTGGAATGGGCTTTTGGTTCGGTGCTAGCCTAGTATTTTTTTTTTAAGAAATATAGAATGTTCATTCAATCGATCGGAAAACACATATTGGGGGGACTTAAACCAAACTCCAAATAAAAGCTGTTACAGATACCATGAGCCAAAAGGGGGCCACAACTTTAAGCATTTGCTTTGAGTAGGATTTAGAACATGATTTATGGGTGAGATTTGACTGGGGTCCATATCTGTAATTCAGATCGGGTGTTAACCAAGGTTGATTTTCAGGTCAGGTTTAGAACATGATTTGCGATTGGGGACCTGGATGGGTTTGCTTCGTTCTAGTTCTTGTATGCTAATGGTCGTGAGCTGAGCTCTCGCTACATGCAGGTCTCTAGCCCATTACAAATTTTAGTTGTCTGATTTGTTTGGTGGAGGGACAACCTCTGTCTTAGGAGTAATCGTTGTGCGGTTATATCTTGTGTTGGGACTGCTTGGTCCGTGCAAAGAATATTAAGGGTTTGGATTTTTTTTTTTTGTACTTTTGCATTTTTTCTTGTCGTCTTCCGCTCAAAATTAGAATTAATTCATTTATATTTATATTGGAGAAGGCTTTGTTAATTGAATTATAATTGAAAAAAAAAGGTCAACTATAAAGTATTACATTGAAAATTTTGAATTAAAAGTTAAAAACAATAACTCATTTAAACCATAACGCGAGGTCGATGCTTCACCTAATCAATAGTGGCACAAATTAAGCGCCTAAATCCCAATACATGAACCTAATGTTTTATGTTTTATAATTCTATCTTCAACAAGTGAATGTAGCATACATAGTTTATTCTTGTACAGTTGGTGTGCCTTAAACTGAGTATACAATATATAGTATGTGGAACACCTAGCCTCATGGTACTTGGACATGGACATAATTTGGACAACAAGGAGGAATGAGTTGAAAAACCGATCACCGATGAAATTGGGTAAATTGCATGTGAATAAAGCAACAGCACCGGGCCACCGGCCATCATCAAATCAAATTGGGATATATATGAACTTCTCTTTTGCCCACTTCTGAGTTCTGAGAGAGAATAGAGAGAGATGTAGGGAGGAGGTTGGCCTTGATATGACTTTGTGCCATGGTCCCCTTTGCTGTCAATCAGAGGTCCATATTGATCGAGTCTCTGTCCCCCTTTAGTAGTTTCTCCCCACCAGTCCACCACCGAGTACCCTTGACTCATGAGTTGTGCAGCTTTTTGACCCTCCCTCACATTCCTTATAGAGCCCTTGTCCTTGTCATTTGAAACCAGCACCTATATATATTCTTCTTTATCTGCAAGCTAGGATGCATGAAGCCTCGCTCATGCATGCTTTCGGTTGCTTGCAATTTATCCACTTCTCTACTCAGTGCAGAATGTGCTGCAAATTCGATCAGTGGACATCTGAAACCCAATTATTCCATATTCTTTCAACTTTTTCTAATCAGTAAAACCTCCACGACTCATTCTCTTATCGATCAGATATATACAAGACCTTAAAAAAGTATATACCCTCTCCAACATTGACCTTTAGTAGATATTGTTTAACGAAATGCGTCATAAAGGTTTCTTCATCACCCCTTACACAAACATTTTCGACTCTATTTTATTTGGACTTAGCTATTCAAAATTATGTATATTGTCCTTTTAGTCCCGATATGTAGTGACATGATCGAAACTGTTTTTTTTTTCTTCTTTTCAAATCACCTTTGCAAAATATCATTTCAGTTGGAAATTACTTGGTCATCCAACTGTATGAAGAAAATTGATAAAAGTCATGAAAACTAACAGTACTAAAACGATCTCATATTTAATTTATTTATATTTAGGGAACTAGTGGTTAATTATAACTAAACAACACTGAAAAATGGAAAGGATAAAAATAATTTGGATAGCTGGCTCCAAATAAATTTGGACTAAAAGTATTCCCCTCTTGCATTAAAAAAAAAAACAGAAAAAGGAGTCTCACTCTACTAGGGTTTGCTCGTGACTGCAACATACTGCAGAACCTGCCTAGTAGTCATAGTTTTTGCCCTCTCCCCTATGTGTCTTCTTTCTTAGGCTCCATGCGTTGAGTTCCCCAGCCGGTTTTCGTTGGTAGGGTGCTTAATTTGGACATGCATGGTTTTACTTTTCTTGATTTCATGATGTTTTATGGTTTGGTTGGGAGGATCCAGTTGCGTCTTCTACCTTGGAGGCCGATGGCAGTCTGGTAGAACATGGAGGGTTTGTAGTAAGACTTGCTGCAACAGTTAGAAACATAGACAGTGTACGTTATTGCTCTGTTAGAGGGGTACGTATATAACGGTAAGAAGTTCTTTTTCCATTCAAGCCGGTGAGAGTGTACGTATCTAACATGCTGATATTCCTCTAACTTAGCCTTTCAGAAAGCAAACAAGAATGTCATGGCGAATTCTTCAACAAAAAAAATAATAATTGTGTCTTCCACAATGAAATATGGTAAGTGATATTTCGAATAAGTGTTTACATAATCTTTTTCTATAAAAAAAAATTCATCGAAATAAATTTGGACCAAAAGGCTTCAATATTAGTGTATGTGGTTCCATTTCTTATAAATTTATAGATGACTATTGAATTTTCCAATGTAAGACTACTAAAGCTCTAATGTAAGCCAGTCTTTGAACAAACCGTGTATATATTTTTGTATCCGTGGTAATATATTGAACTTAAGATTCTTGTATTTGCAGAATTGCAGCTGACCCCATAGCTAATACTAACCCTATTATCACTCTGGCTAGTAGCTACCACCCAAGGCATCATCATGAAATATATTATTGAGATCGAGTTGCAACATATATATATAGAGATGATTGCCTAATTTAAGCTTAAAAAAGTGGATCTATGCATTTCAATATTTCAAAGATGCCGTGCTTTGCAATTGATTGTTGCTGGGTGGTGGAAGTCAACTATTTAATCTCAGATAGAACGTACATACAATCGCTGCTTGTTAATTGAGGCAAAAAGTAGTTCTATTCGATCATGAGCCTCCCAGACTAAAGTTGGAGATGACAACCTTTTCCCTCTCATCTGCTTCAAGGTGATGATCTTGGACACAATTGAGGGAGGATTCATAAACGTGATGTGCATAGCATTAGTCCCATCTTGGGTGCTTTTTTCAAAAGAAAAATCTCTGGTACGGTATAACCCTTTTGTAAAGCACTTCAAGTCCTTATAACCTTTGATTATCCCCATTGCTGTCACTTTGAACCAGAAAAAAACTAGACAAATTATATTTTAAGTCCAAAAATAATGCTACAGACCTTCCCTTTTTAGGGAAAGGATTATTGTATGTACATATATTAAGTATTTACAAGGTAGGGAATTAATACCAATTCATATGATAATATACATATTACATGTTTCATATTTCTACATAAAGCACTATAATGTTCGAGGAATCACTTGGATTAATTATTTATATACTGATGATTTTATAAATGTTCATATTTTACACTTTACAATATATGTTTTCGTAAAGATTAATCATTCGGCCCTCCGACCGGCAGCCTATTTGAACCCAGTAAAGTATGACTCAGTTGGCATGGTCCTTCGTTTTTAGGGTAGGGCTAGGGCCAACAACTCTAAGCCCCGCCCTATCAACCCAATTTTTGAGCCCGTGTGAGTTCTTTGCAATTTCTATTTTTGTAATTGGTATAGTTTCTTACGAACATATTATTAATTTTTTTTTCAAAGAAAGATAAATATATATATATATTAAATGTAACCACGATTACAATCGTTTTAGTGACATTCTAAACAATAGCAGGAGCGAAATAGAAAAATAAGACTACTACATGCTGATGTAGACTATCCTCATCCCAGCTAAACCAGCAGTGCTGCTCGTAGTTCAACTGAAACTCATTGAAACAACAGAGAACAATCTCCATCAACTTGCAGGGAATGAAAAAAAAAAACTAAAATAGAACAAGAGCCATCCTCAACACTAAACAAGGCGAAGACACTCTTTATTTTGTAACCGAGCCAGAAGGTATGGTCTTCAAAGAACAAAGAACTCCAAACTCCCATACTTTCTTCCTGGAAAACAGAGCACGATCGGCCGAACCTCTCACTGCCCAAAGTGTATTTTTCTCGGGCCAAGATCTACCAGTGATCGACCGGTCGAACCACTTGCTGTTTTGAAGCCTTTTTTAAGTGCCAACTTCCCCAATGAACAAGGGAACAAATTTAGTTCAATAAAAACTAAACAAAGCAAAATACAATCTAACAAACACTCAATATCAACAATAACAAGCTTAGAATCAATTTAAGATATCACAACAACTATGCAAAATCACAAATATCAACAAAACAAACAAACTACACAAGAAAGTGCTAGAACCCGCTACCGGTTACCAAGAGGTCAAGGATATACCTCAATCCCCGGCAACGGCGCCATTTGACGAATGTCAAAGTATATGGAAGTATAGATTGTTAACCGGGGTTACCTTGTTACCTAGGAGATCTTGAGCCACCAATTCCAGAGGTACGACAACTCTGGTTAACAATCTATACTTCCATACACTTTGATGTTCTTCACCTGGACACACCAAACTTGCTACAGATCGAACATGGCTTGACGTACACAACAGTCACCACGCCTTACAAGCAAAACCAGCAATCGAGAACAACCTCTCACCCCATTCTCTGCCAGTCCATTATACCTGACGAGCACGGCCAACAAACACCATCACCTACCTGTAGCATTGGTATTTCTAATATTAAAATAAATTATTTTACGTAAATGGTGAAAAATAAAAAATAAATATAAAGTATCCATTTAAAAAATATATAAACTAACTATAATCATTTTTTTTTTCGATAGGAACGAACCATAATCCAATCAAAACAAAACCATGGTTACTGAATCCGATAAACTAAAGTAGATCGAAGAGCAACATAATCAGATTCTTGATCGATCTTCTAGATATACGTACGGGAAGCTCGTCGGCCGTCGTTGAGTGTCGTCGTCTTCCAATGTATTTTATTCCATTCAGACAAAATGGTTTAAACATGGGCTTCTTGTTGTTGTACGTAGGGGGCTATCCATCATTAGCCCAACCGATGGCTGCAACTAACCCAGAAAGAAAAGCAGGGAAGTGCTAAAAAGATTTGTCTTGCAATTCTCCACAGGCAAGCTTGAAAGAAATCAACTTCCTAAATGTACATGCATGCGATCCATCATCAGAACCTTAACTACGTATATGAGCAAAGCATTTGGTTTAGGGTTTTTACCAAAGCATATCATATGCAACGTTCGATCTGCTGAACGGGAAATAGTATACTCAAGCACTTCATTTTTTTTTTCCCTAACTCAAATACATTGCATTTCATTCTAGAATTTTTCGGATTGCCCCGGTAGTTTGGATCAGATGGAGTTCATTGGGAGAATCACTATTATGGGCAATTGGATTGTCGGAGATGGAGTCTTCTTGGACCTTCCCACTGTTATGCAATCTCTTCTTGGTTAATGCAGTGGGTTCTACATCCGCACGATTTTGGTTTGTAGAGGTAGTCATAGTTTAGGCTTATGAGTTATTTTAGTATTTTTTTTAATTTTTTTTGGATTGTGTGGCTAAAGATAATGCTAATTGATGCTACAAATCTCTATCTTAGTGATTATTTAGTTAACTTTAATATGTGAACTTTGTAGTTGTTAGTGCAGAGCAACTCCAAGAGATTCTCCATAATTTTTCTATAATAGGGAAACAAAAGTCAAAATCTCCAAATTTGTTCTTCTCTAACTCCAACAGATTCCCTATTATAGGGAAATTTAATTTAATTTCTACAATTAAATATAATTAAATATTTTATTATTGTTTAAATTTAATTTCTTCTCTTACGGGTTTTGTTGTGTGGGTAATTGAGCGACCTGTCAACCAAGAATTCCAAGGATCAGCATCGCAGCAAATTGGAACAATATTCTGGTTCTCCTTCTCAACCAAAGCACTGGAATTCAAGTATTGGAAGATAACACAACCAAAGCATAACATTGATCGATCAATAATAGAAGATAACAAAGAAATACTAAAATTTCATGAATCTCTTTCATTTCATAGTATATAAAACTGACCTTAATAAATGATTGGTGGAAGAACGATGCATCGATGAAGAAGACGGAAGAGCGTTGTTGGAGCTGTTGGGAAATCTCTTGGAGTTGCTCAATAGTGCAGCTTTTGTCCATTTTAACTTTTGTAGTCATCTTTGATATACAGTTGAAGTTTATGTAATGACAGTTATTAATAAAATCAATATTTAACTTGAATACAGATAAAATATAAAATATAAAAACCTTCACATGTGGATAAAGAGTGTTGTCAATGTCCGAGTTTTTTCGGGTCCGAATTCATAATGGCCTTTTCTTCTAGGGTTTGGGAGAAACGTGCTTTCAAGCTCTCTCCTACTCTTGAGGTTGAGGTCAAGTCGTACATAGAAATTTGTGGGGGTCTACACTTGCAACATCCTAGTCCATTCTTGTAAAAACTAATGACTAATGACATTTCCTTCTTTAGCTCCTTTCACAATCTTAATTGTTTTACTAAACCTTTTGACTCAATCACCAATTTATGATTGTAAACACCAATATGATACAATTATCACCATGCCCTTGGGAGGAGATTAACCTAAGAGATCATAACAAAGCTTGAAGAGATCATATTATTGGAAGTGAATATCAAAGTAACGATTACAAGAAAGAGACCTAATCTTTCAGATAATGAAAAAAGAGAGATAGAATTGTAATCGTAACTGAATTGTAAGGATTCAATCTAAAAGGAATCGTATTGACCATTGACTGGAGAGAGGAGTATTCTGTATTGACCATTGACTCTTGCTTAATAAGAGAGGTGTGCAATATCGACATGATCGATCGAGGACAAGCAGACAATTAATATGAAGAAAAATTTATATGCAAGTGGTGAAGTGATGTGTAGACTTGACTCAGACACTGTCGGCAACTTGATATCTTTTGAGTTAGAACAACAAAGCCACATGCACAAGATTTGTTTTAGAATAGCTAGGCGAAACATTTCATTCCTTCCTCTTTTTTCATTCTTAATTTCCTCTCTAAATATCTTCTTGGTAGTTCTCTTCTAAATATCTTTTTTCATTCTTTCATTCTTTCCTTGTTAGGGGCATATCAGTAATACTATAATAGAGTCTAATAAATCCAATACAGACAATACAAGATACGTGAAATTTTGTACTAAAAACAAGGGTTATTATCATGAATGGTACCTGAACTATACCTTCATCTTAACGATGGTACCTGAACTTCATTTTTTGTCACAAACGGTACTTGAACTTTTCGATTTCGTCTAAAGTGGTACCTGAACTTCATTTTTTGTCACAAACGATACCTAAACTTTTTGATTTCATTTAAAGTGGTACCTGAACTTTTCGATTTCGTCTAAAGTGGTACCTTTGGTAATTTTTATTTACCGAATGTGGCCTTATGTACCACTTTAGACAAAATCGAAAAGTTCAGGTGTCACGCCCCAAATTTCGTAATATAAATAACAACTTGTTATTATCAATAAAACAAATCTGGAACGCGAAGGCTCGGTTACAAAACAACTGGAATATTTTTTTTCTTTTATTCCAATAACAAAAACACACCGAACCAACAAATGTAAACATAGACTCGTTCTTTAGAGTCAACTATTACATTATACAAATTTACATATTAAATTGAAACTTCAAAATAATAAGTAATTACCCACTCAGAGTATATTACATAGCGGAAGTCTAACAAAACCCCAATACGTTAAACGTACATTTAGGAAACCTCAGCTTCAGTCCTGGTTACCCTAACCTGCAAGATTAACCCCTACACCATGGAATAGTGCACCGGGTTGAAATAACAAACCCGGTAAGCTTTTTAAGCTTGTATGAGTAAACACAACACACACTCACAAGAGATAACGATTTATTATATCTCAACTTAATAATCAAATTAAGTAATTCCACAAAACATCCCAACATTTATTTCAACAACTTAATGAAAGAAATGCAAATCCGACAAATAACAAACACAACCATGATTCCAATGATATATGTAATGCTTATACAAAATCATCAATCAATAAATCCAAGTCCAATCTGGACAATAAAAGAACGAATACTCTTGAGACATCTTTTAGAAAACACATCGGGCTCATTCCCGGCTTCTGTATCACAGGCTCATTCCCGATAACACAGAAACAATTGGTAGACAGACTAGAGCTCTAACTGATGGGACGCTTGCCCAACTCATACCATAGGGTCCGAAACCCCTTCCACAACACAAATGAGAGAGAGATTCATTCTCATGACAACGAACAATACAATTACGTGAATCACATTCACCAATTAACCATTGTGAGTTTACTCACATCCAATCAAACATCAATCTCAATGTATATACTCTTTCCTTAAATCAATATATGCATATCCTCGCCATTTATTCAACTCACACCCAATCACAATAGCAATATGATCTATCTCATAATGCTATATTTTAAAACAACAAATAATTTCACAAATAAACTTAGTTTTCACTTACCTATGAACCGTTGACGATCAAGTCCATATATATTTCAAAACAAAACTTTACTTTCAAAATATAATTTCCTATGGCTAATTATTAAATCTGCCGTTCTTCAAGCTCCTCAAATGCACCCAATATATCAGAAATCCTCTACACCAATATTACGCAACAATTTATATCACAAGCCTAAATGCAATTCCAATATCGAGAATTCATGATATTAAGAATATACTGAATTTACACGTCCCATTCCGTGTAGATTCATACTAATATTACGCAACAATTTATATCATAAGCCTAAATGCAATTCCAATATCGAGAATTCATGATATTAAGAATATACTGAATTTACACGTCCCATTCCGTGTAGATTCATACTAAGGTGACTCTAAAATTCAAACAATATAAATATCCAACAAAATCAATATATCACAAACAATAATAAGAATATTTCCAAATAATCAATCCATCGTGAGTTTACTCACCTTTGTAAATTCCAGCAGCGTCAACGAACTCAACACTTAACCAGGTAATCAACAAGAAACGTCCGCTCGGCTACACGGTTTCCAAAAACACCTAAGAACAAGCATTTCGTTTCTCAGCATAAAAACAACCAAACGACAAATGAAAAGTGACCGTATCACTTCCAAAGTTAATCGGATGTCCTTAGAATATCGAAAACTATAAACCGGACTAGTTTGACCAAAAGTCAACTGTCGGTCAATGTGGGTCCCACATCACTATTCTTCAAACGGGTCCCAAGTCAACTATTCATCAAACGGGTCCCACCAAAAGTCTAAAACATCAAAATTTACAGCAGGTTAAAAACTAGCACCCTAACAACATATTAAAATTTGGTGACAATCCGACGGTCGGATTATCACCGATCGAACGATCCACAATTCCGGGTTAATTATCATCAGTCTAACGATCGAATCTCAAAAACCCGTAAACACGAAAGATGTTTGTATCGACAAACACAACTCAACAAAGCAAAAATATCCTAAAAAGGTGGCCGGACGCGCCCCCACGCGCCGCCACAGACGGCGGTGAGAAAACCCTCACGCCGCCGGACCAAAGTCCAAACTCAAACAAATAGCTAAAACCCAACGGTCAACTTGTAGAACACACAAAATGGAACAACTTTAAAACTTGCCTCGAGGTGAGTTAACGGCCGGATCGGCCTAGATCTCCGTCCAAAGTCGCGACTGCCCAAAATTCAAATGCAAAATTCTCCTTCCTCGGGAATCCGATTGAGGTGAAACCAGCGGCAATAGGTTCGTATGGATGAGGCCTTCAAAGCCCAGTAGGTGTCTCAGGTCGAATTGGCCGTAAACAGTGCCAGAAAGGGTCGGAAGTTTCTGCAGTTTTGGGTTGTTTTTGGGTGAGTTTCTCCCATTAAATTCTCCTCCAACACTAATAATTTAAGCAAGAAACTTATGTAGGATTGAAGAGCATTGAGTGGTGAAGAATTTGGGACAAATTTCACACCTTGGGGTGGCCGGATCACCGAGATATCGGCCGGCAAAGAAAAGGCACCGGGAAGGGATTTCTGGAATTTTTCCAGAAAATTTCCAAAAATTGATTTTCTGAATTTTGTATTTATAGGCAAAATACACTAAACTTCAAAAATTCATAACTCTCTCAAACGAACTCCGTTTTAGGCAAACTTTATGTCCTCGAACTCGTATCGACGAGCTCTACAACTCTCGTGAAGGAAGTTTTCCCAAAAACATAGCTGATCAGAAAAACATCCGAACGCCAATCGAATTGTGACATGTGTCGCATGGTGACTCACCAGACAAAGCTGAGTCACCATGTGTGCTGTTCCAATCACTACCCGCCATGTGTCGGTTACTATTTAGACACTATTTGCCACTATTCACAAATAATACAAATACGTACAAATAATTAATACGTATAATTATATCGTATTTACACAAATATGCCACATCATCAACAAAATACGAAAAAACATAAATCTCACCAAATAATTATTTTCACATTTCTGAAAATTAAAGATGAAAATTCGGGGTATTACATCAGGTACCGTTTGTGACAAAAATTAAAGTTCATGTATCATCGATAAGATGGAGGTATAGTTCAGGTACCATTTTAGCTTTTTTCCCTAAAAACAATATGAACTTAGGTCCCTAATACTACTGTTGCCGCTTCACTCATTCAAAGTCTCTGGGGCTTTAGGCCTAAGAGACTTCTTCTGTTTTCTTATCTTAATAGGTTCACTCTTTTTGGTTTCTTTGGGCCCAAAGTCAATGAATCCTCGTAATACAAGGATTTATGACAGTAGCTTGAGCCTAAAGTCAATGTTTCCTTCTAAGGCTATGATTATTGTCGACAATGTGAGCCGCATATTAGTGATGACCCCTATCTTTAAACTTCCTTCACCAGTGACACTGCAAAACGTCATGACCAACTGTTGCCTTAAACCTCTATCATCTGCGATATGCTCCATGCACAAATTAGGCCACTACTCAGAACCATGCTAAAGAAGAAAAAAATTTGATTGATGCAGCTCATGTAGATTCATTGACATCTCTTCAGCGAGACAAGTACCCATACCACCACCACATCAAAATATACTCCACTACCAAAGCCACTGGCATAACCACCCGAGCCAAAATCCAAACCACCAAAACCACAAAGCCACGAAACAAGAACGCCTCTCGAATAATACATCCCTCTGCAGCAGCCGTCATCGCCATCTCCACCAACACCAGCTGGTCTGACCAAACAGCTCACCAAACCACCAAGATGCACCAGCAGGGAACAAAGCGGTGAAACCGATCATAAAGAGAAGATCTAAAAAAGTCGAAGCCAGATCTTGAGAGAGGCCGTTTCATGGAGGTGGGAGGCGAGACGTGGTGGTTCTTTTTGCTATTTTTTAGGGTTTTATTTTTGGGTCTTTGGTTTGGTTAAATAAGTCCGTACTCTTTTGAGTTAGGGTTTGGTTCTTTTGTGGTGCCATGGTTATGGTATTTCTCTTGGTGACTAATTGCTTCAACTTCGGTATGCGTTTGTTGTCGATGGGCTGACACGCGACTCTTGCACGTGGTCTGATACGATTTAGGATACGGTGTGGAAGATGGCGCTGTCTTTTTTGCTATTGTCTATGAAGTGTTACCGAGACTCTCAGGATTATCTTTCATCAGTAGCCTGTGTGGGCGATTTAAGTGGTTCGTAGTTGGGTCACTTTGACTCATTATGATTGTTTTTAACGATCTACCTGTAGCCAGTGTCATTTCTAGGGTAGTGCGTAGTTCTCTCATTACTCGAGTAGTGGGTAAGGGTGTTTTCACAGGTTGTCACTCTCATATTCTGTAATCTTTTTATTATTGAATATTTTTTACTAAAAAAAAAAGTGTCATATTTGCCAAACTAGGTTGACTTGTAAATTATGTATCGACTTATTAAATACAACTAATATATTTATAAATCAATTTTGGCTTCCATTGTCAAGTACGTTGACTAAAATACAACTACTTTAGTAATACCAATAATGGCTTTGAAAGACATTGACTTTGAAAAATATTCGGTTCATATATTTATAGTAATTAATAATGATATGACATGAGTAAAGTCTTAATAATGTAACCCAAAAAAAAATTTAATAATGAAGAACTATCAATTCAAAGGGAGTAGAGTTGTAAAATCGGTTGTATATAATTTGAGTTCGATTCGTATTTGGCTCGTGTTTTACTCGTTTATCTCATAAAACTCGTAAACAGTTTATATATCAACAATTTGAATATGTTCGACTCATTTTTATTAGTATTCAATCTATAATAGTTGATTGTTTAATAGTATTCAATAAAAAAAAACTGAAATTTTGATGAAAAATATCAAGAAAATATCGGATAATGTTGAAAATTATATCGAATTTTTAATAAAACTTATATATTCAACTAACAATGTACTAAAACGAAAATAACGGAAAGATGTTTCATATATCGGTATTTGTGAAAAATAGACATTTTTATAAAATATCAAAAATATTATTAATATTTTAGACCTTAATAACATCAAACTGCAACAAATTATACCACAACACACAATAAAGGACTAAAAAGTGAACGTTGTTATAAACTAGAGAGAATTGAGAGAGAGAATAGAGAGACAAAACATATGAGGGAATGGAAGTGTATTATTCATTCTCATTAGCCTCTTTATATAGAGGAAATGTTTACATCATAAGGACACAACTAATGAGTAATTACGTGGACAGCCACATAGATAATAATATTTATAACACTCCCCCTTGGATGTCCACCAATTAATGATATAGTGTTGGACGCGCTTTATTGTTGCCTCGTCAAAACCTTGCCAGGTAACAAAAACCCAATGGGATAAAAACAACCCTGGTCGAAGGAGAAAAGAGTACAACGCGCATATGTCCTAGGTAGCATACGTCTAGATGCTCCCCCTGATGAGAATCTCCCCCTGATTGTTGCAATCTTCAATTAATCATGCATTTAGTAAAGTACGTGTACCATGCTCAATGGTTTGGTGTGTTTGTCATAAAAAGAAACCACATGTGCTTTACGTATAGGGGACTCATCATTTATTTTCATTCCTGCAATGTAAAAGTAAAGCCAACAAAACTAGGCAATTTTCATCAAGTCTTACCTTACATAAAAAAAAGGGTTAGAAACAATGTCATATGCTCAAATTTATATATTAAGACATTAGATGAAGGATAACAATATAAAGGAATAACAATCAACACATGTACGTTTATACAATATTCAGAACATTGTAAAATTATTATGGCATACCTAGCCATAAATATCAATATCTGTATATATTGATAAATCTCATATTAGGCGCTCTGTTGGAGCTTAACCTAACTACACGAAAGTTAGAATTCGTTGCAACGTTATGATCATAATTCGAATTCGATTTCAAGTCTTGTCATAGTACTCATTGAGGCAATGTAAGTCACTTTGACTATAAAATGAGTATGCATGAATTTTAGACTCTTTGATTCCATGAATCATGAGCTGAGGCTCTTTTAGTCATTCATGAACTTGCCTTTGGCAATATGAATCCTTCAAGGATTTAATAAGCAATATGCTTATAATGACACTTATCTTTGGGCATTTGCTTCTAGCTATGTGCCTTTTAGGTCTTCACAATATGACAACGTGTCATAAGTCTTACGTCAATATAACATCTATATATAACACTGTACTTATAGAAAAGTTGCCACTTGTATAAAAAAGGAATGATATCCATAATATCATATCTCTATAAAAGACATTGTGTCATAGTGATTTCACTTCACTTTACTTTAATAAATACCCTTTAATACTTTTAGGGTTAACATGGTCCATAATGTTTCATCACGTTTCCAATATTTAATTCATTGGAATTGCCTCTTTCCAATTTGGCCAATAATATAATTTGTCGACATAATGAAACGTGGTAATGTCAATACACAACCCTTCATGAATCAGGTAGCTACCATGATTTAAGTATCATCGATAATCATCAATTAAAGATCTCAAACATTCTAATATGCATGCATTAGCTATAAAACCTTATTGATATGGGGTATCTATGCCTCTTTAGGGCATTTATTGTCACTTCTAGGACAATCATCTCTCATAGATGAATATTTTGAGAATGTGGATCTTGTACTCATAACCTCGTGTAGAGTGTTATAGGGCCTGTATGATCTCCACTTGGGAGTTAAAACTTTGGACCTAGTGGAAATTTTCCACATGAATTCACGCCGTTCTTTCAAGGACATTAGTCTTTTCTCCCCCTAATGGCGGGAAGACTATCTTATTTGACCATTCGCAAAACATGCGTTGAAGATATCTATTGGTGGGTAATGAACCAAAACCAATTTTGAGGTCAAAATTAATATGTCACTTTTACAATTTTTTCATAATTGGTTGAGACTATTATTCAAAATAAAAATGATTTATGGTGGATAAAGATCTCACACCAAGTCATGACATTCTTTAAGAACAATTTTTGCTCCCCCTAATAGTGAGAGGATTGTCTCATTTAAAGTGACAATTCACAAACCATGCGAAAAATAATTGTCCTTGAGAGCAAGTTTAATTTGCTATCATAACTGTATGAAAACATCTATACTCAAACAATGAATGGCGTCATTGGAGTATGTTAATGATCTTACACAAACATGGTAGATCCAAAATGACACAACTGGTCATGCCAAATTAATGTACGTATTTGGCTTGATGAATATGTGGTTCATGACACATTCAATTTACTTATGGATATTTAACACATTCCATATGTGATAGCAATCGTCTCCATACACTCGTATTGGAGGTAATTAATGCAATTGATATTTCATATTAGGTAACATGATAAAAACTCTGTCGGAGCCATCAATCAAGATCTGCAGCTCTTGAGATGATTTGTTACCATATATAGGTTTAATAAGCATTAATTAGCAATCACAACGAATATTACCATAATTGCACTTAATGCAATAAAGTAAATTAATTTGTCATTACTCTTGATAATAAATATCCATAATTCAAATTCAATTAGCTATGAACATGAGGTTCATATTATTGCTTAATTTGAATCAATAATTGCAACTTTATTGGCCAAAATTATATACTCGAATTTCGAGTTGAGGACAACGGTCCATATGAAAATAAAGCATTTACTTTAATGAAAGTAAGAAAAATTGGTGGCCAAATATTACTCAAAACTTGAGTTTGAGTTTACACAATTAGGAACATCATGTCCTAAAAGTGGATGGAACGTGAGGTTCTCATGTAATCATAAATAGGAGCAAGTAGGAACTTTAGGTCCTTATGTATAATTGGATCAAGAAACATGTGGTTTCGATTCCATAACTTTGATTTTTGGTTATTGTATAACCTTTGAGGAATTTAATGTCCTCATATAATCAGATCAAGAAACATGCGGTTTCGATCTCGTTTGATTGTAAACTCATCACCATTTATAAATATAAATATAAATGTGAGTTTAATATTTCAATTTATTACATTGAAATAAATAGTAAGTAATCAAATTGAAACGTAACCACCATATGCAATATTGCACAATGAATTAGAGAATTCAATTGAAATAATTTACAAAAACTCATGTGGTGAGTTATATCTTTCACAAAGAATAATTGTGAAATATAACAAATATCATATTGATAGATTTGAGTATCAATATGTCATAGTGAATCAAATATGTAAAACTTATATGACTCGTTGATTCTCCAAGATGAAATAGATCAGGATCCATAATATATTAGAACATGAGGTTCGAAATGTTCATCAATTTGAACGATGGATCCCATGGATAGATACGAAGTATGTGGCTCGTGTGGACAATTAGAACATGAAGTCCTAAAAATTGAATGTTAAACAGAGGTTCTAAACATCGAATGTTGAACAGGTGGTTCAAACAATATACTCGAAAAAGTGGATTCGAGTAGCTAAAGTGAAACAAGAGGCTCACTTTATGCATTATAACAATTATATGCACAATAGCAAATATAGTAATTATATGAACATAAACAATGATATATATTGTATTTGTTAAAAAAAATATATGAAACTCATAGATCATGAGTATGGTAAAAAGCAACGATGTTGCACCATAGGACTCGTAGATCATCATGGAGTTCAAAGAAAAAAAATTGAGCGAAGCGTGCTGATAACGTGTTATAAACTAGAGAGAATTGAGAGAGAGAATAGAGAGACAAAACATATGAGGGAATTGAAGTGTATTATTCATTCTCATTAGCCTCTTTATATAGAGGAAATGTTTACATCATAAGGACACAACTAATGAGTAATTACGTGGACAGCCACATAGATAATAATATTTATAACAAACGTATTATTACTAGGTATTATCCACCCCCAAAACTGTTAATTTATTAGTGATAATTTAGAGTCTCTCCCATGAGCTCTCTATTTGATCTCATTAGACAAAATTTAGGGAGAAGCTAAAAAATAAGCCTCAACCATGCTTATTCAATAGTGCACTTCAATAAAGAAATAAAAAGTGTGTTAATAACAACTTTCTTACTTAAAATATAATTTTTTATGTCGCACTCATGAGGAATGTATTGTACTATTGTAATGTTTATTTTTATTTTATTAATAAAATTAACGTTTGTGTTAAAAATAATAGATAAATAGAAAATATTCAAGTCGCAATGGTCAACGATTTTGAAGCCTCCCCATCTCCATACAATTAGCCACGTCCCGAACCTCTTTCTTCTTCTGTGGGTCCCACCTCATTCCTAGCGAAGAAAGAAAACACGGGCAGGGCAGGAAGGCCAGGTGTGTAAAGTAATTGCCATCCAAGTTTTCGCTTTGACCTTTTAACATGCACGTGGTGGATGAGCGTGGCAGTTGTGTAAATATCTACCACGTACACCTGGTCGATCGAGTCGGAGTTCAACAACCAGGCAACCAGCAAATACTAGTAATGATTTTGTGAGAAAACCAATGTGAATTGGTTTATAGTTTTCAGCCAAAATATTGAACATTCTGGTTGTCTCGGCGGTTCAAATTCAATAAGGTTGGTAATATTACAATTTTTTTTTTTTGGTTTTTTTTTTCTAGCTGCATGCTGCAGTGTTTTATTGTTACATGGTTCCTATTTTATTGCGTTTTTTTTTCTTTCCTTTTTTCTAGGGACTTCTTCTCTGTGTAAAAATGAATTTAGAAGCATTTTGGGGTTCACTGAACCTGGACACGATTTGGGCCTTCTTCTTCGATCTTCTACTTCTTCAAAGATTGCACCTTTTACGTATAAAAATTGGGTTTCCCCTTTTATTTTATATATCTCAGAAACAAGAGAACCATTGAGTGTGGGAAGAAAGAGAAGGTGGAAACCCATTGCTGGGTTATGCCTTTTTGTTTATATAAATAATAGTATTTGCTTCGTTCTAATGTATTATTTAATTATTTATTTTGTTCTTTTTGCCCTTTGTGTACAGGAGTTTTGAGCTTAAGTGGAGATTTTCGGAAAGGGAAGAACTTTTGTTTAGGTGTGAAATTGAACCTCCCACTATCAGTGGCTTTCATGAGAAGCATATGTAGGAGGTGAGCTAGACTCTATTTTAGACTTTATTCTCTTCTCTCTAAACCAAATACGTGTTAATGCATTTTGGAAAAGACCCATTACCAGAAAACAGAAGAAAGACAATCTCTTGGTCTTTGCTTGTTCATATCAACATCATCACCATCTCTTCCTGATTTTATTCTTTGCCTAATCTGTTGAACTAGATTTTAATTGAGCAAGTGTAGGTGGAATTGTTTATTGGGGTGATGTTAATGCTAAAACCAAATAGTTTAAAGATTATGCATTTCAATTTGAATCGGTCCAGTTGCTCTTGAGGTATTTCAAAGGGGAATAATTGATTCTTGAACTTTTATGCAGATTTAGATGTAAAGTGTGTTTTTAATCCTTTTTGGGAATAGCATATTTTTGTGACACTGGTTTTAAAGTGAAAGCTTTTGATTCTGCTATTTCAGCATCAATCAACTTTGTAAAACTTAAACGTTTAGCGTCTATAACAGGGTATTGCATATAATGACAACTTGACCTCTTCTGTAATGAAAATTTGCATACCCTTTTTTCCTTTCCCTCCATTCTGGTTCATATAGTCTTTGGTCAATCAAATTTGGTTGTGGTCCTCACAAAATTCTTAGCATTAGGTGAAAAGCAATTTAGGCCATAGGTTGCTGCTCTGGAATAACAAAGGTTTATGTCAAAATGGGACCATAAGTAAGAATTGTATTCCATGTTCTTTGTTTCTTTCATTTCAGACACCAGTTAAAGATCAGAACTTCTACTTCTAGACTTCGCTAGTGTCTGGTTGTGAAGGATTTGAGATTGAAAATAAAGCCTAATAAATATTTATGTGAGACTGAGACTGTATCATTTAGAAAAAGTGGATATGTTATAATTTATATTCTTCTGGTTTTCTCATTGCTACCTTCTGCTCTTAAAAGTCAACACCATCTTTCACTACATATTATATTATACTTCTAAGCACTACAATTATGTAAGAGATGATGAGCACTTTGCTTACATCAATCACCAGAAACTGAATAATCAAGTCGTGGGTCGGCCGGTTTGTGATTGAAATTTGTGAAATTTTTATTTGATTTGTTATTAATCATGTACATGACATGTAAGATATCCAGATTCACACCTTAATAATAATAATAATCTTTTTTCTACTTCTCTCTTTCAGCGTGAAAAGTTGACCAGAATTCCTCTTTAAGTGCTTATATAAGGAAGAGCTTCCTTAGCTTCCTTGAGCGTTCACGTAAGCCTCAAAGAATTGTTTGCGCAAGCCTTCATTAGTTTCCATTCCTTTCATTGGGTTAGATTCAGTCTCTACAACTATCACTTTTGGCTGAAAAGTCGTATTATGTTCTCTTATTTGAACTGAATGCATGTTCACTCAGACCAATATTCCTATTGACTAGTTGATTAGTTTACTTTAAAACTTTGAAGGTAGATGGTGTGCAAATACATTCTGCATGAAACTATAGACTGCTCATAGTGGTTTACTTCTGCTCTATCACTTTGTTCGTTGTAAGAATCAGTTTGTTCTGGTAGGTCTGGTGATCGACTTCTTTTGCCTTTTCATGCATTACAGGTGAACTGAATACTATACATGGCTTCGGTTCATTCAAGCAACGAGGACCTTGATACTAAAGAGATGGATGCTAGAAGTTTGTCATCCCCACGTCATAATTCACAGGACGAACCCTATATTCACAAAGTGGGAATTCCCCCAAAGCAAAAGCTCTTCAAGGAGTTCATGAACACCGTGAAAGAAACATTCTTTTCAGATGATCCTCTACGGTCCTTCAAGCATCAACCCAAGTCACGGAAGCTCGTCCTTGGCATGCAGGCCATTTTCCCCATACTTGAATGGGGGAGAGATTACAATCTATCCAAGTTTAGGGGGGATCTAATTTCTGGACTGACTATTGCTAGTCTCTGCATTCCTCAGGTAACTTAGCTGCTTATTTAATCATGTATGGATAGAAAGTTAAATAAATGTATAGGAATTTTTGTTTTCATAGCTCTAATGATTTTCTCAACTGAAAAAATCAGGATATTGGCTATTCAAAGCTAGCAAATTTGGCTCCCCAATATGGACTTTGTAAGTATCTATGCTACTCAACAACAGCTTCGTTGCTTATAACTGCTTTCTTTGGATCGTGTGGTTAGACTGAGACTTCTCTTGTGTTGTTCTTAACCTTTTCAGACTCAAGCTTCGTTCCGCCGTTGATCTATGCTGTCATGGGTAGCTCAAGAGATATAGCCATCGGACCTGTGGCAGTTGTGTCTCTCCTGTTGGGTACCCTGCTCCAGAATGAGATTGACCACACCACTAACCCAGAAGATTACCTGCGGCTGGCTTTTACGGCTACCTTTTTTGCAGGGATCACCCAAGCCACCCTTGGGATTTTGAGGTAATTGAGTACTTCTCTGGTTCTAAAAGGGAATTTACATCTTCACTGTTTCTTACTGCAACTCTTGTTCCATCTCTGGTGCTTTTGGCTTTCTGTTCTTTGTGATAATAGTGTACTGTTCTTGTTGCTATCAGGATGGGATTCTTGATTGATTTCCTATCTCATGCTGCCATTGTTGGTTTTATGGGTGGAGCTGCCATCACGATTGCCCTCCAACAGCTCAAGGGTTTTCTCGGTATAAAAAAGTTCACCAAGAAAACTGATGTTATCTCTGTAATGCACTCAGTATTTGGCTCAGCTCATCATGGGGTAAGCTATATCTACCTCTGTAACTCATTTGTTCATGTACTTTCCCACTACTTGTGTCTATTCCTTCTATGTTCGGTCTGAAACCTGCAGCATCTAATTACTGATTCCTGTGTTACAAAATTTTGGCAGTGGAACTGGCAGACAATAGTCATTGGAGTATCATTCTTAACGTTTTTGATAGTTGCTAAATATATTGTAAGATCCCCCAACACCTTACCATTACTTACCTAATATGATTCAAGCTTGTTGATTCTTGTCTGACTTTCACATGATTTGGGGAGCAGGGAAAGAAGAACAAGAAGTTTTTCTGGGTTCCGGCAATTGCACCACTCGTATCTGTTATTCTTTCCACTTTCTTTGTGTACATAACTCATGCAGAAAAGCAAGGGGTTGAGATTGTAAGTACTTTTTGTTACCTGATTTCTCATGCTATTATAGTACTTTTAAATAAGCTAGTAAAGGTGATAGCAGCTATCAGCAGTAATACTAACAGTTTATTTATGTATGAAGGTGAGGCATATAGAAAAAGGAATCAATCCTTCATCTATAAATCAAATATTTTTCACCGGTGACTATCTCGCAAAGGGTTTTAAGATTGGCGTTGTGGCTGGCATGATAGCATTGACGGTGAGTAATCACTTACAACCCATTTCCTCTTACAAAGAGTATAATAAATATTACTTACATGTATCTAAACCCTTTCTTAATTCTACTTCTCCCTTATTGGTGTGAATTATCAGGAAGCCATAGCAATTGGAAGAACTTTTGCTACCATGAAGGACTACCAAATAGATGGAAACAAAGAAATGGTGGCTATGGGAACCATGAATATTGTTGGCTCAATGACTTCCTGCTATGTGGCGACAGGTGAGAAGAAAAGTGCCATTTAAATTACATTAATTACATACTATTTGGACAACGCTGCACACCGATAGTTAGAAATGCATATTTTCTACCTGTTAAGGATCAATTCCTGTATTCTCTTGCTCTAGCAGCCATGAACTTTTTTATTTGGCAAAAGGTCGACAAGCTAATGTGCATTTGTACCTAAAGATCTTATTCAAAACTTGAGGATAGATTAGAATTACTGCATAATACTATACCAAAATTCAAACCTAGCAACTCAGTGGTTAGATTACACTCTTAAGAGGACAAGAAATCAGGGGGTCTTAGGGTTTTGGTGTAGGGAAATTTGACTAATAACATGGAATCTAACTGATTATATTTGCTCATACTTGTAGGTTCATTCTCTCGCTCGGCAGTCAACTACATGGCTGGTTGCCAAACTGCAGTCTCTAATATCGTGATGTCCATTGTTGTTTTCCTAACCTTGCAATTCATTACTCCTCTTTTTAAGTACACCCCTAATGCCATTCTTGCCGCCATCATTATATCTGCTGTGATCAACCTAATCGACTTCCAAGCAGCAATCCTCATATGGAAGATTGATAAATTTGATTTTGTCGCTTGCATGGGAGCCTTCTTTGGTGTGATCTTTGTATCTGTTGAGATAGGCCTCTTAATTGCGGTATAAATCATAATAGTCAACTACTACCTCATATTCCAATACTATCGTGTTGAGAGATCAGTGGTCTAACTTAACTTATGTTTCCATCCAGGTCTCAATATCCTTTGCTAAAATCCTCTTACAAGTCACCAGGCCACGGACTGCAATACTCGGGAAGATTCCTAGCACAACTGTGTATAGAAACATACAACAATATCCAGAAGCGACTAAGGTTCCAGGTGTTATGATTGTGCGAGTTGATTCTGCAATATACTTTTCCAACTCTAATTACATTAAGGAGAGGTACAGATGCTCTCTGTTATACTCAGTTCATTTAGTTCGTTGTGTTAATTTTCAAGTTGTAATACAAAGTAATATACAGAGTCAACCTCTGATTACCTTAACTTGATAGCTGACCATAACACGCTGAGTTTATCCCAACTAATTATAACTAAGAGAATCATAGATGTAAGGTGATCCCACTGGTAGAAAGCTAAGTGTACCGAAGAACATGAGAAACAATTAAACTCTTTAAGTCATTATGCTAGTTCTAGTAGTCTATATGGCCTTATGCCTAGTAATAAACCGCTTTCGATGTTTCTCAAGCTTCTAACTCAAGTTTACTTCCTTGCAGGATATTGAGATTGCTGGCGGATGAAGAAGAACAGCTAAAAGCAGCTTACCTACCAAACATTCAGTTTTTGATAGTTGAAATGTCGCGTAAGCAGTTCTTTTACCAACACTTTAAAACAAAATGGCCGTAAACTGATTCAGTACTTTTGGTCTCATCTAAACTCATTTCTCATGGCGTCTTGTGTTTGTTGCAGCTGTGACTGACATTGACACCAGTGGCATTCATGCCCTGGAAGAGTTGCATAGGAGTCTCCAGAAGAGAGACATTCAGGTAAATGCATTACCAGATATGTAGCATGATAATTGTTAGACTGTCAATCTAGACCACATATTTTAGAAAAATCGACCTAATCTAAGCCTCTTAGGTCTACATTCACATTCTGGCAACTGACAATAGAACATTTTCCTCCATGCTAAAAATATCTTATATCTTGTACTTTTCTTTAAAAAAATCATACTGCTATTGTATGTGATGAGTGAATATCTTCAAAATGCCTTACCTCCGAGGTTGTTGTGCAGCTTGTTCTCGCAAATCCCGGTCCGGTGGTGATTGATAAGCTTCATGCATCCCATGTTGCAAATTTGATCGGTGAAGACAGAATCTTTCTCACGGTTGCAGAAGCTGTCTCATCCTGTTCACCAAAATTGGTGGAAGAAGCTTGAGGGTGAACATTAATGGAATATGATGGTTTTGTTAAGAGAAACGGAATTGCCAAAAGAACTATGCAGTATTGTTGAAAACTTGAAATAGAAAGGGAGGTGCATAACAGGTCCAGTTGAGTGGTAGTGGATGGTCGGAAAGCCAATTATGGAAGTGGTTTAGGTGGAGTGCATGCCTCCTGGGTCCAGTCAAAAGTAAAATAGAAAGGAAACGACATAAAAAGGTGCACAATGGTGCACCATGATAAGTGTTAAAGGGTGTTTAAATTACAGAAATGTCCATAGAATGAGAATCCAACTATTGACTCTCTCTATATACTTGTAACCTCAACCATATTATCATATTGCTCTGTGGAGCTTCCAATTCCCCATTAGCTTGTTTTGTATCCCTGACGAATTGTAGAATTTTTTTTTTTTTAGTTGATAAATGCAGTTTTGTGGCTTTACATGGCAAGCACATACCGGCTATGAACTTGGTTTTTATTTTTTTATTTTTTTCCTCATGTATATAGATTTTGGTTTTCTTTTGTAAGGGTTGTTTAGCACGGTACAATCTCTTAACTCCAAAACCTTACAGCATTAAGAAATCGCTAAGAAACGAACTAACAATGTATATCAAGCTAACATATTATCTTATAAGATATATCAAGCAAACATATTAACATATTATCTCATAAGGTGAAACCGTACAAACGAAACCCCCAGTATAAACATAGAGCAAATGGACATTTATACATGTGAACTGTACAAGCAATAATTAAGCATGACATTGAATACTTCTCCTGAAGATAACCTTATAGAAGCTCATAAGGTGATAGCAATTAGAAGTAAACCCCAAATCAATCCCACACCCATTGACCCATATACTCGAGCCAATAGGTAATTAAGCTGGATTAGAAAATGGGTTTGACCAAACTACTAGTAGATATATGATTGAACTATTGAAGACAATTTCATGTGGTTGAAAAGCAAGGTATAGGTTTGTTTGAAAAAGAAAAAGAAAAAACAGAAGCAAGGTATTGGTATGAAACTCAATTGGCACATGAACATGTATGAGACTATGCATATGAGAGTATATTAATTTACTAAATAGTCAGCACAATCAAAGCTAGAACAACTAAAAAGAATTTAGTGAGGGGTAGAAGACATGATGTAAGTAGGTAAGCAGAAAGATTGAAGTAATATAACACAGAAAATAGCTAATTTTTCCAAATGTATAAACTTCTTATTCTAATTTTATGAATGATAAGCTAGCTAGCTAGCTAGTTGAAAAGATATGGACGTACCCTCCAAAATTGGATCTTTATGAGTTAAACTAAATTGCCTTACCTGCAGATTTGTTTGCTGCTAAAATCTGCTGATCATCCTCACAGTTGTAGAAGCTGCAGCTGGCTGTGTCATACTATTCAACCAAATTGGTAGAAGAAGCTGATGAAATTGGAAAGGGGTTGTAATTGTGTGAGAAAGAAGTGCAAGTGCTATATATAAGATGGAAGAGAATGGGAGACTTGAAATGGAAAATGGAATAAGAAAGAGGAATAAGCCCGCTTCAGTGATGAATTAATGGGGTAGAGGACTGAGGACTAAATGCATGAGGGCCATTTTAAAAAGAGGGCAGGTTAAAGTGGAGAGTGGGATCCTCATCCGAAAGCCAGTACCAGAAAGTAGAAATAATTTCAATAAAGTATCAATAACTAGAAAGAGGTAGAGCGATCCATTATATATACACTAATTTTGTTTAAGAGATAAGATGGTGATCTAAAAGTACGTATCAGAATCCTTTCAAATTAGAATCTCTATGTTGACAGTGTACCCTGGAATATATTGTCCAAAGGTATTATGCCATTGACTCCATAATCACCCCTCGGGAAGTTTTACAATACTGGAATATATGTCATAACTTACAGATATAAGAACAAAATTTGTTGTCATTGAGGTAGCAAGAGTCTTTTTTGTGTAACTTAGTTCTATAAGAGGTGATTACTACATCTACGACTTTGTTACAAGTTTGTGAATAATTTGTTATCAAAGTTGTAATTTTGGTTCAATTAAATGTAACTTTTGGTTCAAAAAAATTGTACATAGAGGTATGACATACATCACCGAACCACAGCCTACCCCATCACCCCTTGTTAGTATAAACGGAGGTATTATGTTAGCAGAAATATCGAGGATATGAAATACAGATATATATATATATATATATATATATATATATATCTTTATATTATTTTTTTTAGGGAGGGGGAGGGGGAGGGGGCTCCAAAGTTCGAGAAATGTGGGGAGGGTGAGACTCGAACTCGGATATGTGTTGGACAGGCCATTAACTTAATCTAACTGGACTACACTCTAAACCATATATATAAATTATAGAGAATGATCGACGACAGAGTGACAGACAGTGAAACAGTCCATGACTGCAATGCTGACTTCTGAAGAGATATATGCAGAAGGCAACAAGACGATTTGGTTATTCTGTTGGTTTTTCTTGGCATGAAATGTGGATGCGAAGAGAGCCACATTCATTCTCAAATTACAGAAAAGTGTTTACGTTGGGGGGATGGATATAAAGCAAAAGTAGGTTTGCAGCACAAGATACCATATTCTTTAATTTCATTCGGACTTTTTTTACAAGATCCGATACTAGTACTAACTAAATATTGTGAAGAAAGTAATTAAGATCCAAATCCCACCCAAACCCACAATTCATACAATATATTCACTTGTACGTTAGTTATGGATGTCTTGCCAAATTAAGTTTATATAGAAAGAGATGTATGAGTACGTGTTCAGATGTACGCTTATAAAAAAAAATTAAAAAAAAAAAAAGATTTTTGGCATTCCAACCAATGAACAACCCTAGAGCAAAATCAGCAACATCTTCCGAGCTAGTATGCACATCCGGCATTGGCTACGACAATTCCATGTCGATGTGGTTGACACCGGCACTGAGAGTCACGACGAGTTCCAATGCCGGTAGCAGGCGGAGAAGGTCCGTGTTAACCCGGGTGATGTTGATGTAGCAAAACATGGCTCGCACCAAGCGTGCATGGGTGGTCAAGAACTGGTCTAGAGGGAGTGGCGACTCCCATGCTTTGAGGATATGGAACTTTGAAGAGAAGTCGGATTCGAAACGTGTGAAGAGTACTGAATACGGTTTGTGAATAACTAGGAGTAGTTCTGGGAGGTGATCTTGGGAGCATACCATTAGAAAGCTAGAGATTTGACAAGAGAAGGGCTTTAATTGGTTTCGTAGTTGCAACTTAATTTGATTCAACGCAAAATATATAAGCAATGGAGATATCGATTGGTAATTAAGCTAGAGATTTGACAAGAGAAGGGCTTTAATTGGAAACTAACTGTTGGGTACGTATTTCCTTCAATTCGATCAATTGTTCATGTACGTACAGTAATTAAGGTACATCAAAAGATGAAGACCAGACAGTATATATATCGATCACATGTGCTATCTGAAGTGTGTGGTTTGCAAATTGCAACAAATTTGGGTGGAGCTGAGAAATTAATAACAAGAAACTTGTGGGAAAGAATGCCAGATATTTCCTTTGAGTAAGGATTCCCTAGGTGCATCCTCATTACTGGTGCTGCTGTGGTGATTGTATTGCTGTGACCCTAATTAGTACCCGTACTATGTATTTTTTTAAAATATTTTTGAATTTCATACCTCCGAATGGTAGCTCATTTAGTTGCTCGTTATGTAGCCCGTAATGTTGGACTTGGGCGTTTTAATTGGTTAGGGGTTGGGCCTAGCTTCTTGGCTCTTACAAATCATTGATGATGAGATTCCCGTAACCGATTTTAGTAGTAGGAATGTGTGTAATGGAGTTGTATCCACAACTGGTCATTCCAATATTGTTTTTTCGTTAGGTGATTCCTAAAGTTCATTTGTTTCTCTTAAAAAAAAATTCGTTAAAATCTACATATTTTTAAGCCAAAAAATATTATACACGTTTTATTACATATTTTTTTATGTTTTTTCCTCATAGAATGATGAACTTGTAAACCTCGAAGATACAATACAAGTATATAATTAATTCGAAACATGTGTTGGGCAAACGGGCCATCTCGCACCCATACATACGTCACTGTTATCAGAAATATGAATAATTAAGAAAAATACTCTCCACCCACAAGACTAGACCCCCACATAGAAAAAGAAAAATTGACAACCACTGATCTGCCGCACCGTCGTGGTCAACGGAGCATCGAAGCTAGCTCATAGGGGAGCATTATATATTGGTTCAGTACTTCAGTTATCGGCCTTGACTCGCAGGTGGTCTAAGCAAGGCATCATGTAGGCCGCCGGGCTAGCCTGAAGTTCCATGAACTCTTCATATGACATTCCAATGTATTTTGGTGCTTCGCCTCCCAACAACTCCGGAATTGGTAGAGCAGCCGTGTCCAGTGCAGGTCCATGTGGTACTGCTATGGAGATCCTTGTAGCTCTGTTGTTCACAGTAGCCCGGTGCCAGACGCTCTTGTACTTATCATTAGTCAAGATCTGAATAATATTTAACGTGAGAACAAATTAGAACTCTGGCATAATCTATACTACATATAAAGAGAAGTGGAATTGTTTCTCAAACTTTGCCGAAGAATAAATTAATGAATTATTTGGTACGCACCTGCATTTGGTCACCGATGTTAACAACAAAAGCGCCAGGAGCACAATCAACGAGGACCCACTTGCCCTTGTGCTGGACTTCAAGGCCACCCATGTCATTCTGGATTAGGAGAGTCACAAGTCCGTGATCGGTGTGAGGGGGAATTCCGATGGCTTGATCGGGTTGAGGACATGCCGGATAGTAGTTAGCGGCAAGGATTTGTAGGCCGCGGTCCCAGTTCATGGCCTTGGCTATGTACTCGGCCTCCAACCCCAAGCTCTCTGATATTCCGCTCAACAATTCGGTTGCAACTTGTCGGGTTTGTTTGCTGAACTCCAACGAAACCTCGCTGTAGTCGGCGGGTTTGTGGAGTGAGTGGAACTCGGGATGTGCTATGACCTTGAGGAAATCCCTCCACAGACGAACTTTGTCGATTGCAACGTTGAAGCTTGTCCCGCACTTGATTGGTTCCAACAGCTTCCTTGATTGGAACTCCTTCTTCTCCTCCTCAGGCAGATCAAAAAACTTGTGGCACACCTCGATCATCGATTTCATCAAGCTCTCAGGGACACCATGGTTGATCACCTAATATTCAAACACGTACCCTTAATTAATCAGCTATGTTCATTCATTTTTCTATTCACACGATTACCGACTTAGCGGTGAAGACGTTTTTAGCTTCAACAAAATATGTATATTTATACCTGGAAGAATCCCCATTCCTCGCAAGCTCTGCCTATCTCTTGAATGGCTTTGGACCGGAGATCGGGGGAGCTGGAGGTGAGTTGGGCGAAGTCGATGGTGGGGATGGAGTGCTCTGGGTCGCTGGCATCAGCTTGATCGTTGGGGTCTTTGATGTAGGTGTACTCCGATGGTACAGAGTTGAGTTCAGCGCCGGTAAGTGTCTTGATGCTTGCTACTTTGGCTTCCTCGGCAACGTTGGTTGTTGTAGGTGCCATTTGGGAGAGGGAAGGAGAATTAATAATGAAATGTGTGTTTGGATTAAAGTGAATAATCAAGTTAGGGATCAAGTTTGGTAGTGTACGTCTGATGAGAGACTTGGCTATATATATAGCCAAATTACGAAGAAGCGATGCTCAAATTCTCCACGTGGAGAACTGTTTGTAAGGTCAGCTTTGTGCTGAACTTTGTTAAGGTAGCTAGGTAGCCAAAACTGACCAAGTTTCCAAATTATTATCAAAGAAAAAAGTTAAATGTTTGCTAGTATATGATATTAATCTCATACATATATGCACATGTCAGTAGAAGACTGTATATGTTGAATTTGATACCACTTTTTAACTTGCAACTCATCCATCATTTTCCGGTCTCTTTTGTTTTGGTCTTTCTCTGAATTTCTGGGAAGATGAATATGTCAATCATACATGTAGCACCATATATTGGAATAAAACTGGACGAGGAAACCGACACCAAGTCACTACCTGTGAAAATTATTCACATGCACTGTTTTTTGGAATCATATATAGAAGATAACATATATAATAGACACACTATACATTATGTACTTTAATTTGTATCTTTATTGAGAGATTATTTGTCCAAAAAATTTTATGTTCGTTTGATTCAAAGTGCGAGGTGCCGAGGTTATAGTGAGAAATATTGTCCAACATTGAAAAATTATAACTTTACATAAAGATTTAGGCTTCTCCACATATTGTACGTCAATTAATTTTAAGTTGGATGTATCCACATTTCTTTAATTATGATATCAAAGCATATTATGTTGATTGGTTTTGGATTGGGTGTTCAGATTTTTTCCTTCTTTTGTTATTATTATGGTGTTGGTCTTGTTTAATTTAACAGGTTCTTCCATACAGGGCATGCAGTCATCGATCACTATACCTCAAGTTTTTAATTACTAGGAAGAAAAACAATTAATAAGACAAATATTAAGGAAAAAATGTGGTTGGTGCTAGTTTCATTTCTGAGAAATATATATCTGCGTTTAGAGATAAGTTATGGGAAGACAGACAGATGCATGGTTGATATATAGAAGTAGTTCTTCTACGCAATAAGTAGTCTTTGCCACATTTTTTTTTTTTTTGGTCGGTTAGTCTTTGCCACATTAGTAGTCAAGATTTAAGACACTTATATTTGAGTAATGCAAATTTGACTGGCTGATCAGATTTAAGGTTTGTACTCTAGTACTGGTCATGGAGTCAAGAATTGCGTTCCCTCGGAGCCTTATTATATATGCACCAGCACCGTTGCAGTCTTGCAGACCCGTATGTATGGACGAAAACCCAGTACGGGTGTACAATATTTATGGTCAATAATTGCCAGTCCCATTCGTAATTATTAAAACAACTTTAATTAAAAATATATATTCAAAACAAGCCAGCCAAGGAAAAGCAATAAAGCATATAATCTGATAAGCGATTTTTCTACACACCAATTAGATGCACAAAAATAACCTATTAATTACCCTACTGTGGATATGAATATCGAATGTAGTATGAGAAGTAGGGATCGTTCCCGCAAGAGAATGAGATTCGAATGCAAATTAAGACACTAAACTATAACGACTCTAAACTGACCTAGAAGGGAAAATACGAACAGCAGACAAACTAAACAGACTCCGATTACTATGAAATTTAAACACAAGATACTACTGACTCTGACAAAGTTTCAACGAATTCTAAGAAGTTTAAGACTACGAAAATAAACCTGCAAGAGCAGGGCAGATTTGATATACGAAAATTAAAGAGACTTGTGAACAATGATGATGGAATAGCTAGGGAACAATTATCCACCCTAAACAATCATGTTACTATGCAAGGTTCCATACAAATCCCCTAATTCATGGATGAAGATGCTCAAGATAAGTCAATGGCATGTTGATCAAATCCTATTGTTCTCTCATAGTTGGTACGTTAAGTGCATGGCATGTACTCCCTAACTTAGTTCTTAACATGTAACCTAGAATGGCATGTTCATAGATTCAACATTCAAGAATCATTAAGCACAAAGAAAACGAACATCACATAGTAATAAGATATGGCATGTATCCTGTTTACCAAGCAATTTATCCACAAGATTAATTCCATTAACCTCTTGCTACTCAAGATCATATGGTGATATGGCAGTCCACATATTAACCTAGCCTTGAATTCCTATACATGCATCTAAGTGTGCACTCAAAGAAACACATATAGTAATTCTCAATGTAAAACCAGCGAATAAATTGTCATCCAATCCAAAGGTAATCTATATAAAATAATCAAAGCATCTTAACACTCATGTTCAGGGCTTCAAATAGCCCCTAACTACTAAGAAGTTTAGCCGGACATGGCTGTGAAAGAAAGCATAGACAAATACATGAAAACTGAGAAGTTCAAAGAAGAAATCGACGGCGTCGACCGTTCGACAGATGTCGTCGACCGGTCGAGGGTAGGGTTCCGATTCTGGCTCCTTGCGTCTTTGATCTCTCACGCGCGAATAGGGTTTTTTCTGAAGTCCAAAGGATCCTTTTATATGCTCCAGGAATTCCTTGATTTATTTCCCCTTTACGACCTCTAATCCCATAAGGAAACTTATTAAAGAATGATCCTTAACAAGTCCCAAACGGACTAGACTTCCTCAATTGCATCGGAAAGCTCCTTCTTGACTAAAACATCCTCTTTATCTCATTTTTCTTCTCCTTACCTTGGACAGACTACAAAACTAACAAACACATTAAAAAGCCCAAATAACAATAAACCAAACATGAATATATAGAAAATAACAATAATAAATGTCGCAAATAACGCTCCTATCAAATACCCCCACACTTAGCTTTCGCTAGACCTCGAGCGAACAACAACCTAAATCAAACAAACAAACTAAACCTTCCAACATTTGTCTCAGAGAACCATACACGTCAATAGCATTAAGAATCGGTTACTCATCAGACAGGTCCTAAAAACTTCATCCAAAAGTTAATAAATCCCCATGACGATCATGCTCAAGTGTAGTGTGTGAAATAGCCAATAGTCAACACAACAAACCAAATCTCAATCAACATGTTTCAGCCAAGTATTAACTCCATCCTCACAAGGATAATCACTCTATTTTCACTCAGATTTTTCTGGCTAATTCATATGCATTCACTCAAGTTATATGTGAGAGGAATAATGTATACAAGACAACAAATAGCTCACATATGCATAACAAGAATAAAAGCTCTTTTTGAAAATTTAAATTATGATCTCATGAAAGGAATATCAATTACTTGAATGAATAGAACACATGCCATAGGCTCACCCCTCAACACAAGTCTCCACAAACCGAAAGTGCAACTTCCAAGATCAAAAGGTCTTAATTGGGTTGTAATGGGGCCATGGGGTTAAGGTGTAAGAAACGAAGGATAGGATACAACAAGATCCCTATAAATTAATGAGACAATACCAAGGACTCTGAAACCCATTTTTCTAATACTCAACAAATCCTTATGGCCAAAAATCATCTTGTTGGGCCTAATACATCATTCTAACTTGTAACTTCCACACAACAACATGTAATCAAAATTCAAGAGCATTTAACTTTATTTTTTTCTTCATATATGCCAGACATATATTTTTCTTTCTTTTTTTTCGGCATATGAACTTTTTTTTTTTTTTATCTCTCTCTCGAATCTGATTTTGTACATTAACAACTCCCCCACACTTGTTCTTTGAACAATTCACAAACCTTTGAAACTTTTAGAAAAACGAGAAGTCACCATCATTGTCTCACTAACTCCTAGGAATAGGGAAGGCTAAAACTATACTAGGCTTAGGGTATGGTAATGTGGTTAACAAGGAAAAGGCTCACATAAGGCTCAAAGAGGTTAACTAGGGGTTCATAATTAGGGACACAGGCTTATTTTGGCTTTGATGGTAGATCCTAGGTGCCTTAATCATATCCAAGTTATTGCACATTTCAGCATAAAGTTTCAAGAGGCCTCAAGGTGAGTTCTAGCAATTAGTTCACAATATGCGTCGAATTCAAGTAATCAATCAAGCAAAGAATAATGAGATCATGCAACGAATTATCGACAAGAAAGCAAGAATTAGTGTATAACTCTCCAAAAGAATAGCAATATGGCTCAAAACTCACAAAGGGTATACAAGTTCATACAGGGCCTAACATGCTTCTCTCAATCCAATTCATCACATTAACATGGCTATAAGTGCATAAATGGTTCAAGCATGACAATCATAGAAATCGATTAACCAAAGAATAAAATTTAGACCTAAATCAATGCTTAAACTCATCTTTAGCTATTGAAATCACAGTTCAATTCTCATCATTGTATTGGAAGGTATCCTAAGACTCAAGACATAAAACAAACAAACAAACAAACAATGACTCTTTTTGGATTTTTTTTTTTTTTTTTTTTTTTTTTTTTTATCGGGACGTCGACCGTTCGACAGAGGTGTCGATCGGTCGACAGAAGTGCTCTGGATGATCCTCGACCGTTCGACAAAAGGGTCGACCGTTCGACTGGGAGTTACGAAAAATTGAAAAATTGGGATGTGATTTTCAGAACACAACGACCCGATGACACTAAGACCTTCCCCCACACTAGAAACAGGCATTGTCCTCAATGTAACAAGACAAGAAACGCACAACAATGCAAAAGATAACGAGGGAAAGTGACACAATACATAATAAACAAGAAAAAGGTAAAGAAAACGTCCCTGATTGCTCCTCCATACTTGGGTTGCCTCCCAAGAAGCGCTTGAGTTAACGTCTTCAGCCAGACGAACAGAGCGGATTACTCATGAATGGTAGGGTCTTGGAGGGGTACATCCTCCACCACACGCTCCACAGAAGACGCAAAGTAAGGTTTGAGGCGATGTCCATTCACTTTGAAGAGATTCCCCGTTTGAGGATTTTGAATCTCAACTGCACCATGAGGAAAAACATTAATGACAACAAATGGACCACACCAACGGGAGCGAAGCTTACCTGGAAAGAGGCGAAGACGGGAATCAAAGAGCAAGACTTTGTGCCCCACTTCAAAATGCTTTCGAAGCACCATCTTATCATGAAAAAGCTTGGTCTTGTCTTTGTAAATCCGGCTACTGTCATAGGCCTCATTCCTCATCTCATCAAGCTCATTTAATTGAAGCTTTCGCTGTCCACCCGCAGCTGCCATGTCAAAGTTAAGCCTTCGAATTGCCCAATATGCACGGTGTTCCAATTCCACAGGAAGATGACAAGCCTTGCCAAACACCAACCGAAAAGGACTCATCCCAATGGGGGTCTTGTAAGCAGTCCTATAAGCCCACAAAGCATCATCCAATCTGTCACTCCAATCCTTTCGGTTAGGATTAACAGTTTTCTCCAAAATCTGCTTGATCTCCCTGTTTGAAACCTCCGCTTGCCCACTTGTTTGAGGATGGTAAGGCGTAGAAACCTTGTGAGTGATGTTGTACTTCTTCAACAAAGCCTCAAAAGACCTGTTGCAAAAGTGAGTTCCTCCATCGCTGATGATAGCTCGAGGTGTTCCAAACCTTGAAAAGATGTTAGTCTTAAGAAAACTGAGAACAACCTTAGAATCATTAGTCCGAGTGGCCAGTGCCTCCACCCATTTAGAAACATAATCCACAGCGAGAAGTATATAAAGAAAACCATGAGAAGAAGGAAAAGGACCCATGAAATCAATGCCCCAAACATCAAAAATTTCAACAACTAAAATCGGGTTTAATGGCATTTGATTTCTTGGACCTATGTTACCTGTCCTCTGACAACGATCACAAGTCATGCAAAAAGCATATGCATCCTTGAACAACGTGGGCCAATAAAATCCACTCTCAAGAACCTTAAGAGCGGTCTTCTTTGCTCCAAAGTGACCTCCACAAGCATAAGAGTGACAAAAGGTTAGAATAGAATTGAATTCAGTTTCGGGTACACACCTTCTTATCACTTGATCAGGACAAAATTTCCACAAGTATGGATCATCCCACACAAAGTACTTGCTGGTTTTGATGAGCTTATCCTTTTGAGCACGAGAAAGATCCGCAGGAACCTGCTTGGTGACAATATAATTAATAATATCTGCAAACCAAGGGTCAGAAACCTGAATAGAAAATAATTGCTCATCAGGAAAAGTTTCATTTAAAGGAAGAGAATCTGCCTCCACATTAGAACCATTGACCAATCTGCTAAGGTGATCAGCAACCACATTCTCACTTCCTTTCTTGTCCTTAATCTCTAGGTCAAATTCTTGGAGTAACAGCATCCAACGAATCAACCTTGGTTTAGCCTCCTTCTTTGTCAGAAGGTACTTCAATGCTGCATGATCTGAAAACACAACAACCTTAGTCCCAATTAGATAAGATCTAAATTTTTCTAAGGCAAAAATAACAGCAAGAAGCTCCTTCTCTGTAGTTGAATAGTTCAACTGAGCATCATTCAAAGTTCTTGAAGCATAATAAATCACATGAGGCAATTTATTCACTCTTTGGCCAAGAACTGCCCCAACGGCATAATCAGATGCATCACACATAAGCTCAAAAGGAAGACTCCAATCAGGTGGCATGATTACAGGTGCAGTGGTCAACATCCCCTTTAGCTTCTCAAATGCCGCTTTGCACTCCTCATCAAAGTGGAATGCCACATCCTTTTGCAGTAGACAACATAAGGGCCTAGTGATCTTTGAGAAGTCCTTGATGAAACGCCTGTAAAAACCTGCATGGCCAAGAAAAGAGCGGACCTCCCTCACAGTTGTGGGAGATGGTAAGGAACGCACAAGATCTATTTTAGCTTTATCAACCTCTATCCCTTTAGCAGATACAATATGCCCTAAAACAATACCTTGCTGAACCATGAAGTGACACTTTTCCCAATTTAAAACAAGGTTAGTTTCCTCACATCTTTTCAACACAAGAGATAGATTAGTTAAACAATAATCGAAAGACTCACCAAAAACCGAAAAGTCATCCATGAATACCTCAATTATTTTCTCAACCATATCCGAAAAGATACTCATCATGCACCGTTGAAAGGTGGCTGGGGCATTACACAATCCAAATGGCATCCTTCGATAGACAAACGTTCCAAAAGGGCATGTGAACGTCGTCTTCTCTTGGTCCTCAGGAGCAATGACAATTTGGTTGTAACCCGAATACCCATCCAAGAAACAATAGTGCGAATGACCTGCAAGACGTTCTAACATTTGGTCAATGAAAGGTAAAGGGAAGTGATCCTTACGTGTAGTGGTGTTGAGTTTGCGGTAGTCAATGCAAACTCTCCACCCTGTCTGAAGGCGCTGAGGGACAAGTTCATTGTCCTCATTCTTGACCACAGTGATACCAGAACGCTTGGGGACAACTTGGACCGGGCTCACCCATTTGCTATCCGAGATGGGATAGATGATTCCAGCATCAAGGAGTTTGAGAACCTCCTTCTTCACAACTTCCATCATAGGAGGATTCAATCGGCGTTGTGCTTCTCTTGTAGGTTTTGAACCCTCCTCAAGAAGTATACGATGCATGCATGTAGTCGGGCTTATTCCTTTGATATCTGCAATTCCCCATGCAATTGCAGCCTTATGCTCACGCAAAACCCGAAGTAGTTTCTCCTCCTCCTGCATAGAAAGGTTAGAAGCAATAATCACAGGTAAAGTTTCCTCCTTACCCAAGTATGCATATTTCAGATGTTCTGGCAAAGGTTTCAATTCCAATGTGGGTGCCTAGATCACAGAAGGCACAAGAGTTTTGTCAGAAATAGGCAGAGAAATAAAGGGAGACAACTTAACTGGGGCTCTTGAATGAGAGTCAAGAGCTACTAATGCATCCTCAAGTTCAAGCTTCTGCATAACCAATGCAGCAGGTTTCTCTCGCTCTGGCACGTCCCGTCGACCGTTCGACGCCAGCCTGCCGACCGTTCGACGAGGTGGAATGCTCAATTCCAAAACTGTTTTCAACACATCATTGCTCGCATTTATGTTGAAAACTTCCTGCACCAAATCATCAAGAATGTCAATGGAAAAACAAGAATTAACATCATTGGGATACCTCATAGCTTCAAAGATGTTGAAGCTAATCTTCCTTTCTTCAAATTCCATTGTCAACGTGCCCTCATAAACGTCTATCTTTGTTCGTGCAGTCCTCATAAACCCTCTGCCAAGGATGAGTGGCAAAGATGTGGGCATGGGCTCGTCCTCCATTTCAAGAACAAGAAAGTCAGCTGGAAAAATCAAGTCATTAACTTGAACAAGAACATCCTCCAAATAGCCTTCCGGATACACATGAGAGTGATCCGCTAATTGGATTATGGCTCGGGTTGGTTGAAGTCCACCTAGCTGAAGGCTTTCATACACAGAATATGGCATTAAGTTAATGGAAGCACCCAAATCAAGTAAAGCACTTTCAAACCTGGTTCCACCAATGGTGCAAGGGATGGTGAAACGTCCGGGATCCTTCAATTTGGGAGGGAGTTTCCTTTGAAGCACAGCAGAGGCTTCCTCGCTCACAGCAATTGTCTCAGACTCACCTAGTTTCCTTTTGTTAGTACAAAGGTCCTTAAGAAACTTTGCGTACCTTGGGATTTGCTTGATGGTGTCAAGGAGAGGAAAGTTCACTTGGACCTTCCGAAGAGTTTCCAAGATGTCCTTATCGCTTTGCTCCTTTTTTGACTTTGCCAACCTGCGAGGAAAAGGAATAGGTGGTACATAAGCATTAGGACCTAATTTGCTTACCTGGAGAGGATTAGGTGCTGGTGATGGGGCTGAAGCAACTCCTAATCCGAGAGGAATTTCAGAATTTCCTGATGCTGCCTCAGGCGAACGGTCGACAGTGTCCGTCGACCGGTCGACGTCGTCCCTGCCCGTGCCTCGACCGTTCGACATTTTGGTCGACCGTTCGACTTCGTCCCTGTCCGTGGGTCGACCGTTCGACAGTTGGTGTCGACCGGTCGGCAGTGCCATCCGGGTTGAATTTGGGTCCTTCAACTGCTGCCGTGCTGAATCTTGCAAGTCTTTGCCTCCCCTTGATGCATTCTTAGGTCTTCTAAGGTACACGGGATCATCTGGGAGTTGTTTCCCAGTCCTTAAAGTGACAGCCTTAACCTGTTCATGGTGAGTGCCTTTAGGATTGACTTCAGTTTGAGAGGGAAGCATACCTGGTTCTCTTTGAGTTAGTTGTTCACATAACCGACCAAATTGCACTTCAAGATTAGCAATAGACTTGCCATGATGTTGCAATGTACTCTCAGTTTTCTCCTTGAAAGTCTTATTGTCCTGCACAAGAGTTTTAGTATCATTGGCAATTGAAATCACAAGATCCTCAAGCTTACCTGAAGATTGTTGAGGTGGTGGTCCTTGGTTGAAACCGTGAGGTGCATAAGAAGAGGTGGGAGCCCCTTGTTGTTTGTTCCACCCAAAGTTAGGGTGATTCCTCAAAGCCGGATTAGAATACACATTAGAGAAACCAGCTCTCCTTTGTTGATCAGCAAAGCTGACTTGTTCTTTACCTGAATTAGGAAAGGAATATGGACAATCTATGGTTAGATGATCACGAATGGGACAAATGGAACATACCTGAGCTGATACCATTCCTTGAGCCTGTGGAGACATGGCTTGCATCCATGCATCAAGCTTCTTTTCAATAGTAGAGATTCTATCAGCTTCTCCTCCCCAAGACCTAACTTCATAAGCATCCTTGGTCTTTGCTTCTTGAAACCCCTTTGTAGAGAATTGTTGAGAATTCTCACTCAAAGTCTCAAATATTTCGAAAGCTTGATCGCTGGTCTTATTCATGAAAGCGCCTCCACATGCTGAATCTACAAGTGCCTTGTTTGCATCATTCAATCCTTCATAGAAAAATTGAGCTTGATCATCCTTAGAATAGCCATGGTGTGGACACTTCCTTAGCAGCCCATTGAAACTCTCCCAAGCTTCACAAAAGAGATCCCCTTGCTTCTGTCGGAAAGTATGAATATCTCTCCTTAATTGCCTTGTTCTCTGAGCAGGGAAAAACTTGGTGATGAACTTTGTGGATAGCTGATCCCACGTAGCAATAGTATCGGAAGGCAATGAATTCAGCCACCACTTAGCATGATCCTTCAAGGAGAAGGGAAACAAGATGAGCTTCAGCTGCTCTGCAGTCAAACCTGGAGGAAATTGAGTTCTACAAAGGTCATAGAACTCTCTCAGATGGTTGTTTGGGTCTTCATTCGGCTTGCCATAAAAATGAGGGACAGAGTTGATGAGTTGTGGAGACAAACTGAACGAAGCACCATCAGCGGGAGTGAATGTGATGCACGAAGGTTGTGCAACACCCTGAGGAACAAAGGAAGACTTCAAAGGCTTCGGTTCTGCAGCCATTGCAATAATAGGTACTTCTTGCTCTTCCTCGGTGTCTGTATCAGAATGTAACGATGGAGGTGGTGTGGGAACTAGAAGAGTCCTTAAACCTGGAGATGATGGTGGTGTAGATGGAGATGTGGAAGTAGAATCCGTAAGTAGACGCTGAGCGGCTGTTTTACGGTTACGGCGAGCGGTGCGTTCAATCTCAGAATCAAAAAGGAGTTCTTTTTCCTGAGTTTGCCGGGTGTTCATAAACTACAAAACAAAAACAAACTAAACGTTAGAAACTAATAACAAAAACAAAAACAAAAACAAAAATTTGCAATCAAATTATTCATTCCCCGGCGACACGGCGCCAAAATTGATAAGCGATATTTCTACACACCAATTAGATGCACAAAAATAACCTATTAATTACCCTACTGTGGATATGAATATCGAATGTAGTATGAGAAGTAGGGATCGTTCCCGCAAGAGAATGAGATTCGAATGCAAATTAAGACACTAAACTATAACGACTCTAAACTGACCTAGAAGGGAAAATACGAACAGCAGACAAACTAAACAGACTCCGATTACTATGAAATTTAAACACAAGAAACTAGACTCAATACTACTGACTCTGACAAAGTTTCAACGAATTCTAAGAAGTTTAAGACTACGAAAATAAACCTGCAAGAGCAGGGCAGATTTGATATACGAAAATTAAAGAGACTTGTGAACAATGATGATGGAATAGCTAGGGAACAATTATCCACCCTAAACAATCATGTTACTATGCAAGGTTCCATACAAATCCCCTAATTCATGGATGAAGATGCTCAAGATAAGTCAATGGCATGTTGATCAAATCCTATTGTTCTCTCATAGTTGGTACGTTAAGTGCATGGCATGTACTCCCTAACTTAGTTCTTAACATGTAACCTAGAATGGCATGTTCATAGATTCAACATTCAAGAATCATTAAGCACAAAGAAAACGAACATCACATAGTAATAAGATATGGCATGTATCCTGTTTACCAAGCAATTTATCCACAAGATTAATTCCATTAACCTCTTGCTACTCAAGATCATATGGTGATATGGCAGTCCACATATTAACCTAGCCTTGAATTCCTATACATGCATCTAAGTGTGCACTCAAAGAAACACATATAGTAATTCTCAATGTAAAACCAGCGAATAAATTGTCATCCAATCCAAAGGTAATCTATATAAAATAATCAAAGCATCTTAACACTCATGTTCAGGGCTTCAAATAGCCCCTAACTACTAAGAAGTTTAGCCGGACATGGCTGTGAAAGAAAGCATAGACAAATACATGAAAACTGAGAAGTTCAAAGAAGAAATCGACGGCGTCGACCGTTCGACAGATGTCGTCGACCGGTCGAGGGTAGGGTTCCGATTCTGGCTCCTTGCGTCTTTGATCTCTCACGCGCGAATAGGGTTTTTTCTGAAGTCCAAAGGATCCTTTTATATGCTCCAGGAATTCCTTGATTTATTTCCCCTTTACGACCTCTAATCCCATAAGGAAACTTATTAAAGAATGATCCTTAACAAGTCCCAAACGGACTAGACTTCCTCAATTGCATCGGAAAGCTCCTTCTTGACTAAAACATCCTCTTTATCTCCTTTTTCTTCTCCTTACCTTGGACAGACTACAAAACTAACAAACACATTAAAAAGCCCAAATAACAATAAACCAAACATGAATATATAGAAAATAACAATAATAAATGTCGCAAATAACGCTCCTATCAAATACCCCCACACTTAGCTTTCGCTAGACCTCGAGCGAACAACAACCTAAATCAAACAAACAAACTAAACCTTCCAACATTTGTCTCAGAGAACCATACACGTCAATAGCATTAAGAATCGGTTACTCATCAGACAGGTCCTAAAAACTTCATCCAAAAGTTAATAAATCCCCATGACGATCATGCTCAAGTGTAGTGTGTGAAATAGCCAATAGTCAACACAACAAACCAAATCTCAATCAACATGTTTCAGCCAAGTATTAACTCCATCCTCACAAGGATAATCACTCTATTTTCACTCAGATTTTTCTGGCTAATTCATATGCATTCACTCAAGTTATATGTGAGAGGAATAATGTATACAAGACAACAAATAGCTCACATATGCATAACAAGAATAAAAGCTCTTTTTGAAAATTTAAATTATGATCTCATGAAAGGAATATCAATTACTTGAATGAATAGAACACATGCCATAGGCTCACCCCTCAACACAAGTCTCCACAAACCGAAAGTGCAACTTCCAAGATCAAAAGGTCTTAATTGGGTTGTAATGGGGCCATGGGGTTAAGGTGTAAGAAACGAAGGATAGGATACAACAAGATCCCTATAAATTAATGAGACAATACCAAGGACTCTGAAACCCATTTTTCTAATACTCAACAAATCCTTATGGCCAAAAATCATCTTGTTGGGCCTAATACATCATTCTAACTTGTAACTTCCACACAACAACATGTAATCAAAATTCAAGAGCATTTAACTTTATTTTTTTCTTCATATATGCCAGACATATATTTTTCTTTCTTTTTTTTCGGCATATGAACTTTTTTTTTTTTTTATCTCTCTCTCGAATCTGATTTTGTACATTAACAACTCCCCCACACTTGTTCTTTGAACAATTCACAAACCTTTGAAACTTTTAGAAAAACGAGAAGTCACCATCATTGTCTCACTAACTCCTAGGAATAGGGAAGGCTAAAACTATACTAGGCTTAGGGTATGGTAATGTGGTTAACAAGGAAAAGGCTCACATAAGGCTCAAAGAGGTTAACTAGGGGTTCATAATTAGGGACACAGGCTTATTTTGGCTTTGATGGTAGATCCTAGGTGCCTTAATCATATCCAAGTTATTGCACATTTCAGCATAAAGTTTCAAGAGGCCTCAAGGTGAGTTCTAGCAATTAGTTCACAATATGCGTCGAATTCAAGTAATCAATCAAGCAAAGAATAATGAGATCATGCAACGAATTATCGACAAGAAAGCAAGAATTAGTGTATAACTCTCCAAAAGAATAGCAATATGGCTCAAAACTCACAAAGGGTATACAAGTTCATACAGGGCCTAACATGCTTCTCTCAATCCAATTCATCACATTAACATGGCTATAAGTGCATAAATGGTTCAAGCATGACAATCATAGAAATCGATTAACCAAAGAATAAAATTTAGACCTAAATCAATGCTTAAACTCATCTTTAGCTATTGAAATCACAGTTCAATTCTCATCATTGTATTGGAAGGTATCCTAAGACTCAAGACATAAAACAAACAAACAAACAAACAATGACTCTTTTTGGATTTTTTTTTTTTTTTTTTTTTTTTTTTTTATCGGGACGTCGACCGTTCGACAGAGGTGTCGATCGGTCGACAGAAGTGCTCTGGATGATCCTCGACCGTTCGACAAAAGGGTCGACCGTTCGACTGGGAGTTACGAAAAATTGAAAAATTGGGATGTGATTTTCAGAACACAACGACCCGATGACACTAAGACCTTCCCCCACACTAGAAACAGGCATTGTCCTCAATGTAACAAGACAAGAAACGCACAACAATGCAAAAGATAACGAGGGAAAGTGACACAATACATAATAAACAAGAAAAAGGTAAAGAAAACGTCCCTGATTGCTCCTCCATACTTGGGTTGCCTCCCAAGAAGCGCTTGAGTTAACGTCTTCAGCCAGACGAACAGAGCGGATTACTCATGAATGGTAGGGTCTTGGAGGGGTACATCCTCCACCACACGCTCCACAGAAGACGCAAAGTAAGGTTTGAGGCGATGTCCATTCACTTTGAAGAGATTCCCCGTTTGAGGATTTTGAATCTCAACTGCACCATGAGGAAAAACATTAATGACAACAAATGGACCACACCAACGGGAGCGAAGCTTACCTGGAAAGAGGCGAAGACGGGAATCAAAGAGCAAGACTTTGTGCCCCACTTCAAAATGCTTTCGAAGCACCATCTTATCATGAAAAAGCTTGGTCTTGTCTTTGTAAATCCGGCTACTGTCATAGGCCTCATTCCTCATCTCATCAAGCTCATTTAATTGAAGCTTTCGCTGTCCACCCGCAGCTGCCATGTCAAAGTTAAGCCTTCGAATTGCCCAATATGCACGGTGTTCCAATTCCACAGGAAGATGACAAGCCTTGCCAAACACCAACCGAAAAGGACTCATCCCAATGGGGGTCTTGTAAGCAGTCCTATAAGCCCACAAAGCATCATCCAATCTGTCACTCCAATCCTTTCGGTTAGGATTAACAGTTTTCTCCAAAATCTGCTTGATCTCCCTGTTTGAAACCTCCGCTTGCCCACTTGTTTGAGGATGGTAAGGCGTAGAAACCTTGTGAGTGATGTTGTACTTCTTCAACAAAGCCTCAAAAGACCTGTTGCAAAAGTGAGTTCCTCCATCGCTGATGATAGCTCGAGGTGTTCCAAACCTTGAAAAGATGTTAGTCTTAAGAAAACTGAGAACAACCTTAGAATCATTAGTCCGAGTGGCCAGTGCCTCCACCCATTTAGAAACATAATCCACAGCGAGAAGTATATAAAGAAAACCATGAGAAGAAGGAAAAGGACCCATGAAATCAATGCCCCAAACATCAAAAATTTCAACAACTAAAATCGGGTTTAATGGCATTTGATTTCTTGGACCTATGTTACCTGTCCTCTGACAACGATCACAAGTCATGCAAAAAGCATATGCATCCTTGAACAACGTGGGCCAATAAAATCCACTCTCAAGAACCTTAAGAGCGGTCTTCTTTGCTCCAAAGTGACCTCCACAAGCATAAGAGTGACAAAAGGTTAGAATAGAATTGAATTCAGTTTCGGGTACACACCTTCTTATCACTTGATCAGGACAAAATTTCCACAAGTATGGATCATCCCACACAAAGTACTTGCTGGTTTTGATGAGCTTATCCTTTTGAGCACGAGAAAGATCCGCAGGAACCTGCTTGGTGACAATATAATTAATAATATCTGCAAACCAAGGGTCAGAAACCTGAATAGAAAATAATTGCTCATCAGGAAAAGTTTCATTTAAAGGAAGAGAATCTGCCTCCACATTAGAACCATTGACCAATCTGCTAAGGTGATCAGCAACCACATTCTCACTTCCTTTCTTGTCCTTAATCTCTAGGTCAAATTCTTGGAGTAACAGCATCCAACGAATCAACCTTGGTTTAGCCTCCTTCTTTGTCAGAAGGTACTTCAATGCTGCATGATCTGAAAACACAACAACCTTAGTCCCAATTAGATAAGATCTAAATTTTTCTAAGGCAAAAATAACAGCAAGAAGCTCCTTCTCTGTAGTTGAATAGTTCAACTGAGCATCATTCAAAGTTCTTGAAGCATAATAAATCACATGAGGCAATTTATTCACTCTTTGGCCAAGAACTGCCCCAACGGCATAATCAGATGCATCACACATAAGCTCAAAAGGAAGACTCCAATCAGGTGGCATGATTACAGGTGCAGTGGTCAACATCCCCTTTAGCTTCTCAAATGCCGCTTTGCACTCCTCATCAAAGTGGAATGCCACATCCTTTTGCAGTAGACAACATAAGGGCCTAGTGATCTTTGAGAAGTCCTTGATGAAACGCCTGTAAAAACCTGCATGGCCAAGAAAAGAGCGGACCTCCCTCACAGTTGTGGGAGATGGTAAGGAACGCACAAGATCTATTTTAGCTTTATCAACCTCTATCCCTTTAGCAGATACAATATGCCCTAAAACAATACCTTGCTGAACCATGAAGTGACACTTTTCCCAATTTAAAACAAGGTTAGTTTCCTCACATCTTTTCAACACAAGAGATAGATTAGTTAAACAATAATCGAAAGACTCACCAAAAACCGAAAAGTCATCCATGAATACCTCAATTATTTTCTCAACCATATCCGAAAAGATACTCATCATGCACCGTTGAAAGGTGGCTGGGGCATTACACAATCCAAATGGCATCCTTCGATAGACAAACGTTCCAAAAGGGCATGTGAACGTCGTCTTCTCTTGGTCCTCAGGAGCAATGACAATTTGGTTGTAACCCGAATACCCATCCAAGAAACAATAGTGCGAATGACCTGCAAGACGTTCTAACATTTGGTCAATGAAAGGTAAAGGGAAGTGATCCTTACGTGTAGTGGTGTTGAGTTTGCGGTAGTCAATGCAAACTCTCCACCCTGTCTGAAGGCGCTGAGGGACAAGTTCATTGTCCTCATTCTTGACCACAGTGATACCAGAACGCTTGGGGACAACTTGGACCGGGCTCACCCATTTGCTATCCGAGATGGGATAGATGATTCCAGCATCAAGGAGTTTGAGAACCTCCTTCTTCACAACTTCCATCATAGGAGGATTCAATCGGCGTTGTGCTTCTCTTGTAGGTTTTGAACCCTCCTCAAGAAGTATACGATGCATGCATGTAGTCGGGCTTATTCCTTTGATATCTGCAATTCCCCATGCAATTGCAGCCTTATGCTCACGCAAAACCCGAAGTAGTTTCTCCTCCTCCTGCATAGAAAGGTTAGAAGCAATAATCACAGGTAAAGTTTCCTCCTTACCCAAGTATGCATATTTCAGATGTTCTGGCAAAGGTTTCAATTCCAATGTGGGTGCCTAGATCACAGAAGGCACAAGAGTTTTGTCAGAAATAGGCAGAGAAATAAAGGGAGACAACTTAACTGGGGCTCTTGAATGAGAGTCAAGAGCTACTAATGCATCCTCAAGTTCAAGCTTCTGCATAACCAATGCAGCAGGTTTCTCTCGCTCTGGCACGTCCCGTCGACCGTTCGACGCCAGCCTGCCGACCGTTCGACGAGGTGGAATGCTCAATTCCAAAACTGTTTTCAACACATCATTGCTCGCATTTATGTTGAAAACTTCCTGCACCAAATCATCAAGAATGTCAATGGAAAAACAAGAATTAACATCATTGGGATACCTCATAGCTTCAAAGATGTTGAAGCTAATCTTCCTTTCTTCAAATTCCATTGTCAACGTGCCCTCATAAACGTCTATCTTTGTTCGTGCAGTCCTCATAAACCCTCTGCCAAGGATGAGTGGCAAAGATGTGGGCATGGGCTCGTCCTCCATTTCAAGAACAAGAAAGTCAGCTGGAAAAATCAAGTCATTAACTTGAACAAGAACATCCTCCAAATAGCCTTCCGGATACACATGAGAGTGATCCGCTAATTGGATTATGGCTCGGGTTGGTTGAAGTCCACCTAGCTGAAGGCTTTCATACACAGAATATGGCATTAAGTTAATGGAAGCACCCAAATCAAGTAAAGCACTTTCAAACCTGGTTCCACCAATGGTGCAAGGGATGGTGAAACGTCCGGGATCCTTCAATTTGGGAGGGAGTTTCCTTTGAAGCACAGCAGAGGCTTCCTCGCTCACAGCAATTGTCTCAGACTCACCTAGTTTCCTTTTGTTAGTACAAAGGTCCTTAAGAAACTTTGCGTACCTTGGGATTTGCTTGATGGTGTCAAGGAGAGGAAAGTTCACTTGGACCTTCCGAAGAGTTTCCAAGATGTCCTTATCGCTTTGCTCCTTTTTTGACTTTGCCAACCTGCGAGGAAAAGGAATAGGTGGTACATAAGCATTAGGACCTAATTTGCTTACCTGGAGAGGATTAGGTGCTGGTGATGGGGCTGAAGCAACTCCTAATCCGAGAGGAATTTCAGAATTTCCTGATGCTGCCTCAGGCGAACGGTCGACAGTGTCCGTCGACCGGTCGACGTCGTCCCTGCCCGTGCCTCGACCGTTCGACATTTTGGTCGACCGTTCGACTTCGTCCCTGTCCGTGGGTCGACCGTTCGACAGTTGGTGTCGACCGGTCGGCAGTGCCATCCGGGTTGAATTTGGGTCCTTCAACTGCTGCCGTGCTGAATCTTGCAAGTCTTTGCCTCCCCTTGATGCATTCTTAGGTCTTCTAAGGTACACGGGATCATCTGGGAGTTGTTTCCCAGTCCTTAAAGTGACAGCCTTAACCTGTTCATGGTGAGTGCCTTTAGGATTGACTTCAGTTTGAGAGGGAAGCATACCTGGTTCTCTTTGAGTTAGTTGTTCACATAACCGACCAAATTGCACTTCAAGATTAGCAATAGACTTGCCATGATGTTGCAATGTACTCTCAGTTTTCTCCTTGAAAGTCTTATTGTCCTGCACAAGAGTTTTAGTATCATTGGCAATTGAAATCACAAGATCCTCAAGCTTACCTGAAGATTGTTGAGGTGGTGGTCCTTGGTTGAAACCGTGAGGTGCATAAGAAGAGGTGGGAGCCCCTTGTTGTTTGTTCCACCCAAAGTTAGGGTGATTCCTCAAAGCCGGATTAGAATACACATTAGAGAAACCAGCTCTCCTTTGTTGATCAGCAAAGCTGACTTGTTCTTTACCTGAATTAGGAAAGGAATATGGACAATCTATGGTTAGATGATCACGAATGGGACAAATGGAACATACCTGAGCTGATACCATTCCTTGAGCCTGTGGAGACATGGCTTGCATCCATGCATCAAGCTTCTTTTCAATAGTAGAGATTCTATCAGCTTCTCCTCCCCAAGACCTAACTTCATAAGCATCCTTGGTCTTTGCTTCTTGAAACCCCTTTGTAGAGAATTGTTGAGAATTCTCACTCAAAGTCTCAAATATTTCGAAAGCTTGATCGCTGGTCTTATTCATGAAAGCGCCTCCACATGCTGAATCTACAAGTGCCTTGTTTGCATCATTCAATCCTTCATAGAAAAATTGAGCTTGATCATCCTTAGAATAGCCATGGTGTGGACACTTCCTTAGCAGCCCATTGAAACTCTCCCAAGCTTCACAAAAGAGATCCCCTTGCTTCTGTCGGAAAGTATGAATATCTCTCCTTAATTGCCTTGTTCTCTGAGCAGGGAAAAACTTGGTGATGAACTTTGTGGATAGCTGATCCCACGTAGCAATAGTATCGGAAGGCAATGAATTCAGCCACCACTTAGCATGATCCTTCAAGGAGAAGGGAAACAAGATGAGCTTCAGCTGCTCTGCAGTCAAACCTGGAGGAAATTGAGTTCTACAAAGGTCATAGAACTCTCTCAGATGGTTGTTTGGGTCTTCATTCGGCTTGCCATAAAAATGAGGGACAGAGTTGATGAGTTGTGGAGACAAACTGAACGAAGCACCATCAGCGGGAGTGAATGTGATGCACGAAGGTTGTGCAACACCCTGAGGAACAAAGGAAGACTTCAAAGGCTTCGGTTCTGCAGCCATTGCAATAATAGGTACTTCTTGCTCTTCCTCGGTGTCTGTATCAGAATGTAACGATGGAGGTGGTGTGGGAACTAGAAGAGTCCTTAAACCTGGAGATGATGGTGGTGTAGATGGAGATGTGGAAGTAGAATCCGTAAGTAGACGCTGAGCGGCTGTTTTACGGTTACGGCGAGCGGTGCGTTCAATCTCAGAATCAAAAAGGAGTTCTTTTTCCTGAGTTTGCCGGGTGTTCATAAACTACAAAACAAAAACAAACTAAACGTTAGAAACTAATAACAAAAACAAAAACAAAAACAAAAATTTGCAATCAAATTATTCATTCCCCGGCGACACGGCGCCAAAATTGATAAGCGATATTTCTACACACCAATTAGATGCACAAAAATAACCTATTAATTACCCTACTGTGGATATGAATATCGAATGTAGTATGAGAAGTAGGGATCGTTCCCGCAAGAGAATGAGATTCGAATGCAAATTAAGACACTAAACTATAACGACTCTAAACTGACCTAGAAGGGAAAATACGAACAGCAGACAAACTAAACAGACTCCGATTACTATGAAATTTAAACACAAGAAACTAGACTCAATACTACTGACTCTGACAAAGTTTCAACGAATTCTAAGAAGTTTAAGACTACGAAAATAAACCTGCAAGAGCAGGGCAGATTTGATATACGAAAATTAAAGAGACTTGTGAACAATGATGATGGAATAGCTAGGGAACAATTATCCACCCTAAACAATCATGTTACTATGCAAGGTTCCATACAAATCCCCTAATTCATGGATGAAGATGCTCAAGATAAGTCAATGGCATGTTGATCAAATCCTATTGTTCTCTCATAGTTGGTACGTTAAGTGCATGGCATGTACTCCCTAACTTAGTTCTTAACATGTAACCTAGAATGGCATGTTCATAGATTCAACATTCAAGAATCATTAAGCACAAAGAAAACGAACATCACATAGTAATAAGATATGGCATGTATCCTGTTTACCAAGCAATTTATCCACAAGATTAATTCCATTAACCTCTTGCTACTCAAGATCATATGGTGATATGGCAGTCCACATATTAACCTAGCCTTGAATTCCTATACATGCATCTAAGTGTGCACTCAAAGAAACACATATAGTAATTCTCAATGTAAAACCAGCGAATAAATTGTCATCCAATCCAAAGGTAATCTATATAAAATAATCAAAGCATCTTAACACTCATGTTCAGGGCTTCAAATAGCCCCTAACTACTAAGAAGTTTAGCCGGACATGGCTGTGAAAGAAAGCATAGACAAATACATGAAAACTGAGAAGTTCAAAGAAGAAATCGACGGCGTCGACCGTTCGACAGATGTCGTCGACCGGTCGAGGGTAGGGTTCCGATTCTGGCTCCTTGCGTCTTTGATCTCTCACGCGCGAATAGGGTTTTTTCTGAAGTCCAAAGGATCCTTTTATATGCTCCAGGAATTCCTTGATTTATTTCCCCTTTACGACCTCTAATCCCATAAGGAAACTTATTAAAGAATGATCCTTAACAAGTCCCAAACGGACTAGACTTCCTCAATTGCATCGGAAAGCTCCTTCTTGACTAAAACATCCTCTTTATCTCCTTTTTCTTCTCCTTACCTTGGACAGACTACAAAACTAACAAACACATTAAAAAGCCCAAATAACAATAAACCAAACATGAATATATAGAAAATAACAATAATAAATGTCGCAAATAACGCTCCTATCATAATCCTATATGGATCATGATGGAGAGAACTGTGAGAAATAATTTGGAGCTTATGACTGGGTTACATTATCTTATCAACAACTTGTATCTATGTTTGGTATTAAAAATTTCATTTTATTTTCCCCACTTTTACATTCAGAAATATTTGTGTCGATGCAAATTCTAATTTTATTTTTTGGTTACAAAATTCTAATTTTATTATGAGTGCTCCTGAACTTCTAATTTTAATCACGCATGTCTGACACTTCTAATTTTCATCACGGACATCCCTATACTCACTAATATTAATTAATTTTGTCCAGCCTTTAGGTTTTCTGTCAATTATTTTATGATATTCTATAAAATACTCGTCAATTATGTTCTGAGTATGATCACCATTTAATCGAAGCATTCGAAGCATTTGAACCACGACCTCCACCAATTGCGACTGCCATACTCCGCAGTGAACGCCGAACCATGAACTAACCATTGTCTCCCAAACAACTTCAAAGAGACAGAAGACGACAATAAAAAAAAAGAGGTTGAGGACATTCAAGTCGAAGGCCAAAACAACCCATTTATGGTGCCTGAGAATGGTAGCGAAGGGAAAACCTTAGGCCATCTCCAGTAAGGAGGGTTAAATTCGATCCCGGAGCTAAATTATAACCCTCAAAATAATATTGTTTATTAAAACAGTGAGGTCTATAATTTGACCGTCTCCAACAGTCTAGGTCCAAATTATAGCCCTTATCATCTCCACTTGATTATTTAATATTGGTTATTTAATTAGAAACCATAGGATTGCAATGATAAAATAATCTCAACCGTTCATTATTTTTAAACTCATTAACTTGCACATGGCACCCCATGTGCATCCCATGCATGCAGAAACATCATCCCAACCAAAAAAAAAATTATGCCCAGCACCGCAGCACGTGGTGTCCCAAGGGTCACCCCCAGGGTTACTTTCAACCCTTTAGAGCATGTCCAATGGGGCTTATTTAGCCTAGTCTAAGCTAATATATAGGCCATACAAACCAAATGTCAGCTCCAACAGCACCATTATAGACTTGGCTAAACACAGACTGGCTTTTAGAAACGGCTAAACTGAACATGGTCAAAAGCTAGGCTAAACTTTCAATCAACGGTCATGATTGAATAGCGATAGGGATTAAAGGCTGATTAACAAATTAGACTTTAGATTTTAGACCTTATGGGTGGAAATACAAAAGTGATGAGAAGTCTAAATTGATGAATAGTGTCACTTTTGGAGTTTAAATTTTAGTTTAGACTTTAGTTTTTAAGCTTTATGGATGCACATGCTCTTAGCTCCCCGTCTAGCCCCCTCCCCCTACCCTTTAGCCCTCTAAAAATCCCTTGTTGGAGACCACAAAGTGCCTAAAAGGGATAAAGGTTAGCATATAGCCTCCTTACTGGAGAGAGCCTTAGCCCCGGTTATTCTTGAACGAGGGAGAGAGAGAGAGACCTCATCAAATGAATTGTTCTCAGTTTCTCACAATGATGATTACAAAATATCAGACAATTTAGATAAGTATCTTCAAAGTAATCATATATATGTAAGAATATTATCCAATTATTTTTTGTTAACGTTTAACATGATAACAATTAACATCTAGACAAGATCCACAATGGGTAAAATTTGTGCACTCACAAAGTGAGCGAGAGCTCTTCTCAAAAACCTAGCATTAGATTTGTTAATGGACCGAATTTTGATCCAAATCCGGTCTAGATCAGTTGTAATTGGATAGATTTGGATTTGAAAAATTCAATTTGTTAATACAATAATGCTCCGACTCTGTTAATCCGTTAACTTAATATATCTAATACGGATTTAAGTTAATTGATCTGATCTATTGATAACCCGGTCCAAAGCAACCCAACCCAGAGTCTGCGAGTCGATTTCTTCTTCAAACTATACGAATATTATCCAATTATATATGTTCTGTTAATTAAAATGTAATCATAAAAGAGACATGAAAGAGCATAACGCAATTGTTTACACAATGAAGATACAAGTATAATTAATTCCAACTCGTGTTACATGAATACATCGATGTATTTTGATAGAAATCTCGCATTTAATATTGAATATATAAAAGATATATAGTATTCAACAACAAGACTAAGAAAAAAAATGGAGATCCACATAAGAAAAAAAAATGGACAACACTGATCTGCTGCACCGTTGGAGCATCAAAGCTCATACAGGAGCGTTATTACTGTTGTGCGAGAAGGAGCTGGAGTTGTAAGTTGAGATGAGAAAGGCAAGACGCCCTTGACTTGGTTCAGTTATCGGCCTTGACTCGCAGGTGGTCTAAGCAAGGCATCATGTAGGCCGCCGGGCTAGCCTGAAGTTCCATGAACTCTTCATATGACATTCCAATGTATTTTGGTGCTTCGCCTCCCAACAACTCCGGAATTGGTAGAGCAGCCGTGTCCAGTGCAGGTCCATGTGGTACTGCTATGGAGATCCTTGTAGCTCTGTTGTTCACAACTGCCCGATGCCAGACGCTCTTGTACTTATCATTAGTCAAGATCTGAATAATATTGAACGTGCGAACAAATTAGAACTCTCGCATAATCTATACAGTACTACATATAAAGAGAAGTGGAATTATTTGGTACGCACCTGCATTTGGTCACCGATGTTAACAACAAAAGCGCCCGGAGCACAATCAACAAGGACCCACTTGCCCTTGTGCTGGACTTCAAGTCCACCCATGTCATTCTGGATTAGGAGAGTCACAAGTCCGTGATCGGTGTGAGGGGGAATTCCGATGGCTTGATCGGGTTGAGGACATGCCGGATAGTAGTTAGCGGCAAGGATTTGTAGGCCGCGGTCCCAGTTCATGGCCTTGGCTATGTACTCGGCCTCCAACCCCAAGCTCTCTGATATTCCGCTCAACAATTCGGTTGCAACTTGTCGGGTTTGTTTGCTGAACTCCAACGAAACCTCGCTGTAGTCGGCGGGTTTGTGGAGTGAGTGGAACTCGGGATGTGCTATGACCTTGAGGAAATCCCTCCACAGACGAACTTTGTCGATTGCAACGTTGAAGCTTGTCCCGCACTTGATTGGTTCCAACAGCTTCCTTGATTGGAACTCCTTCTTCTCCTCCTCAGGCAGATCAAAAAACTTGTGGCACACCTCGATCATCGATTTCATCAAGTTCTCAGGGACACCATGGTTGATAACCTAATATTCAAGCACGTACCCTTAATTAATTAGCTATGTTCATTCATTTTTCTATTCACACGATTACCGACTTAGCGGTAAAGACGTTTTTAACTTCAACAAAATATGTATATTTATACCTGGAAGAATCCCCATTCCTCGCAAGCTCTGCCTATCTCTTGAATGGCTTTGGACCGGAGATCGGGGGAGCTGGAGGTGAGTTGGGCGAAGTCGATGGTGGGGATGGAGTGCTCTGGGTCGCTGGCATCAGCTTGATCGTTGGGGTCTTTGATGTAGGTGTACTCCGATGGTACAGAGTTGAGTTCAGCACCGGTAAGTGTCTTGATGCTTGCTACTTTGGCTTCATCGGCAACAGTGGTTGTTGTAGGTGCCATTTGGGAGAGGAAAAGAGAATGATACGTGTGTGTTTGATAAGGTATTAATGAGGAATATGAAAGAGAATGGTATGAGTTTGTTGTGTAGGTCTGATGAAAGACTGAGTTGTTATTTATAGCCCAAATTCTCAACGTGGAGAAATGTTTGTAAAGGTGGCTTTTTATTTAATCAGTAACTCCGAACTCCGTAAGTATGGGGGTGTAGGCCGGTCGCCAGAGATCGATGACCAAGTTCCCATTTATTAATTAATTGTCAAAGAATGCCAGCCAAGGAAAATATTATATATATGGATCATGATAGTCTGGTACAATATGCTTTTAGTGCTAATTAATCCATAGGAATTAATCAATGTTAAAAATGATCCATTATGATAATTAAATTTAACCCAGCATGCACGGTTGGTGGGCTTCCATGATTGGGACATATGACTGGAAATTCTTATAATTAATTTCCAGAATTTGAAGTACTGTAATATTCTTTCTGATTACGATCGATGCGACAAACTCATTACAAGCCATATTCTTTAAATTATGGGAATTTCCTGCCTGATAAACTTCTTTAAATTAGGGAAAAAAGAATTCTTCTTATATAACTTATAGGAATATACCAACAACGTACATCTCCCTATAATTTTTAATGAGCCGGCATGGGGCTGTATATGATACTTTTTTCCTTTACCCACAGTTTGTCCTATTGGGTTAACTCGGTTACAGTTTCAACGAGACAGTAGTCGATCACCCCTATTTTTTTTTTTTCGAACTGATTAATATTTCTCTTTGACATGAGGTTAATTCATAGCTAGGTTCTTGATAATGCGCTTCATTATTAGGATCGATCGAGCTACTAATTTATTAGTTTTGTTATGGTATCATTTTTTTTAATTATTAATAAACTCAGTCAGACTTAGAACTTTTACTAACGCTTAATTGGAGTAACATGTCGCATTGATCACCAGATGAAATAATAGTTAGCATCGTGTAATTTGTTAATGATGATATTTGTGTCTTAAACCTCCGATCTTGGCCTAAGAAAAAAAAAATCTGCCGAATTCCCAAGGGCGTACGCAAATGTTGACTTGAAAGTAATTGTAGAATGGTATCCACAAAAATTGACCATGTAATAGCCACACACACACACACACAAACACTTCAATCCACAATTAGCCAAAAGATACTAGCCAATTAAGCCACTTCGCAAGCGACTAGATATCAATTTCAGTCACCATGCCACATCTTTCTTTGTTTCAGTCTTTGTTGGATCTTTATTGATCGAGGTCTTCCCAACAGGCTAGGGAATGCAGATGCCTACTCATCACCTTGAGTCTTTTCATACTCGCCCCATTTTCTTTTCCACTTAGAAATCTTTTATGTAGTCGGAACTGGCTTTATGAGGTCGGCACTAGCTGGTTTCCAAGACTTTTTTTAGGGTTTAGAGAGAAGGTGTTGAAAAGACAAACAAATGGTTGATAGAAAGTAGGTCGAACTTGTATATTACAAGTCTTTGCCACATTGTTAATTAGTCAAGATTCAACACACTTATGATTGAGTGGTGCAAATTTGACTCACATACTCATTCACTTGGTGTCTTTCACTATCACATAGGCGCCGATGCGCGCAGCAGTACCAGTACACACACAGCACCGAGTTTGGAGACCCCCATGTCCAGTAAGGTCAATATATAATTAATTTCTCGTTGTTTCGTAATTATTAAAACCGGCCACTTTGATCAAAAAAATTCAAACCAAGCCAGCCAAGGAAAAGCATATATCATGAGGGTGGCATATAGGGTCAAACACACAATATCAAATATCTTCAAGATGAGCTAGCTATTCTAACTTTTATGAATGCTTAAAGGTATTACTAAATCTAGCTTGGGAGTTTGTGACATTTGGGTGCCCAGCGCCCACCTTCTTACGAGTTGGTGAAGATGCTCTTAGTACTAAGCCACGAATTAATCAATGATTAATGATAGTTCAAATTGACCTAACAAACGTTAATTTAATCAGTAACGTGGTTGGCTGGGAAATTCTTATAACTAATTCCCGGAATTTGAAGTATTCTTTCCGATGACAGAAGAAAATTCGTTAGGACCTATTTATTCATTGGATAAAAAACTGAATCAAACTTGAGACTTGAATATCTTTTTTATTTAAGATTAAAATAGAAGCAAAACTGTGGATGGTAAAGTAGTTTCAAAGAGTTAAGAGCGAGTCAATTAATGTATTAATCATTGAATAAAGGATTGAAATGGTAATTTTCTTTCTTTACTTGGCTAGTCGTCCCCGTGTTTCTGCTTTGTTTTAGTTTATTTGGCATGTCACCCCACAAGTTTGACATGAGAGCAGCTCTTTCGGTCAGTCTGATTTTTTTTTATTTAAGATAAAATACGTACATTGCAAAGAAGATTAACAAGTGATCTTGAACAACTCCTCATCAAAAAGAAAGGCGAAATATTTGTGAATCGTGACACTTCTATGTTCTAACTTGTGACCAAATTAAGCAAACCAATTAATTTAGTGACAATCATATTTGACTTCCAAACTCTTGATATCTTGATGAGGAGATTGGAATCGCCTCCAAATCCATCCCCAGAACCAGCCCAAATCTTAAATTCGAATATGAATCCGACCTGGATTCAAAACTAGATCAAGACCTGACCCCATTTCAAGAAACAGCCAGAATCACTCGGAGTCCAAATCTAAATCCATATTTGATCCGAATCCCAAATTCAAATTCAAATCCAAATTTAACCTGACCCAAAAGTTAAAAATGGGTCCGACAAACAGAGAACCATATTTGAAAGCTATAACAACGGTATAAGTATTATATATATTTAAAATGTTCCTAACAGAATTAAAATACCACTACATGAAAACCATCAGCTCACGACCGGGGCCATTAGAGTTCAGTCAATTAGAATTGTAGTCATGGTAAACAAATTGGAAAAATAAGTCATCGATCTTCAATCATTTCGCGCGTTCTCTCATTTTTTTTATAAAGTGATGTAAATTTGACTCATTGTACGTGGACGTTTAGTCTTTAGAATAGATAGAAGTTGCAGATTTATTCTACTGTTATAAAACTCCCTTGAATTGATCTTTTCTTCCCATGAATCTCGTTTCACATGCTCAGTTCAATATTTGCTCAGTCATGCTCAACTATCTTTGGATTTAATCCAAAAGTGGAGAATGATGAAATTTTTTATACATATTTCTTTTTCTTTGTTTTTACTTTACCAATTAAAAATCCATTAATCTATTATCAAAACAATACAAAATCAATCTTCTCTATGACCAATCTAGACCCAATCCCAAAAACTCAGCCGGACCCGTCGCCATCGCCGTTGATGGTCGTTAAGGTGTGTTATGAGTTTTTTCTTTTTTTAGTCGTGGTATGAGTTCTACTTCCATTTTACTAGTAATTTTAGGCATGACAAATATGATATCATTCTACTGGTAATTTTAGGTCGTAAACGTTACCGATCTCTAAACATCATATCATATCATGGCATGGCAAATACACATATTCAAAGTGGTAAAGTTTAAGCATATGCATTTAACTCTTGAAATAACATATAGGCATGTTAAAGAAATGTACATATATCACATCATATTATAACATCAATTCATACAAGATTAGCCCTGGTTGAACCAACAATTTCACTACTCACTCCTAAGTCCTAACTAAATAAACTAGTTTCACTATTTTAAAATACATCAAGGAATTAACGAGTATAGTAAGGGAGAGAAGTGACTATTGATGATGATGGAAGGATGGTGGAGATGGGTCTCCAAAGTCATGAATGTTGGTGATGATGGTCTCCTTCTCCTAGCTCTTCAATGCTCCTTGATGCATGTATGAAATTGTCGTTGGTGAAACCTAGATTAGGTAGTGACAGGTTGAGGTTTGGTGGAAGATTTGTGGGAAGTGACATGGAGTAATGGTGTTGGAAATGGTTATGGAAGAGTAGAGAGAAAAATTGGAGTGAAGATGGAGATGGAATGGGTGAATGGTGATGAATGAGTAGTATTGGGTGAATGGAGATGAATGGAGATGGAATTGGGTGAATGGTGCCTTAAAAATCAGCAATAAAGCCTCTCTCTATGTGACCATCTTCCCATGTCCCTGCAGCCTATTTATGTCTCTCTCACTCTATGCGAATCAAGATATTTACCAAACAATTAACATGACACAACTGTTGTAAAAATGTGACGGAATTCCTGTAAAATTATAGAATGTACAAAATAATTTTCATAAAGAGTAATAATAGAGATAAGAAAAGAAAAGAAAAGTAAAGAAAATAGTATAATATATAGGTTTTTTATATAGGAAAATTTATTAAGTCGAGTCATGCAAATTATTGTTTTAAGAGAAGATTCGTGCCCTACTGCATAGGGTTGAATGACGAACTTCCCCAAATATAACAACTCTTTAAGTTTCGTCGTGCAGCTAAGAAGCCCTATTGAACCTTAATTACCGGTGCACTCAAAATGGTATATAATTAAAATAGATTAAGCCATTGTTGACAATGACTTCCATTACTTTATTCTTCTTTTTCGATTAAGCCATTGTCGAACTCAAGCAATACACCTGCTTAATTAGTCGAACTCAAACAGTACATCAGCTTTGTTCGACTCAATCCACCGGTTCTATAGATTTGGATGGGGATGGACTAGTCGTGTGCCGTACAATGTTGTCGATAACTGTGCCGCGATTATTCTACCGATGGATGCACTTAGGATCCAGTTCAAATTCTACAAGGAAACCAGACATGCATGCTTTTGGAAGACGTGAAGATGTTCGTGAGGAATTTCTTGACCTCAAGACTGAAAAGGTCATTATTGTACGTAAGTCTTTCTGAGCTACGTAATGAGGATTGTACTTCTCTGTTTCATGTTTCGGAGTTGTGTTTCGGAGGTGATAATTCTTATTCAATGCACAGGATTATCGAGTTTCTTGACACCGTGATTCCTCTAATGGATAAATTAGTGCAGCCAGATATTGTGGCAGGACTACTTGATCTAGTTTAGAACTCGACTGGCATCGAGGTGCCTCTGCCACTTAGTGTTGTTATTAATGTGAACATATTTTGCGGGAATACTGTTTGAGCCCAAATGGATATTTGGCTGATTCGTCTCCCCTGCGGTTTCCAGCGCAAACAAATACAATTGTGCATGATATTAATGACAAGTTGGAGAAAGTTGCTGATAATTTAGAAGCTGCAAGACATGGGACGTGTGTTATTTATTCGAGTGACTATGAGGCTGGTCGTGACGCTAGTTGATTGCCTTGCTTGCATTCTTTTCATAGAGATTGTATTGTTAAGTGGCCGGAGGTCGATCACAACTGTCCCGTTTGCCGATATTCAATGCCTCATTCATAACTAGTCATTCAAGCATTCAAGCTCACTGGGTTTCCCTTTTGTCTTTTCTCTTTGTAGTTGCATGCGATTTTGTTGGTTGTTTCTCATTTTGTGTTATTTATTTATTTATTACAGTAAAAAAGTAAAAATGGGTGTTTTACATAAAATTAAAATCAAACCCCCAAAAAAATACAATAAAAAAGAAGAAGATATGTGTGTTGAGGTTATTTTTTTTCAATTAATTACTTTTGGTTCCAAATGCACTATGATCCATTTCCAATCCTCCAAATCTCTTCTTTTTTCTTAAAGCTTTTCAAATCACTTTTCAATTTCAAGTGCAACTCTCTTTCAAAATCGACTTTTAACTCGAACAACATCATTGTGCATAGCCATTTATAGCATCCTAGCCACGCCACATTCTTGGGCTTTGCGGTTGTGGTGCCCTTAGTGCATAGTGCATACATTCTAGGTGTTTGAAACCTAAGAATGAATTCCAAAGCTCTATGTCTCACTAAAAATTGAATGCCTAGCAACAATCTCTAAGGTACGACATCCCCCTACTTACCATTCCATATTAGGATTAGACCTCATACGCTTGTGGGATTGGCCAATGGCAAATGTAGTAGCAGTCTCTATCCAAATGGGTGCAGGTTCGGGTTCGGTGAATATGCATACCCGAAAGAATTGGTATTCGGTTTTAATATGACATATCCGAACCCGTTCCTACCCATTAATTGGTATCCATATCCACATGGGCTTTGTAGAGTAGTCAGGCCCAGACTAGACATAAGATAAACTGATAAAGACAATAATATTACAGAAATCTGGGCGTCCGCCGGTGACAGAAATCAAAACATCAATGGCGGCTCTGCTCTCAACATTCCGCTTTCGCCGTTTTCTATACAGAAGGCCTAAATTGAAGCCCCCTTATCTAGTCTCCGCCATGTCTTCTTCCGCTTCTTTCAAACCCCTTCCCATTCCCAAAGGTCTCAAACTCCCCCCTCGCTTCCCGCCCTATTTACACTCCTGCCACAGCTCTTTCACTAACTCTTCCCCACTTACAGACTCGGACAACAAGACCCAGACGCTGCTTCTCAGCAAAGACGAGCGAGCAGTAGTGAATGGGTCCCAGCCGCTGGAGAACACAAGCACAATTGCGGCCATCGTGACGTCAATTGGGGGCCCACCTGGTGCGGTTGGGATTGTACGGCTCTCGGGTCCGTCTGCGGTGGCTATCGTTGGCCGCGTGTTCCGTCCGAGCAAGACGAAGAGAAAGAGAAAGAGCTCTACTTCGCCATGGCGACCCACCAGTCATGTGATCGAATATGGCGTCGTTTTGGACCCCCACGGCAATGTCGTCGACGAGGTACTTTCAAGTCTCTTGCTTTCAGTGAATGTGAATGAGTTTTGGTTATATGATTGATTTGTGATGTGGGTATTTCTTGCTTAATGCTTAGGTTTTAGCTGTACCCATGTTGGCGCCAAGATCATATACACGTGAAGATGTGGTTGAGCTTCAATGCCATGGGACTCAAGTGTGTCTGAATCGTGTTCTCAGAGCTTGTTTAGAGGCTGGAGCAAGGCTTGCTGAACCAGGTGACTTCATTTCTTCCTCCCACATTGAATTTTAGCTTCAAAGTTTGCAACTTTTGGAATAAAATTTAAGCAAATACAAGTGTATCACATGTAACACTACATTTGCGATTTTTCCTCTCAGGCGAGTTTACTCTGCGTGCCTTTCTCAATGGCCGCTTGGACCTGACGCAAGCTGAAAATGTTGACAAACTCATTTCAGCCAAGTCTGTGGCTGCAGCAGATGCAGCACTAGCCAATATTCAGGCATGTCTCTGTTTTTCCCCTGTAAAATTATAGGTTTCTGTTTCCGGATACTGATTACTGCTAGTATTTGTCCAAGACTTTTTGTCTGAGAACATGATAAATTTACACTGGAAACATTTCTATATTGGCAGGGTGGATTTTCTTCCATGGTAAAATCTGTAAGAGCTCAGTGCATTGAGTTGCTTACTGAAATTGAAGCCCGGTTAGATTTTGATGATGAGATGCCTCCACTTGATACAAATCAAGTTGTGAATAAAATACATTCCATGTCACAAGATGTTGATAGTGCTCTAGAGACGGCCAATTATGACCAACTTCTGCAATCTGGATTGCAGGTACAGCTCTCCAAATGGAGTTATAAGATTTTCCTTTTCTTGTTTGAAAGAGAGAGGCCTTCCATTTTTACTTTTGTACTTTATATATGGCAAGAAGGTTATTTCTTTTATTTCACTGCATATATCATACGACTATATGAGCAGTATTATTGTTAATTTGTCTCTTTACATAAGTCATTGTTCTATAGATTCTCATATGTTTGCATTTTTTTATGACTGATTTTAGCTAAAGTTCGGACTTTGGTATGATCATGGTAATCTATATATATCCTATAATAACCTTGTGAACCATGGTTTTCATGTGCTTTTATATGGGGCCTGAATTATTAGTTCCTTATACAAAGTGCATCTTTCTTGGTTAAACCGTAATGCATTTCTTTAAAAGGGACTGTTGTTGTGTTTTTTGGTATTCTGGTGATGTTGTATCCTTTCTATCTCTAACATTTTGAATATTAAGTCTTGAATGTTTTCATTCTTTGCAGTTTTAGCATGCTTCTGATTTGTGGAGCTGTTATGTTAATTTTGCAGATAGCAATTTTGGGTCGTCCAAATGTTGGGAAGTCTAGCCTCCTCAATGCATGGAGCAAAGTATGTGATGCCAGTTTTAGGTTCTTGTTTTTTTTTTAATGGGTTTTTTTATTGAATTTCCACATGAGTGCTTATTTTAATGAGTTTCGGGAGTTATGCAGCATGAGCATTGGTATCACACATAAGATATTTGAAATCTCATTATCTTTTTCTTTTCTGCGTTTGCTTGTTATCGACTAGTTCTTGGGAACTCTATGCCCAAGTAATTTTGGAGAGTCAGCCCCTCTAGCTTCATTGAGATGGCATTTGTCGTCAGATGTACCAGACTTTTATAGAATTCTGTGTGGAGCCTCTTTGAAGAATATATCTTCTGTAAACTATTCAAAGATAAAATTTTATCACCATTTAGTAATATCCAAAAAACTACATGCTAAAGGAACATATTGTATTTGAATTTTACACATATTTATGAAAATAAATTATGTAAGCAGTGAAACTGTGTGTATTAGTAAAGTGGGGCTAGATTTGTCATTGAGTAGGCTTTAGTAAAGTGTCTATTATTGAATAAAGCTGCTCGGATACATACTGTTATGTTTCTTTTTTCTTTTTTGCAAGTCTCTGAGTCTTCATATGTCAGTAATTTATAGCAGAAACAATTATATAGTAAGACGAAAAAAAAAATTACATTGTGAAAGACCATGGGTTTTTTTTTTGTCTGAGATGTTATTGAGTACCGCTTTTTTATTTTAGCGTGCAGACTGAAAGAGCAATAGTTACAGAAATTGCTGGGACCACTCGGGATGTGGTTGAAGCCAGTATTACAGTTCACGGTATTCCTGTAACCCTTCTTGATACAGCAGGCATCAGGGAAACCAATGACATTGTGGAGAAAATTGGTAAGGCTATCCCTCTTTGTTCAATCTTGTCTACAAATCCTCAGGTTGCTTTCAAACCAGATGCACTAGAAGCCAAGTTCATTTTATATCTGGGTTTCTTTTACCGTAGCATAAGATTTCAATTATTTTCAATATTTGATCATTTTGAAGTTTGAACTAGTAGGGCCATTGGCATCCTCTGAAGAGTGAAATAATTCACTTAGTCCACTTTTTTTGTATCTTTCCTTTGTTTAATAAATTCTGTTTCTTTTCCAAAAAAATAAAAAAAGAACAAGAAATAATACATTGTTGTCCATGGGGTGGAGTTTTCTGTGTTTACTGCTCACGAGATCCCTCATAGATATTTTCTTATGAAATTGTTTAAGTTAAGGGCATTTTAGAGTTCTGATTTTGTAGTGAAAACTACAATACTTCATCTGTATCTTTTATGAAGAAGTTTGATAGTATAGTTTGATGAACAATTGCATTTATCTCATCGAGTTTTTGTGATTCTACCACAGACCAGTTGGCAAAGTGTAACGTTGATAATTTGAGATATTTCCCTGACAACCAACAATATCTGGCTTATGTATGATGATTTTGTTACTGCACTGCGTATTGTTATTGCATATCTAAATTCCTTGATTTTCTTTATCACAGGTGTGGAGAGGTCTGAAGCAGTTGCTATGGGTGCCGATGTCATTATTATGGCAATAAGTGCTCTTGATGGCTGGACTCCAGAAGACTCGGAACTACATAACAGAATTCAATCTAATAAGGTTTCCTCTCATTCTCTATCATCTGAATATGCCTATATCTGTATTTGTCAATCATTCCCTCTGATTATGCAAACTTACACTCAGAATATACAAATGTTGTCGTCTTACTTTTGGGATTACAGGAATCGACTGGATCTTCCACCCCAATGATCCTTGTAATTAACAAAATAGACCGTGTTACACCTTATGGCCTGGAGTGGATTGAAAAAGATGTCAGTTCTTTCAATAAGCATGTTTTGACATCTGCCATCACTGGTCAAGGAATCCAAGATTTGGAGAAGGCAATATTAGATATTGTTGGTCTCAACAAATTTCCTGCAGGGAGTCGAAGATGGACTGTGAACCAGGTTAGCAGTTAGCCACACATTTATAATTATGCTGTCTGTGTGTGGTGTGCCGTTTCTTACCAATAAAATTAAAAGCATATCATTATGTCCTGTTGGTTACTAAGATTTGAAGGTAAAAAATGTATCTACCTTGGGTTAGATGGATCTTATGATTAGAAGCTGATTCTCATCGTTGTATTATAATTTGACGAATCATCAGAGACAATGCGAGCAGCTTGTACGAACCAAGGAGGCTCTTGCGAGGTTGAAATCCTCAATAGAAGAGGAAATTCCATTTGACTTCTGGACGATTGATTTGAGGGAAGCGGCAATGGCCCTTGGCCAAATAAGTGGAGAAGACATTTCTGAGGAGGTTTTGACCAACATTTTTGGCAAGTTCTGCATCGGTAAATAGAAGAGCTAGAGATTGTTGATCTATAGAAAGTTTTGTACCATGTTAGAGACGATGAGAAACAGAATTCTTTCCCATTACTTGTAACATGTACAATAAAGGCTTTTGATGAAATTACAATGCCATGAATGCTCTTTTGTTTTACTCATGGGTTTCCTCGAAATGCAGAATTTTTTTTTGGCCCTTACAATGAAATGGTTTGCATGTGGTGCCGAATCACCTCTTGTCTATATGGGCTATCTAAGATTCTAAATAATAGCCAAATAGGTAATGGGATCTGAGCTTTCGGTATTAGGATATGAAAGAATAATGGCCTTTTTTATGGCATAATACAACATAGATATGCCACCACCAAATGGTCTCTGGACGGCAATGTATAGATGACAATAAAAGCATTGTATCTGCAAGAACAACAAAAGAGACGGTTCCCACTCAAAACCAACCCATATAGTACAAAACAAAGGCACGATATATATTCATTCATCTTTCAGAAAAGCGATTTGTAAGCCTCAAACAAAATGTGTTTCAAGATAGGAAGAGAACTGACAAAGGAGGAACTGAAGGAGAAGGAAAAGATAAAGAAAGCCAAGGAGAAGGAGAGGAGGAAAAGAATCGAAAAGGAGGAAGAGAAGAAGAGGCAGGAACAAGAGATGAAAAAGAAACAAGAGAAAGAGAAGAAGAAACGTGAAGAGATGAAAAGAAAAGAAAAGGAGAAGGCGAAGATGAAGCACAAGATGAAGAAATGATCAACTGAACAGGATTTTCATGCTCTTTTCAAATAGTCTTATATTTTCTTTTCCACTTATTTTTGGCCCAGTGATTCTTGCCTATGGAAGTAAAGAAGCCTATGGAACTTCGTTGCTTTTTAACTGAAACTGAGCCTGAAACAGTGACAATGAGCTTGAAAATCTGTAAACCACCAAGAATACATGATAAGCTCTTCAACTCGAGGCTTCTGTCAAGATGCATGAAAACACAACTCTGAGCTAGAAAAAAAAACCACAGATCCATGTTTTTCATGAAGAATGGTGACATGGTTTTTTACTTTTTTAGAGTTTGAGAGAAACAAAATAGAAGGCCATCGGCATGAATTAGTACTTATAAACAGAACAATGAACAATTCTTAAAGAATATTGCAAACTATATCATAACTTTTTATTTTCAAGCATCGATCAGCCATGTAGGCAAATAATGAAACAGAGCCGGCAAATGCTGGTTGTTTTCCTCTTGAAGCTATCTATTTCCTCTTTTTTTTTTTTACTTGTGGTTGTGACTAACAAAATTTATACTTTGGAGAGAGACCGCTCCCTAAGAATCCTCTGCCTCAATATACAATGAAGCTTCTATCAGCCAACTAAACTATTGATGCGTCTGATATGTAAGCAGCCATTGTGTTCTTACATCTGCTAAAAGCAAATAACTGAAATACACCAATGATTCAGGCACATACAGCACAACAAATTTGTGGGACTGTGGTAGCATGTGAAGAACCAACTTTCCCATCAACCGAGCACCTTCCGGAGTTCATCAACCAACAAAGATCTGCTTGATGGCTCAACCTGCATTAAATAGAAATCATTAGCTCCAGTTGGCCAGAGACACATGCAACAATGCTTGTAAAAGAAAGAACATGAAGGTTTACCTTGCTTAGAAGGGCAGCAAGACCTTGAGGTAGGGCTTGCAAATCAGAAGCTTAAATCACATAACCATAACAAATAAAACATGTTATCCATAACATCCAGGGGAATTACCTGCTCCATAACTACTGTAAGGGGCTGTAGGAGTGCTGGGGTAGCCAGAATAAGTTCCTTGAGGGGTAACTACCCTAGGTAAAGGTGGACGTGGATTGCCTTCATATGGTTCTGAAAATGATCTCGCAGTCCCAACTAGCACAGCACCCTGATGGGCCTGATATGCATTCACCTGATAATTAAAATATAAACACACCCCTAATTAATCCGGTACCATATTTTGTTACCCTGCTTCAGCAAATAATATATACTTGAAAATATGCAACTTACTTGGTTGAGCATATGATACTGATAGTTAGGAGAAACGGATGAGTACGAGCTGCTCCAACTTCCAGTGCTGACTGCATAAAAATTAACAACATGAGGACCATATCTGCATAAAAATTTTGAACAAAAGAATTCAGCCCTAGTTCTTGTATCAACGAAAGGATAGATTTTAACCTGCTGAAGCTCCTATGTATTGTGGTGAAGGAATAGGATATGGCCACACAGGACTCTCCCCATAATTTGGTGAAAAAGGATAAGACTGAACACAGTTTCTGCAGGAATATGGCGAAGAGCTATTCGAGTTCAAATTGGATACCTCCTCCTTCATCTCATCCAAACGTCTTTGTGATTCTTCTCTGTTGAGTTCTACGAACATAACCTTATAGAAGAAGACGAGACTTAGAAATACAATAAAATGAAAACAGCAACAATAGTGTCAAGTTTTTGAGTAACTTACCTCATCAAAAAGCTCATCTGAACCAGGCATATCCTTGCTGACAGGTAAAACATAACTGGCTGCCAGAAAGATAATCCAGGATTAAATAAAACATATAGATAGAAAGATCATAAGAACACAATTGGGAAAGGAACAACCATTACCCCACATTTCATTCCTTATACCAGGAGATAACTCCGCCAATCCTAATGCTTCACATCTTTTAATCAAACGAGGATTGGCCTTTTCAGGGCTTGGAAACACCACAACAGCAATCTGAAAACAGAAAATAACAAAATATAACCATAGAGATTAGATAAGCTGAATCCGAATCTTAATACATACACTTATCATGAATGTGTAGCTACCTTCTTGAATAGATTGAATGGCTCAAGGTTAAATTTACGGACTTCCTTGGATAAATGCATCTCATCAACAATGTAATTGCGAGGAGTGGTGCCTGCTCTGGACAAAAGAGTATATAAAACTTCAGTTGATCTGTTTATCAGACGTTCAAAACGTTGTTGTTCACCATAATTCCGCCTAAGCAAGGGCCCTGGCATCTGCACATAGTTTCACTATCTGTTACGCTTTCTGTCAAGCAACAAGAATGAAATTAACAAAAGAACATCAAACAATCACACACCTTCATACGGTCCATAACCATCTCTGTCCCAAGCAAAACATAACGCTTCTCAGGATGCTCTTTCACCCATTTCTCTGCCCAAGTTGTTTTCCCTGAGGCACACAAACCCACCATTATCATCACTTCACAATCCGTCGGTTCATCAAAAACCGGTCCCGCAATTGCCTTTCCATCCTCAAGAGCAGACGCCCAAGGCTTAAAGCCCTCTTCAGGAACAAGTCCATCTTCAACACTGAACTGCAGCTCCACCCCCACATTTTTCAACAGAACATGAGGGAAAACTGCAGATTCCCATGGCAAATTCTTCACTTCGGAATCTACCACTGCAAGACCCAAAGGGCCAGCATTGAACTTCATCGCCGTACCCAAACACTTTCCATTCTTGGAAAAAGAAATTGAAGCCAAGGGCTTCTCTTCTAGATTGATAGCACAAATAATGATATCTCCAAGCCCAAACGTCTCACCATAGTCCAAAAGCTTGCTAGCGTTCAAGAATTTTCCAGTGCACCCATACCCAAAGCTGCGACTTGTTTCCCCTAGGCTTCCCACCACATCATCCCCTCTAGAAATCCCAACCCGGCAAAGATTCTGCTGGTTAGGGCCAGTGTCCTCCATTTCAACAGCTTGAAACGATACCACTTTGCAACCGAAACAGTACTTCCCACCGGTAATACCCACATTGGCTCGAGCACCGGACCAGCAATAAGCAAATCCCTGCTCGTAGAGCGAAGAGCCCTGAAGCCCATCGCCTTCAATGATGAAATCTTAACAAAAAACGAACAATTCAAATCAGAATTCACCAAATTCAAGCATCATTAGGATTACGGATAGGGTATGTACTGAATTAGGGTTAGGGTTTTGCACTACAATAATCAAAATAAAAAAACAAACAGCCAAGAAATTGAAATACCTGGGTCGCAATCGGCGGGATTGAGAAGGACGAGTTTCTTCTGCTCCAGTTCCGAGGACGGCGGCACCTCGTCGTCAGTGAGCTTGGCGTTCTTCCAGGGCTCTGGTTCGTCTTCATTGCGTTTTCTTTTTGATCCCATTGAAACGAGAAACTGTAAGGGGAAACAGAGAGAGAAAAAGTGTGAAACGGTGCAATCTTCCTTTGCTATATTATGGCTGCCGCTGACAAACAAGATCTAGTTAAGAACTCAAACAAAAGAAGATACCATCACAGATGCATGCATGGATTTATACCCGAATTTCAGAAAACAAAGAGCAACTCTATTGCAATTCCGAGTCGATTAACACTAAGAACAACTCAAGTCTTCAAAGGAGAAAAAGAAGAAAACTGATATGCAAACTTATGATCTGAAGAAACACAACACAACCCTATATATAGCCAAACTTGTAACATTAAAAATCCTAAACCGACTTCGAAATCCTACTCAAAACATATTATTAAAAAAGAAAAGTGCAATAAGCTAAACGAACACATCAAAACCCTAATAACCGAATCCTACGTGTTTGTTCCCCGTGAAACATGCATATACAAATTTCGGTAATAGAAAAAAACAAATCAAAATATAAACAAACGCTGATAGTCCCAAGCAAATCAAAATATAAACGAACGCTGAGATAGTCCCAGTTCCAAATCTACGATAACCAATTCCGACTTACTCTAATTATAAAATTTGAGAAGAACCTAAAACAAAATTACTAACTACACCAGAGCTGTGAGAAAGGAACTTACTCGATCTATTGCTATGACAGAATAGGTTATGGGCGGTCGTCTGCTTTTAGAAGGCGGATTGAAGAATAGAGATTGCCGCGTTCAGAATGTAAGATCGAGATTCCAGAGTTCACCGAAGAAAATACGGAAGCGGGAAACTTGTTTATATATAGCTCTTGCTGTTGTTTATTTATTTATTTATTCAACTCAGAAGTCGTTATTGGGTGGGGCCGGCCCAATTAATGATTAAAGTTTGAAAAGTTTCAATAACTCTTGTGGAAATCAATCTCTCCCACATCATAATTTTTGCTATTTCAAAAGTTTAATTACATGTTTTTTTGGGAATAAGGAAGATTTTTTTTTCCACTAACGCCCGAGTGATCGAATGCATCTATCTATACTATATTTAAAAGAACTCATCTTGTCAATCATAACCGAATTTTTTTACTTTAATACCCTCTAAAGATTAAATAACTATGTATTTTCTTTTAATTTTCAGGAATAAAATAGAAATAAATAATTAATAAAAACAAAATAAAAATAAAAACCTATAACCACCCACTCCTACATTGATAACTACACACTTCCACACCCATCGGGTGTGTAGCAATTTCTAGTTAATTTTTTAGTCAAATGAACATAAACTTTTTCAGGTATTAAACAAAACAATTACCACTCATTAATGAGCTACATCGAAATAATCACTACTAATTGAACACATAGATTGCTCAGTCGAGCCTACAAATAGATTTTTTTTTTGAAAGAAGCCTACAAATAGATTATAAGGTCTTAATTATCTAACAGAAAAAACAATCTCAGAGTGTCATAGGCTCTATTTGGGATTGTTTTTCGGAGACCCAAAAGCGTTTCTAAATTAATTAATTAAAAATAATAATTATAATATATGAAAAAATTAAAAAAAATGTGTCTTGTGTGAGTTTTAAAAACACTTGAAAGTGGTTTTGAGAAGCACATATCAAGTGCTTCTTCGTACAAAAGTGTCTTTTATCCAATTTGAAAAGCATTTTAAGCTCAAAAGCAATCCCAAAAAGGCTAATCACCTAAGCACTCGATTGTAGGGCTGTCAATTTTGACACAACTCAAAACCCGCATGAAGTAAAACGAGTCCACATGATTATAAAATTGGTCATTTGCGGGTCAACCCACCGAGATACATTTAATAAACGGGTGGGTTTAGGGTCAACTTGTCAACTTGCAAATCACCCGCTTAACTCATTTCTTTTATTAGACTATGTCAAAATTATTTTTGAAATATTTTTATGTTTGTATGGTATTTTGTTCTACTTCTGTCAAAATTCAAAAATCTATAGTTATAATTCTTATGAAGTTATATGTCGTATATTTTATAGCCTAAAATTTGTTAAATTGGTTAACTGATCTGTTTTGTATATGTGAAATTGATCAACTTTTATTCATGCTAGTCTTCCTACACGCGCAAAGCGCGTGTGAAATGACTGCGCTCGCCCGTGCGAAGCCTTTTTTTATTATTATTATTTACATGTGTAGATGCAATTTTCTTTCCATTGATACACATACTTGGTTTAGTTTATCTTCAAATCTCTTTACACGCATATATAGACAATAGACCAACACAAACTAAATCTCATCTCGCGCGTGCGATTAACTATATTTTTTTTACTATTGAAAATTTAATTATACAATTCTCTTATATTCACTCAATTATTTACTTCATATAAGATGGATTTTGAGCTTATTGTTTCAAGTCCTAAACAAATCAATATTAAGAGCTTATCTCTTTACTATGTTCATTCAATAGTATTTCGTGAATAAAACCAAAACAGAAAAAAATTAAAAAAAATTCATCATTCCCATAACTGGGTATTGCATGCCAAAGTACTGTATCTTTCAAATTAGACAATTAAAACCTGTTAAGTTAAAATTTTACATCTCTTCCTGTATGCAATTTATGTCCATCACACTGTTCTTTTGCTGGTCAAGGAAGTTCTGGAGGCAACTCCATATAAATATACACTTTCCTTTGGAAGCACATAATAAGAAAGAAATTGCTGAAGAGATTGTAAAAAAAAAAAAAACAACCTTACGTCACAAGATCCACACTCAAATGATCGATAATGTAACCAGCCAATGAGCCAAAACTCTCTCTCTCTCTCTCTCTCTCTCTCTCTCTCTCTCTCTCTCTCTCTCTCTCTCTCTCTCTCACACACACACACACACACACAACACGCCACTATTGCTACTTCTATACCTTAATCCAAGTATAGAACATACTGCAATTGATTAAACACAACCAAAGTCATTGTGAATTTTTGATCTAACTGGATTGATTAAATACTCGATGATAGTGTAAAATGGTCACATAAAAACAGAGTTCAGGAAGTGAAATCTTGAAGAACTTGTATGATGAACAACTTTTTCGATCCCATGAGATATCTTTGATTGTACATAGACATCCCTTCCCAAATTCCTTCAACAAATGATGGGCAAATTGTCACACACCTAAACATCATTCAAAACATGCAAGTATTAATTGAAAGAAAAAATTCAAGCTATATTAAGACAACCACATTCAATGTTAGTTTATCAAAACCAAAAAACACATTGTTTTATTTTCACTTTCAAGTCAATATCCTTCTGCCTATGTGAAATTAAAGATTTTCTCAAAATTCTATACATTCCTTGTTGCATCACCTATTCATTAAAAACCATATTTGTAACAAACATGACTGACACAATACCCAATTTTGAATTTACCAAGAGCAAGAAACACAAAACAAAACAACCCATTGAATAAGCTGAAGAAAAAAAAATATCAAAGGAAATGCATTAGTAAATTAATCCTGAAGTGGTGAAAAATAAACCAAGCACAGTAATGTACTTCAACTAACATCTATAGAAAAATAAGAATCGAAACAAAACATAGAGCAATACAAACTGTTTCTTGAAATCACCAAAATAGTACATTTAATGCTTCCTTACAGGTGGATCTTTCAATTTTTTGGCATCAATATTATGAGTTCATCCATCCTGAAAAAGGAAGATACATATAAAATGAACAAACATACTCTTCTCAAGTAATATTCAGTTCAAAAGATCAATGGCCAGCAAGGGTTGGCAGAGTTGGCAAAGTGGCAAGGAAAGTGTTTTGGTTGGTACCCCCATCCAAGATTCGATCCCCAACACTTATCAATTAAATGCCCTTGCTGGTAGGTTGTTGAGTGCTGGATCTTGCGGGACCTATGCAAACGTTTATGAAGGCATCAGCTTCCAAGGGAGCTTGGGCTCAAAGCAGTCTGACACTCTGACTGATGGATGTTTATGGGTCCTTCCACCTGTCATACAATGTGGTAGTGTGGGTTTTGGGACGTTGCAAGGTCTATCTACTCTCACCACTGGTAAAATGGTTATGGATCCAGATGTTAGTTGGGCTCTTGCGGGCAACAAATGGTTCATAATGTTCCTGGATTGGGGGTCTGCCCCCCCCCCCCCCCCCCCCCGCGTCCAAATACCTCCGTCCAAAAAAAAAATTCAAAAGATCAAGCTCACCTGGGTCCATGTTTGTCTTCAGCCACTTTAGAAAAAGGGCTAAATTCTAGTTACTTTAGGAATCTAATCATTTCAGTCATTGAACATGTAATTTCATCAAAATGATCCATGTATTCTAAAATCTCATCCAATATGTCCATTTATGACATGTGTCGACACATGATAGGTGTAAATGCAAATAAAAATGACATGTGTCGATAGGCAGAGATCATTTTAATGAAATTGAAAGTTCAGGAATCAAACTGATTAGACCCCTAAAGTATAAGGTAGTAACAAAAATTTAATCTTTAAACAAATATAATATAATAATATAAGTTCGGGGATTAGCTAATCATATATTGTTAACCGATACAGCTTCCCACTTACATACTGAAGAATATGGAACAAAAGTCACAACAAACAGTCGGAGAATTTGATATGGAGGTTTACCAAAAAGGGAGAGTGACAAAAGTGATTACCTATAGCCGGAATAGAGATAACCTAAGTCCGCATTTACCAAAATCATGCATTAAAAGGACAAAAGAAAAGAAAAAAAATTAGAAAGTCCCAAATAAGACAATGAACAACCCTCTTGCCTAACCTTTTTATTTTGTTTCAAAGTCTTTCTCTTTCTGTGTCGATCATGATAGTTGCAATAATGATTCCTGGAAAGAAACAAATTGGTGAGAAAAAAAAAGTGGTGCAATTGAATGAAAGGACTGAATAAATTGAGAAGGTAACTTTGCAGCCGATCGTTTGGCGAACATGGGTCACAAAATTTCTTCAAGCTATTTTTGGACACAAAATTTGCCTCACTCAATGTCTAATGTAATCTATTTTGATAACTTGAACTTGGGTTGCCTTAGGGCTCCTCTCTCTAGTGTGTTCTTTCGTTTCCTTATCAAAAAAAAAAAAAGACTAAATAAATTGAGAGATGATCGAGGAACACAAATATTACCAAACGAAAGAAAACTAATGAATTCAGGCTATCCTTCAAACTGATATTGATATTAATCACTTGTCCATCTCTTTGCATCAATTTTTGGGCATTCTTTGACAACCAAACCAAAAGCATGAGGCAAACTGGTAGAGAAGCGAAGAAAGAAAAAATTAGAAAGAAGTCGTAACAAATACTGATACTTACAATTATAGAAACGAGTTGCAGAAAAAATAAGATGGGGACAGAAGAGAACCACATTGAGAGACTGAATGACATAAAATTGAGGAGTTTGAATGAATTGAGGAACAGAGAACTCAGAGTCCTTTGAACGTGGCTTGGTAGTTGTGCAATTGTTTTTTAACTCACGAACGTGTTTTTGATCTCTTTTCTTGTGCTTGTTTACTATTTTACCCTCAGTTTATTAGATTTGTATCATAGAGTTGTTTTTCAATATTGGGCATGAGATGGAGTTTTTGGGCATTCCTACTTTTGATGAAGCTTTGACACCAAAACCTTACGCCTCCAATTATAGTAGTGGAGATGCGGTGTAAGATCGAGGGAGCAAACCGACTTTCACATAAATATAAAACTGACTTTGAAAAAAAAAAAGATATAAAAGTATAAAACCGACTTTGACAAGTTTATTTGTAACATTGGGCTTTATGAACTGGATCACCTATAACCGATATGCTTTGTATCAATATTTCTTTCTTTATGTTTAAAACTAACATCTATTATTTTGTCAATCTAACAACTAGATAATGCTAACAGTTTGAGAATGTTCAATTGTCCGAAATAAATTTCTAGATCCATGGATTTTTCAACATCAAGCTCTGAAAATAAACAAACTCTTGTTGGCAATTATATTATGTAATTGTGTATGATCAAAAATATTTGTTTGTTTTTTTTTTCTTCTACCGGAGTATAACCTAGGTTGGACCTAATGTGTCTAACCCCTCTATTTTTTGTTACATTCGATGATCTATTTTCATGATCTGACCGTTCATCTTTTAAATCAACATTTTAAGATCATGCCTGCAAAAAATCATCCAAAACGGAAATCGTTTACTCATGCAATTGCATTCTACCATTTAAGTGCATCGGGTACTGATTCACTTCTTGCTGAAACTGTGCCACTTGTGCATTAAAATCAGGGATTTGGTTATACAAAAACCTATCTAATCCATGACTAATGTAGGCACGGGCCAGACGCTCGTTGTTAACGTTTATAGACTTCAGCATGGACAACACACCATGACATGATGGAAGCCCTTGTGGGAGCTGTTTGGCTGGATTCAAATAAGGATCTGGTTGCAACGGGTATTGTAATCGACAAACTCTTAGGTCCGTTAATTATTAATTTTCAAGTTTTTGGTCAGAGACCAATCCACATGCTGCGTACCTGCAAATTGAAGAGGGATCTAAATGGTTGACGATACCACCCCAGGCCTCGTATTTAGGTGTGTGATTAGGTACCAGAACCGTACTATTGCAACGGCAACCTATTCGGGATCAAAAGAGGGCATTCAGAATAGAGCTGCTGATGTTGCAATTGCATAGCTTAGGAACGTTCATGGATTCTAGACAGGGCCGGCCCTGGGATAATTGAGGCCCCGGGCGAAATTATTTTTTGTGCCCATAAATTGAAAAGTGTAATTTGTTTCAATGTCATAACTTCATGCCGATTTTATTAGATAAAGAAACAAGATACAACGAGGGGGACATAAAACCAAAATCTCATATAATAAAGATTACATACTATCTAAAATGATTTCTTCTTGCATTTCTAGCAGCAAAATCATCAATTATTTGTTCATAATCAACACTTCCTAAAATATTTCTTTCAATGCTTAAGATCGCCAATTCATTCAGTCTATCTTGAGTCATGGTGGTCCGCAAATAAGACTTTAATAATTTTAATTTCAAAAAGTTTCTTTCGGCAAATGCCACCGTTACAGGTACGGTTAATAAAATCCTATAAGTAATCATAACATTTGGAAACATATCCATTTTTTTTGCAAACTCCATAATTTTAATGGATGTCCAAGGCTTATCTGTTTCATATGCCTCACTTGGCAACATCTGCTGCAATATTTGTAACTCCATAAACAAATATTTTGCATCAATATCAGAAACATCACCATTTTTCAAAGCAATTTCAAGATTCAAACAACTACTTTTCAATTCATCATCATCCAAAAAAACTAACTTTGTTGCATCAAACAAGAAGCCAAAAATAGATTCAAAAGTTTTTATTTGTTCAAACCTACTTCTCAATTTACAAAGAGCCATATCCACTAAAACAAGAAAATAGTCAATTCTGAAGGACTCTTGAGCCGATTGTTGCTCCCTTTCAGTATTGGAAATTTCATCAAATTATCGCTTTCTACAAACACGACGTTTTATAGGAAATATGGGCTCAATTTCCATGTCAAGTGCAATTTCTTTAGCATCTATCATAGCAGAATTGAAACCATTTTCCCTATAATTTTCGAAAAATGAAACTAGTCCTTCCAAATTTTTAACGGCAACATCAAGAAGCATATCTTGGGACTGTAACTTTTTACTAACTAAGTTAATCTTGTACAAAATGTAATGCCAAATAACCAAACTTAGAATAAAATCAAAACTTGAAAGTTCCCCTGATGCCAAAGTTTCAGCATCCCTACACAATTTTGCATCATCACTAATTTCTGCTAATTTAAATAAGGCTTCTCTTATTTGGGCAGCTTGGGTTTTTATTGCTTTGACACTATCAATATGACTTTCCCAATGTGTAATTGACAATGATTTCAAAGTCAAGCCATCTATATATTCAAGTAAAACACTCCATCGTTTTGTAGAACATGCTCCAAAAAAAAGATTTTGCGTTAAGACAAGAGTTTGTCATATCACAAAGTACTAATTAAGGCAATGACACCACAAGGCATATAAAACGCTCTAGGATTTATATCAAGTAATCTTTTCTGAACACCTTGGTGTTTTCCTTTCATATTAGATCCATTATCATAGCCTTGTCCTCTCACACAATCAATATCTAAATCAAGGAACTTTAGAGCAGCTTGCAATTCATTAAAAAGCCATAATCCAGATGTATCTTGCACAATCAAAAACTCCAAAAAGTATTCTTCAATTTTTACTGGAGTACTTAATACATCTACACATCTTACAATCAAAGTCATTTGTTATATGTGACTATTGCATCAGGAGTGCAATCAAGGATTACTGAAAAACACTTTGCCTCCTTGATTTTTTTAATGATTGCACTTTTGACATTTGATGCCAAAATAGCTATCAACTCATTTTGAATTTTATCGCTAAGATAATGATAGTGAATATCTTTAGAGCCAATTATAGATAAGGTCGTTTACATAGACCATATTTTTTATAAAGCCACCTAATATTATTTACCTAAATAAGGCCACATGGAAGAAATGAGCCTCTGTATTTGACATTAAAAATTTATCAAAATTACGATTCATGCCACTGAAACCCATCGACCTATTTGTTCAGTCTGATTCTTCACAATTCATTCCCAATTTCTCTCTCTCTCGCTCTCTCTCACAAAATCACCGAAGAAAACCAAATTGAAGAGATCGATTTGAATCATTCAACGCTGAGAATCAGTTTCACAGATCCGAGCTCTCTCTCTCTCTAGCAAAACCATGGAAGAGAACGATTCACAGATCCGAGCTCTCTCTCTAGCAAATCCACGGAAGAAAACGATTCTCGAGCTCTGTCAATCACAGAAATCCAACCAAAATCAAGCGCCTAGTAAGTCTCTGTAAAATCACTAAGAATTTAGGAATTTATGACTAGCTCAGTAGCATAGTTGAACTAGCTCAGCAGGGCCGGCCCTTGGGCAAGATCCCCAAGACTTGGGTCTATGGCCCCCAAATCAATAGGCCCCAATTTTTTTTTTTTATGTTATCCAGTCCGAAAAAAAAATTTCATTAATATTATTTTAATCAGCATGCGCAATTGCGCAGTTGACTTTCCTGCTCTCTAACAGGCTAATAGCCTAATACCTTAGTCCCTATTAGTCTTGTCTCGCCTTTGTTATTATTTTTTCTTAGAAAGTGTCTCTCCTTCATCATTTGCGGCTGCGCAGTTTTGCCCTAATTCCCAAAAAAAATAAAAAATTGCAGTACGTCTCTTCTAGACTTCTAATCTTCTTCTCTTTTACAACCTAGCGCAGTAGCCCCCAAGTTCTTCATAGGTAATTTTATATTTGTATTGATATATGTTTGTATTTTGGTTTATTTTATATTTGGTTTAATTTATCTATTTCTTGAATTTAGTTGTTGGATACTTGGATTTTGTTTTCAAACGTACTATATTGCTAATTTGCTATATTGCTAATTTGATATATTGCAAGACAAGTCTTATTTCAATGATACTTTGTAAAACGTTGTCTTAATTACATATTTGTTTGGGTTATTATTATTTTTTTTTAGCAGTTGAGCCAGGAGAATTTTCTTCGCCTTGAGCCCCCGAATTCTCAAGACCGGCCCTGTAGCTCAGTAGCTTTGTCGAACTAGCTCAGTAGCTTTGTCGAACTAGCTCAGTAGTTTTGTCGAACTAGCTCAGTAGCATAATTGAACTAGCTTAGTAGCATAATTGAACTAGCTCAGTAGCATAATTGAACTAGCTCAGTAGCATTGCAGTAGAATCTCCAATTAGCAGTTTTTCTGATTGCTTTTAACATTGCAGTAACATTGTTGATTCTGATTGCTTGTAGTTTGCAAAATGAGTCAACAACAGTATAGAGCAATCTCAAAGACGAACAGAGAACGAGCGATGGAAAAAGAAGAGATCGGCGAGCTGAATCACAGTGCAAACTTGGGAAACTCTCTCTCTCTCTCTCTTTCTCTCTCTCTCTCTCTCTCTCTCTCACTCTCTCTGTCTCGCACTCTCGCTCTGTCTCTGATCAAATTTGAATTTTGATCAATTATATCAGCTTCTTCAATGAACTAACTAAAGGGAAAAACGGGAACTAATGGACAAAGTAGAAGCCAAACGCTAGTCTATACTGGCCTTAAGAAGAAAAAAAATGTAAAGTGGCTCTAATTATAACACAAGCTCTAATAGTGACCTTATGGCTAATTTGTTAATGTTGGCAGACCAAGTTATCTGTACTTTTTTTGTGAATTGTTAATGTTGTGATGTAATTAGCATTGCTCAATTGTACGGGGGATTGCCATTTTGACCAAAGCATTCCAGGTTCTTGTGGTTTTAGCATGTACTCCGTTCTGCTTGGCTACATGTGAACCCTCTGGTAATGATGACTGGCTCATTTAGAGATAACTTTGATGCAGCTCTTGCAGATAGTTTTCTTGGTGATACCACCTCGGGCTGTGAAATGCGAAGAGGCAACTTCAACACTGATAGTGTTTGTAGTACTCTTTCATTCTGCTTTCCCTCAACATTACCAGGTTTTTGGGAGCATACGCTTAAACTTGCTTATATAGAAGATTCTGGGAGTCAGTCTGATGATCTATCATCTATAGGATCAACTGAAAACAGCAATTTGGCATTTAACAAAAGCTGGTCATCAGATAACGGTATGTTTAAGTTATTTAATGGAGGGATAGTTTCTTGTTCTTTGATCTCCAAAGAGGCTACTAATGAGTTTTCATCCATTCAAACCGATAGTGCTAATCAAAATGATCTTTCTTCATGTAGGGGGCCTTTGCTCTATCAGAAAAGCACAAATTATAGGTCGGACAAAACCACTGATCGAGATGGCCAAATCTAATTCTTTTGGTGATTCTTCCTCACCCCATGTAGACATTATCCCTGCTGTGTTAGATTGGGGACAAAAGTATATGTAATTTAATTCCTTCCTTAGCTTTCTTAACTGTGGCAAATACATGCAACGACTGCATTTTACATGTTTATGAGCCATTCAGTACCGACATACAGTTCTATATATCCTTGCAATTTTAGCAAGGCTGTGTTAGAACCTGGTGAAATAGCTTCAATTTGTTTTGTATTCTTACCTAGATGCATGGTTGGGCTCGTCCTCAGCTCACATCATTTTGCAGACAAGTTTTGGTGGTTTCTTGATTCAGGCTAAAGGATTTTCTATTGAGTCCCCTTATGGAATTCACCCTTTATCAGGACTGGATGTTTCTCCCAGGGGAAGGTGGAGTAAGAATTTTTCTTTGTTTAATACCTTTGATCAACATTTCCATGTGGAGGAAGTAACTGCATTAATATCGGTGTCACTAGAGCATACTTCCCATTATGCAGAGGAAGCATGCAGCACCAAAAAACATCAAGGTTTCAATGAACTTGGTGTACTGAATGTTAAAGATCGTCTGGTTGTGAGTAGTTTGCCTCTGCTGGCAATGAGGCCCCTTAGGAACTGGGAGATTGGTCCCCACAGCAGTGAAACTATCATAGAAATAGACTTCTCAATTGAATCTAAAGGAAAGATTTTTGGTGCAATTTGCATGCAGTTGCTGAGATCTTCTTCACAGGAGAAGTCTGATACTATTATGCTTCCTTTTGAAGCTGAAGAGGACGGAACGGCAATGAATGATGATCTTGCGGGACCTATCTTAGCATCTCTTGAGGTTTTACGCCCGTGGGCTGGCAGCGAAGCTGTTGTTGCTATATCTCTGAAAAATTTTGCTCCTTGTATTCTGAGAGTTCTTGAGATAACTGAAATTGCAGATATTAAAATTTTCCAGATTAAGTACAATGAGGGCCTACTGCTTTTCCCTGGCACTGACACATATGTAGCCGTAGTTACTTGTACTCAACTGCATGTCGAATATGGACAGTGTAAATTACTTATACTGACAAATGACTCGACCAGCTCGCAGATTGAAGTTCCTTGCGAGGATGTTATTCATATCTGTTCTATGTTAGGAAATGAATCCGCTCGCCACGCAAGTAATAGAATTAAATGGAAAGAAAAATAAACAAGCCAAAAAGGACAAGAAGATTTAACGAGGTTCGGCCAAAATCCTTGCCTACGTCCTCGGAGAGTTTTCACCTTCACTATGAAAGAATTATACAAATACAAGAATATACCGCTCAAGTTTATACCCAACCCGAGCCCTTGTATCCAATAGGATACCCCTTGTACACCCTCTCTCAACCTAGAAGGTTACTCAACCTCAAGAGCTATACACACTCTTGAGCACAACTCACTTTGCTTCTATACACGAAGACCCTTAGAGTTGCTCTCCCCTTGCTCTCACTCTCTTGCTGACTTCTCTCTAGCACTCCCACTCTCTATCCCAAGGTGGTTGATGGGAACCTCCTTATATAGCCAAGGATGGAGAATTCTAGAGCCCTCCATCAACATCCAACCACCTTCATTAAATGTTTATTCAAGAACCTTCTTGAGTCTTTCATATTCATGAACATTCATGAGTCTTCCATATCGTTCATGAAACTTCCATATTCATGAACATGCTCCAATAATCAAGAGAGTTTTAGAAGAGCCTTTAATAATCCACCTTATTATGAGAGATCTAAAATGGTCTAGAATATTCTACATTCTAGACATTGGAAAGATTCCACTGTTGAATATGAACATCAGACTGAAAGGAGTGAATCTGGTGATTCAAAGACAGTGTTGACAGTGTTTTCTGACAGTGGCATGCAATTTCCTTCACAAAGCAAGGTATGCAGATTCCAGCCCTGAATCTATCCTGAATTTTGTTTGAACTTGGTTAGCCTTGATTTTACTTGCTATATACTTCTAGTGGTTTTTTTTATTTATATTCCCATTTTGTTGAAGAAGTGATCAAGCATGTTCCTTTCATATATATGTGCCGAACATGCTCTTAGTTAGTTGAAAGAAGTAACAGTTTGAGGTTCCTCATTACGGGGTGCTGGAGACAGCAGGTGTCAATTGTTGAAATCCCTCCGAAAGAAACAAAAGAGAAAATGATTTACCAAAATAATAATAATAAGAGTACAATTTTAGTGACTACTTTTGCTGCACATTGTTGCGTTTGATCTCTCTATAGTTTCGGACTTGTATTATGCTGATCAAGGTTATTTACCCAAGAACTTATGACCAAATGACCAATAATATTGCATGATTTGTTCTTTTGCATTGTCATCTACATCAAGAATAATCAAAATATTTTTGTGAACTTCTATATGAAGGCAATGGATACAGCAGGGGAAGCAGATGAATTGGTGCTACGAAACTGGAAAGCTCAAGATACCAGAAGTGGCATGTCTGTGCTTGATGATCACGAAGTATTGTTCCCAATGCTTCAGGTGAGAAGTCATTATTCTAAGTGGATCAATGTAAAGAATCCTAGCCAAGAGCCGGTTGTAATGCGCAAGAGCCCAGATTTGGAGGGTCACTTTCCTTGCTACTGCTTGAAGAATCTGAGCCTGTTCAGAGTGTAGAATTCAACCTCAGCTTGCCAATTTCTTCCCCAGACATGTCACTAGCTTCAAGTGGAAGATACCGCTCACTCTTGTTTACGGCCATTGTCAAAAGAATTCTATGCTAAGAATACTGGAGACTTGCCACCGGAAAAGAGTGCAGGATGGATGGCATGGGTTTATGGTACAGCCTTGCAAAGGTTTTGCTCTTCAACCTGGAGAATCAGCAAAGCTTGTAATATATATCATACCAGACTGATTTTTCTGCACCGGTGGTACAACGAGATCTTGAGCTGGCCTTGGAAACTGGTATTCTGGTGATACCCATGCATGAAGGCAAGTCAATACATGCAGGAAATCAGTGTTCTGGACGCGCATTAAAAATACTCTGCGGCAGTACTTTTTGTTGGCTCCTTGATGTTTCTCGTGCTGTGGTATATATATTCTCCCACCAGCGGAAAAAGTTCCTTGGATACTTGTACATGTAGTACAGGAAAATCATGTCATGTGCATAACTATAGAAGCAGTAAATTTTCTGTTTCCAGTGAGATAAATAGGTTGCTCATCATGCAAAACAATTTTGACAAGTTCCTAAACAAACTCATTATTTGCCAGATACTCCAAAGAATAAAGGGATGGCCTTCGCACTGATGTCTGAATCTGCATTAGTTGAGAATTATGACAAACTAGAAGCTTCCCAACTGGGTAACCTTACTGTCAAAACTAGAAGCTTCAATAATAACACAACTGTTATCTTTATCCTAAGAACTTATGGGGGAAAAAAAAGTAAAAGGGAATAGATAATACATTAGTAATGAGGTAAAAGGTGACTAACAATTATATGATTTTTGCAGTGTGTAGAGTAGTTGCAAAATTCTTATTTCTGGAACGAAGAAAATTTGAATTTGGTTGTCTGTTGTCCAACAAAGTTTAGCTGACTACACATGGTTTTGGTGATTTGGGTAGTGTACGGCAAGTGCTCTTATTTTTCTGTAATAGGAGGCAGTGCAAATTTTTAACTTAATGAGTGGTCTATTTAAGACCCTGAATGCATGCATGCATAGAGTAAGGAAAAACAAATTCAAAATCTTTGACTTATCGAAACTTGTGTTTGTGGCACTCCTATTTCAGGAGAGCCAAGGTTGAAGTTATTCTTGAAAACTTTCTGAAGCCTATGCACTTTAGAAATTGCAGGTCACTAGTAAATTACAGCTATAAGGAGTCCTAAGAGGATCATATATGATGCTTATGAATTTAGCGTTTGTTAAAGGTTCGTCAAGTGACTACTACTTTTGATTTTATCTGAGCTCGGTTGTCATATTTGAAAAAGTAACGGATTAGGGAAATGTGAAGATGTGACTTTCTGCAATCACTTTGTGTTTGCCAGACTTTATCATGTTTGAAAAATTTATGATCTCTTTTATAGCATGATTCATCATTAATGAATATATGAAGAAAAACAAAATTAAAAGAAATGCACCTTTGCTAGTGAATGCTTTAAAGGTGGCCTGTGGAACTATGCATATAATTGTATGGGCAGAGCAGCATTTGAGGAGTTTGCTTGAGCATGTTCACGCTTGCATTATTCTGCAACAACTTTCATGTGTCAATTTCTTTGTTATTGTATACTTCATATTTCATAAGCCTAGTTATTGAAGTGGATGTGGCTTAAGTTTCCCACTCTTGGTCTCTTTTGGTACGATCATTATACCCAACAAATGACAGTGAACAGAAATTGATGTAATATGCCAGGCCTTGGAGTCCTAGGAAAATTAAAAGCCTAACCCAAAATAGAACTTTCTTGATCATAGTCGTAGAACTATAGCAAGTTTCACCAATATGAGCTCTGAAATTGTCATCCAAGTACATGCAAATTTGTTCAGGAGTGGTGACCGTGCTTTCAGTTATTCATTTTGCACATAGCAATTCCTTTTTGTCCTGTCCGGCCTTGTCGTACCAGTCTTGTTAAATAGACCAACAGGTTTATGATGGGGTTTAGCTCCTCATGCTTATATGTGTTGCATGTGGGAGACCATTTTGTTATGGTGATTGTAACTTAAACTTGGATTCACTGTAGCCCAACACCGCATGTAATTACTTCGATCTCTAACTTTCACACTATAATGGCTGCGTCATTAGGACCACTGCGAGCCATTAATGTCCACTGTAGATAGGACAAACAGAAATAGCAGCCATTACTGTGAGTGTTATGTATCAACTATCAAATGAATGTGGCAACGGTTTCCATCTCAATTTTCATTGACGCCAAACTGACGCCATACCAATCTCCAAATCCCCTTTGAGATCGGTTTTCATCGATGACGAACCGGCCAAAATGAACGCCTTATCTCTGTCTAAGAAGAGAAGCAAATGCAATTTTCAACGAAAACGAACGCCTCAACTTCGTGTTCACAACCTTTCACGAAAAACCTTCACCAGGTGAGTTTACATGTAACACTACATTTGCGATTTTTCCTCTCAGGCGAGTTTACTCTGCGTGCCTTTCTCAATGGCCGCTTGGACCTGACGCAAGCTGAAAATGTTGACAAACTCATTTCAGCCAAGTCTGTGGCTGCAGCAGATGCAGCACTAGCCAAGTCTGTGGCCGTTTTTCCCCTGTAAAATTATAGGTTTCTGTTTCCGGATACTGATTACTGCTAGTATTTGTCCAAGACTTTTTGTCTGAGAACATGATAAATTTACGCTGGAAACATTTCTATATTGGCAGGGTGGATTTTCTTCCATGGTAAAATCTGTAAGAGCTCAGTGCATTGAGTTGCTTACTGAAATTGAAGCCCGGTTAGATTTTGATGATGAGATGCCTCCACTTGATACAAATCAAGTTGTGAATAAAATACATTCCATGTCACAAGATGTTTTTTTTTGGTAATTAAATGAATTTATTACGAAAAGGGAAAAACCCTAAGAACCAACACAAAGAAACAAACCGAACACGGCAGAAAAACAAAGACTAGAAAAAAACCAGCCAAAGAAACAGAAACAAGAGACCAACTTCAGAAGATACGCATGAGCAAAGAACATGAGCAAAGATACATGTCACAAGATGTTGATAGTGCTCTAGAGACGGCCAATTATGACCAACTTCTGCAATCTGGATTACAGGTACAGTTCTCCAAATCGAGTTGGAGAATGTTGATCTATAGAAAGTTTTTTACCATGTTAGAGACGATGAGAAACAGAATTCTTTCCCATTACTTGTAACATGTACAATAAATGCTTTTGATGAAATTACAATGCCATGAATGCTCTTTTGTTTTACTCATAGTTTTCCTCAAAATGCAGAATTTTTTTTGGCACTTGTAATGAAATGGTTTGCATGTGGTGCCGAATTACCTCTTGTCTATATGGTCTATCTAAGACTCTAAATAATAGCCAAATAGGTAATGGCCTTTTTGATGGCGTAATACAACATAGATATAAGATATGCCACCACCAAATGGTCTCTGGACGGCAATGTATAGACGACAATAAAAGCATTGTATCTGCAAGAACAACAAAAGAGACGGCTCTCACTCAAAACCAACCCAGATGGTACAGAACAAAGGCACGATATATATTCGTTCATCTTTCAGAACAGGGAATTGTAAGCCACAAACAAAATGTGTTTCAAGATGGGAAGAGAACTGACAAAGGAGGAACTGAAGGAGAAGGAAAAGATAAAGAAAGCCAAGGAGAAGGAGAGGAGGAAAAGAATCGAAAAGGAGGAAGAGAAGAAGAGGCAGGAACTAGAGATGAAAAAGAAACAAGAGAAGGAGAAGAAGAAACGCGAAGACATGAAAAGAAAAGAAAAGGAGAAGGCGAAGATGAAGCACAAGATGAAGAAATGATCAACTGAACAGGATTTTCATGCTCTTTTCAAATAGTCTTATGTTTACAGTATTATTTTCTTTTCCACTTATTTTTGGCCCAGTGATTCTTGCCTATGGAAGTAAAGAAGCCTAATGGACTATATAGCAGTTTCATTAAGCTTTGTTTCCCCCAAATTTGAATCGACTCCACTACCTGCCATGATAATGAACAGAACTTCGTTGCTTTTTAACTGAAACTGAGCCTGAAACAGTGACAATGAGCTTGAAAATCTGTAAACCACCAAGAATACATGATAAGCTCTTTAACTCGAGGCTTCTGTCAAGATGCATGAAAACACAACTCTGAGCTAGAAAAAAAAAAACCACAGATCCATGTTATTCATGAAGAATGGTGACATGGTTTTTTACTTTTTTAGAGTTCGAGAGATCTTTTCAGACAAACAGTTCAGTATGCTTACGACAGAAAAAAATAGAACGCGATCGGAATGAATGAGTAATTATAAACAGAACAATGAACAATTCTTACAGAATATTGCAAACTATATCATAACTTTTTATTTTCAAGCATCGATCAGCCATGTAGGAAAATAATGAAACAGAGCCTGCAAATGCTGGTTGTCTTCCTCTTGAAGCTATCTATTTCCTTTTTTTACTTGTGGTTGTGACTAACAAAATTTACACTTTGGAGCCAGACCGCTCCCTAAGAATCCTCTGCCTCAATATACAATGAAGCTTCTATCAGCCAACTAAACTATTGATGCGTTTGATATGTAAGCAGCCATTGTGTTCTTACATCTGCTAAAAGCAAATAACTGAAATACACCTATGATCCAGGCACATACCGCACAACAAATTTGTGGGACTGGTAGCATGTGAAGAACCAACTTTCCCATCAACCGAGCACCTTCCGGAGTTCATCAACCAACAAAGATCTGCTTGATGGCTCAACCTGCAATAAATAGAAATCATTAGCTCCAAGTGGCTAAAGACACATGCAAAGATGCTTGTAAAATAAAGAATAACATGAAGGTTTACCTTGCTTAGAAGGGCAGCAAGACCTTGTGGTAGGGCTTGCAAATCAGAAGCTGAGTCACCAATGGATGCCAATTGAAGCAATACCTTCTGGACCCGCAATTCTTTAAGCTTACCCTCATAATTCCCTTGATCATCCTTCCATCTAAAGAAAGTTCCATCATCCTCCCAGGCATCTTCTATGCCTCTTGAAATATCAGAACTCGAAAACCAGTTCTTGATCAAATCCATTGCAGATTTATGCGACAGCTGTTCACCAGCAGCATCTCTCACTATCTTGACGAGTGACTCCTCGGCAATTCTCCGACGTAATCTCTTGTAGAAGAAAGATCGAGAGCTGGCCCATTCCAAAACTTCTCTGATTACCCCTTTTGCAGCCATCCTCAGAGAAGTGTCATGAAGTTCTGCAAATTTGGTAGCTATCTGAGTGTAGACGGGCAAAAGCTGTTTTTCTCGGGATCGTATCTGAAACTGCAGGGATTCAACTTTCTCATTTGCCCCACAGCTCCTGGCTTCCTGAAGCTTTGTCTTTAGTTGGACCAGCTGTTGGTCAAGCCTGCCCATGCACTCCAGCAATTCCTTGTTCCTAAACTTGATCTCGATCATCCCCTCTGGCTCAAGCACGTTTCCTCTTGCCGTTCGATCAGCATACATTTCAATATGGTCAGGATTTATCCGGCTATCCACGACCACCCATGCTCCACCGCGGAGCTCACCCATCATTGGGATGAATACAAAAATGGGCTGTTTGTAAGTCCTAAGGTTCTCCACAATGGTTGATCCAGCCTGAAGGATCCCTTCAAAAAGGTCTCTCTGCCCACCAGAAAAGCCTCTCCAGTTGGCGAGGATGAAAAGTGGGAGCTCTTCTCTGTTGAAATCTAGTAATGCTTGGGCAGTCTTAGTTGCAGAATCAGGAAACCATACTTGCCCAGCCTGAGGAACAACCCTCTCATGGGAATCAAGCTGGCCTGGATCAGCAGGAATAATTTGCATCACCGTCTGTGTCTCAACAGCAACAATTCCCACGGGGATTCCTCCAAGCTTTGCCCTTCCAGTAACAACCGTCCTTGCCCAGCCTTCTAGAGTCTCAACAAAGCTGTCTTTGTCAAATATACCCCCCATCCAGTTCCCGTTACCATTCAGAGCACCAGAAATAGCAGCACGAGGATCACATGAATTCTCCGGGAAATACTCCACAGGCCTTTCTGGAGGATCCAAGGGAATTGAAATGGGGAGTGGGCCACCAACATAGGGAGGAACATAGCTCAGCCACTTTAGAATAGCAGATATTCCTTCAAGATCATCAGCAACCGTTAGATGGACAACCCCATTAGTTCCCATAATTTTAGGTCCTCCAAGTTGCATATGGGAGCTGTACACCTCCCGGCCAAGTAGTTTGTTTAATGCAGAGAAACCAGTTAAAATGATGGGCTGATCAAGCCTCTGTATGCACCGCATCCCAAGCCTTGCAAGATAAGCACCTATCCCTACAGTTCTGCCAGTCACATATGTTAAGGTAAAGGTTTCCTTATATGCCCGCGAATATGCACCAGCAATTGCCCCACTTCCAGTCAAGCTCTCGACCCCCAAGCCATCCTCCTTTCCAACAATGGTATCTATCACCCATCTGGTTTCGCCACTTGCTAGGTTTAATTTATGCGCTATCACAGATGATCCAATCCGAGCATAATCCTCAGAGGTCAAATACACATACTGAAAACCACGCTCGGGGCTTGATTCATCAGACCAGCCCACTTTAAAACAGGATTTGACTTCTTCAGCTACCCCAATACGGGCACCTGAGTTTGCTGCCAAGTATATTAGAGGCAATTTCTTAGCACAAGCAAGCTCAGTTACTGCAAAGAAGAATGCATCCTCTCTTGGGCCAAAAGATCCAGCTTTGTAGGTCACATCGTTTGCAACAACCAATATCCTCCTTCCAGAAGGGAACTCAGGGGTAGACATCTCCACAAACCAGGCTATCATACCAGCATCATTGAGCCCGGGTTGACGTTCTACGGTAACGATAGGAGTACCCCAGGTGCCTTTTTGGTCAGCGAATTTGAGCTCTGTGACCTTGAGAATTTTAGTCTTGGGTTTGCTAACACCTGGTGACTGGGATGCCCATGACTGTTCCAAGGCTGTCTCAAATGCCTGCGAAAAACATATTAACTCCAGTTAGTTTTACCATATCTGTGAATCGTGGAAAACATAAAATTCATTTATTGAAAAAGACAGAAAAATCCTATCAGATATCTCACCAGTGGAAAATCATAGCAGTAAGTAGTGTTGGTTCTCCTGGCCAACAGACGTTTTCGGTCGATAACTCCCAGAGGCTGATAGTGCGCATTCACTGGTACACCATGCAGGGGACCCTGTACAGAGACGGAATTGTATACCACTCTCTGTTTGCTGTTATCTTCTAGTTCCCGATATATCTGAATATCATGTTAACCAAAAGTTAATTCATGACTCATAATCCATATTCACAATACAGTCAATAAATCCTTATATACTGGCATTGCAAACGTTTTATTCAACTTGTGCAAAGTATGATTTTTATTTAACCGGTGAAAGAATCATATATCAATAGATTATTTCATGCATGTTTTTTCTTATTCTTTTTTTTTAAGGAAAAAAAAACTCCGAAATATCTAGCAAAAGGCCAGTCTGTTTAGTAGTAAATTTCTAGCTAGAGTAGATAATCAAACGACACGTGGATAAGATTCATCTTTTAGCAAAATCCATTTTTAACCTATGATCTGAATCATTGATACTGGTAGGGGCCATCTCTGGTAATGGTTTTGCAAACCAACCAAAGATTTTTTAACCTGAAAATGTAACTGGGTGGTAGGAAACGTTTTCTTCCACAAAATGTATGCAATATATAAACATACATGTACAGTGCAGGTATGACCAGTCACATTTGTCACGACAACCCTCCAAGCAACATTTGCCTGTCCAGAGGATGCCATCCACAGCTTCACTTCCCACTCACAAACACCCAACCTATGCATCCTTACACCAACTGATGCGTGGATTTCACGTGCAAGTTCTTCTAAGATAGCCTCTACCACAGTGTCTTCTTGTCCAGCATCTAAATCAACTCTCCTGGTACAAAATCTCCAAAGTGAGATTCTAGAAAGTTTGCTGTCTTATTTTGGAAGAAAAGAAATTGAATAGGAAAAAGAAATAATTACTTGTGGTAAGGCAGCAGATCATCAATTTGTTGTTCACGTAAGATATAAAGATACATATGAGTGTGGTCAGATTTGACAGTGGCATTGTGTGCATTCAGTTCCAACTCTTCCATGGCTGTCGATAAGGACCTCAAGATGCTCCTCGAAGTAAATGATAAAGCCAGTTGGGTACTCGCTGTTGCGATGTCTAGCCTTTGAAATCCAGTGAACCCTTCATTTGTTGTGGGCTGCCTTACAAGTGTTCTGAGGAACATCCTTCGGATTGGTAGTGGCTTATCTACAATGGTGTACAAGTGCCATTGACGGTCACGGGATGGGGTATACTGTATATTCTCATAGCCTTTAAGCTTGTCCTGGATCAGAACAAATGTTGAGTTACTTCATATCAAGGGTAAATGTGGAAACATTTTATCACTCTTCACATGCTGGGGGCTAAAGCCAGGAAATTACTAACCAATTCAAGGTAAATAGAAAGAGGAGGTTCTAGGTGACGCAATAGAGGTTCTTCTTCATAATAGAGCTTCTCTGATGACCAGTGGAAGGAGTGCCTCATAGGGGCACGCCCTTCATCCCTTTGTATGATACAACTAATTACTGTGACACCTGCACCATGTAGACTGGAGGCTACTCCTTGCTCTTTAAGTATTTTGGCCAATTTCTTAATTCTTTCTTGAGCCTGATCCTCGTCGCCACTGGCAAGCATCAAAAGGCAATGAAGTTCAAGAAGGTTTTAACTGTGGATTATATTTGGCATGTATTTGCAGATAGAAAAGGAATTTAAAAACTGTGTATGACAAGATAGGTCCATCAGAAATTTCTAGTGTATACCAATCCATGTCAAAGAGTAAACTTAGTCAGTTATGAACTAATCAAAATGGGGCGGAAACCTATGGATTGCAAATAAAGTATATGCTCTTACATATAAACACACTCCCAAGATTCATTGGATGAATAACGTTTAGTTGCAAACTTCAATTATAATAAAAAGGGTGTGTACCTATCCTGAAGTAAACTCATCTGATTGTTGATGCCAACCAAAGCAATATGCATCATATTACCAAAGCCACTTGGTTCAGTAGATCCATTTGGAATTGTTTCATGAAGGTTATAAGACATTTCCTTCAATGCACCACTAATAATTGCCGGAAGAAACTGAAGAGATTTGATTATAACCATGACTCCCCATTTCCTCTCCTCGTGCTTCTCAACAAATGTTTCATCAACTGATTGACCTTCAGCCTCATGTTTCCTCTCAATAGGTTCTTCCAAGAACTCCCATGAAGCTATTAGACCAGATCTGTGCCACTGCATCCTGACACTCCCCTTTACAAGGTAGGGCTGATGACGAATACAAAGTTAAACAAGGAAAATGGCTGTTGGAAATAAAGTAAGAAGAAACTCTGAAGTGTTGAACAGTACCTGGTATAACCGGCGTACATAACTCTCGACAACCCGCCTCTGAAGGGTGTGATCACTATGATCAAACAGACCTACAAGGGCATCCTCAACTGCCAAAGGTGCACTCACAAGATCCTCCATTCGTTCATTTATGGCACTTTTCCTCTTTGGAGTATCCATGCTCTCACCATCCTCAGTAAACATCTCTAACTCAGAAAGACTTCTGGCAATGCTAGAACGAAGTTCACTCAACTTGGTTTGCTCCATCAGCTGACTCGCCTTTAGTGCCAACTGCACATATTTTAATTTGGAATTAGGACTCTTCAGAAAAGATATTAGTCTTAAGAAAAGTAATAACCATTGATTACTGACGATATGAGGAGACTGGATTTTGAAAAACATAAAAAACAAGAAAGAAAGATCCTCATATTAAAAACTACTAGTTCAAGCTTGATTTCATAAATCGGTGCAATGGACAACCTGAGAATAGTTTGTATGGTTAAGTGAAGAAAACCGAATTAGCTTCTCCCTGTATGCCGCAGGGTTGGGGTACACCAGTTGTTCCATGAGTCGCAGTATCAACTTATTTTTATTCTTGACACCCTGAAAGCACATCAACACAATACGGTTACAATATAATTTCAACAGAAAATTGAATGAGACATGGGAAAGGCTAGAAAACCAAGCATGTTTTACTCAGTACCTGATGAGAGAGCACAATGTCCACAACCTTCAATAGATCTTTCTTATATTGAAGTCGAAGGCGCTCAATTACATCAGCCTGGAGCAAAGAAATATTAATATATTTGGAATAAAGCATCAGAATGAAAGTTTACAAATTTACAACATTCAAATTTGTACGGGCAGCCTCAAGTCCTGAATTACCAGTATGCAGTAAAACTACAAAGCTAAATACCAAGCTAGAAGTTCCTTGATCAGTACTCAATAATTTTTTTTTCCTATAACTGGATCAGGTATACATAAAACACAATAGTAGCAAAAAAAAAAACTGAGGAGGCAAAAAATAATTAGGTGAAGTATAACTACTGATTACATGGCCAAAAACCAAGTGATACACCACCTTAGAAAGAAAGACTGCGAATACTGTGCATGTTTTGGTAACACTAGGATATATAACAAGAAAGCAACTATGAGAGGTTTTCTTCTTCTTTTTTTCTAGTCTTTTCATGTATCATTATATTTTAAATTATACTTTTACATGCAGAGAAATACCAGAAACCTGTCAGACAGGTTACAAGATAAAACCTATCAGAGGAAAGGCCATTTATAAACCGGAGTAGGATACAGCAATAAATTAAATTGAGCAAACAAATTCCATTCTTCAGTTTCAATTAAAGCCATGTCTGTCACATGATACACACAAAAATGGTACCGGCAGTGTCAAAATTTTAGCCCGAGTTAATTACATTAATGGGTAAATAATCGTATACAAAATTGTTTTCATGGTGAATGACTAACCTGAATGTTGTCACTGAATAATTCTTCAACTGACAGATACTCTTCAAAGAGGGATTGAACAATAACTCGGGCATGACTTTCTCTTCCACCCTCATAAGACTTCACAAGGCTCATCAAAGGTTCAATAAGCCTTTCTTGGGCTCCTTTCTCTTTATCAGGACAGGAAGATAGATGGGCCTGCAGAAACATAAGAGCAACATTCCTAGGAAGAAGTTAAAAAAAATAATAATAATAAAAATAAAAAAATAAAAAACATTCTAAAATGAGGAGTATGAAATACATAATTCACCTCGAGAACACCACGCAACAATTTGGCAGGGAAGTCAACATTCTGAGAGCTAGAAATCAACTCAAAATCCTTAAATTTTGATTCCAGCTGAAAATAAAATCAGAGAATAGCTATGAGTGTAAAGACTCCTTTGCAGAATAAATCAGAGGGAAAACCACCCCAGTGTTGCTTACTTCATTTTTAAGATTCTTGGGTAGGCGGGTTGCCAGAACAGCCAAGCATTCTTGCCATTGAAGGAAAGGGAGTTCAGGACTATCTAGGCAATTGAGCAAGTTTTGCACTACCTGAGATAGATGACAAACTATTCAATATGGCAGTTTAATCATAATAATAACACAATCTACCAAATGATAGTATTGAGTATAGACTGGAAAAATCACAAATTAAAATAGTCGCTAAATATTATGTTTCATGTTGAAAGAGAACTCACTTCATCAATGTTATGCTCATAACCAGCAAGAATCATTCGGGCTGCGTTTAAGCTTGCAGCACATCTCTGGTGGATTTTACCAGAAATTGCAGTTGGAGGCCCCAGGACTGGGAAGCTCCCATGGAAAGGTTCTGTCTTTCTTACAGCTGAAGGATCATCTAAATCAAGCCTTGCAATGAGTTCACCAGCCTACGAAAAAAGTGAAACTTATTAACTTCCATTAAGAGAAAAATGTCTTCTTTTTCTTTTGGTTGCAACAAGAGCATCATTGTCTTTACTCTATTTGGAATGCGACTTACCTGCATTGCTTGGCCTTCAGACAATTGAAAGTGGATAACTCCGGAAGCAGGTGAAAGAAGAGGCATACACATCTTCATAACCTCAACCTCTGCATATGGTGTATCAGCATCAATATGACTACCATCAGCAACCAAGAACCTCAGCAGCTTGCATGGTGTCTCTGCTATTAACTTGGATGGATCGTGATCATTCTAGATTCAACAAGGGTCAACTATTCAGCATATGTAACGTGTGAGCAAGCAAGTAAAATGGAGAGAGAAGAGAAATAGGGGAACCTGAAGCAAGCAAGTCCTTCCATCAATAAGAAGGCGAGTTCCAGCTGCTTCTTCCTCTGCATATATAATGTGACTGTTTCCATCCAACTGTAACAACATTTAAGTTATAAGTAATAGCAGAAACTGACGGCTGCAATTATACAATATGTACCAAGTATTGGTGCAAAAGCTTTTGAGGATGCAGCAAATTGTGAGGATATATTAGCAAGAAACATTGACATGATGTACATGATGGAGGGCATTTTTAATGTGCCAAAATTCACTACTTTCTAATTCCAACATTTTACATACTTTGTTTACTCAAAATGACAAATACTTGTATAAATAAATAGTCCCACAACAAAATAGGTTATAATATGAGAAAAAAGAGAATCACCTTTGAAGCTACAACCATAAAATTATAAAGAGAATAATTATACTTGCCTGCATCAGCAATCCTCCATCGCGTAAAGTATGGATCTCTGCTTCGACCTCTGACTCATTCAACCTCAATCTATAGCTTCCGGGACCCCCTCTCACCATGTCAATCTAGAATAGTTGATGTCGATTATATATAACTATTGATTCTACCAACCAAAGATCTCCTAAAGGTCCTAGGACATTAATTAGAAATCCTTGGAATGAAGCAACATCATAGGAAAACATACCGTGTATTTGCTCCCCTCGATGTTCAAAGATACTTGCGAATGGACAAATGATATATGCTGCAATCAGGAATCATAATTCACAAAAACTAATTAAAAAAGACACATAAATCATGTACCTAGAAAGGTATGTTTTACAACCATACCTTGGGTGGGATTTGCCCCTTCTCAAGATAACCGATATAATCTGAAACCATCGCTGCACTACTAGCAGATGCTTTCTGAACATGACATAGTAGGAATCATAAGGGACGCACTTTGCAAATAGAATAATCAAAATTAAACAAATAATGAAAATAATCGCACTTACAAAAAGAGTCCCTCCAACTACAGAGAGATACCAAGGAGGCCTTTCTGTTCTAACTCGCATAGCAATTCTACTATCCAACCAACCTGTGTGGATTTTATTATCTCTGTAGTCTGTAGCCTACATAACATGTGTCAAAACGTTACTTGACATTTCATGAAAATATTATGTCTTTTACATTATCTAGTTTACTAAAAAATAGTATTGATTTCTTTCAGAGATATTGTGAAGTTTACATGTAAAAGATCTATCGAATAATCCACATTTGTACGTATTTCTCCTCGAATTTGAATTTCCTTCAGCCCAAGAACCATATTTGCTATAGCTAGAGGTCGGGACTCTCCAAATGCAAAAACATGTCCTGGAGAAAGAAAATATGATTTTAAATCTGTGGTCCTAGAGAATGGTCTTAGAAGGCAAAACATTGGCCAGTAGATTGAGGACCATGCATTGAGTTTTTCAGACTCTATGGTCCTATATTATTTAGATTGTATTTTAGCTATTTGACCAAAAAAATAAAAGAAAGTAGCAGTAAACTTACCAAACTGAGAGTCTGAGAACTCATGAATCCCCCCTCCAGACTGCAAGTCAAAACATCTATGAGAATTAGTCTGAGAATTATAGTTTCTTTCTTTCTTTCTCTTTTCTGGAGGAACTGCATCATTATCAACTTGCAAGATTTTACCTTAACAGAAAAGTATGCCCAAACATTTGGCTTGCTTTTAAAACTCAGCTCCTGCATATAGTAGCGTAACTCAGTATAGGTCCATCATAGCAGCATGGGAAAGAAAGAAAAAGTGAGATTGACAAGTTATGATAACAAACCTGTACTTTCCCACTAGTAGGTTTAAAGCCATCATCTGGATCCTCACTTGTTACACGCACAGCAATACAATGACCTTTTGGCCTTGTAGATTCTGCCTTGTCAAAGTCAAATGAGGTGGCAATAACTGATGTCTTTCTCCAAGCATCATATCCACCACCATGTTCCATTCCATAGAACCGCCTTATCTCTAATCAAATGAATAATATAAAAAGAAAACTTGACCAGATTAAAAATTTGATTCAAGTAAATAAATATAGTTTTGAAGAAAAGAAATCCAGAAATTAAGATGATACCAGGAATTTGCCAGAGAGGAATGCCCATCCCAACTGCAACTTGGGCTGCGGGCAGATTTATTTCCGCTATCCACTCAGTGACCGGGTGCTCCACCTACATTGAATTAAATGTACACATTTAGTTTCACTCATGAAATTAAATGTCTTGAGAAAAAGATGCTAGAATAGAAGCTAACTCAGTTTGCCCATGCCTATAGGCATTAGTAATATAGGAAATTCTTGTGATCCAAGTCATATGATTTCAATCCTTTTCTAAGAGGTTGCATTAAGGCCGATGGCTTGGTTAGCACATAAAAAGCATATTTTCCTTCTATATTCACTTGAGGCACACACAATATATTCATCACTGTATTATTCAATGAACAAAACCTTAAGACAGTATTTAACAAGAAGCATAACCAAAACTGAGACTATGCAACCAAAGTTGAGGTTTGAACCGAAATAACATACCTGCAACCGAGGGTTCAACTCTAAGAAATAGTACTCGCCAGTGTCCATACTGTACAGATACTCAACAGTAGCTGCTCCAACATAATTAACACTTTTAGCCAATCTTCGAGCCGCCTGCTCCAACTTTTTAACTGTCTCTGGTGGAGCTACAGTTATTGGACCCTCCTCAATAATCTATAGAACATAAAACAAGCAAGTTAATCTTCAAGAGGAAACAACTCCAATAGCCAAATACAGTGCACTATAAGTACAAGAAACAGAAAACTTTAGAATGAAAAAAGAAGAGTACCCGAATTCCCTAATAGACTAAACTAGTGACTATTGAAACACATCATATCAGGTTTACTATGTCACCGAAAGATTACCTTCTGGTGCCGCCTTTGCACACTGCAATCACGGCTATGCAAAGCTGCAACATTTCCATGCTGATCACATAGTAACTGGACTTCTAAATGTCGGCTCTGCTAGACAAAATAAATCGTTAATTAAACTGGCAATATATGAACTGAGTCCAACAATTATGCTCATCTGAATTAAAATGCAATAGATGATCTAACCTGGGACGCGACTTTCATTATAAATATCGGAGATCCAGGAACTTCACCCTGGACTTGCTTGAACAATGCCCTAACTTCATCATCATTATGGACCTAAAAAAGTCAAATAATTCAATTCAGCTAATTTCTTCACAAGGCATGACAAGGATCCAATCAAATTCTTTAAAATGTTGGATAAGCTAATGAAACTTGTTCCAGGCTTAGCCAACGAATTTAAATGCATATTGCAGATAATATTGTTTTTTTTTTTTGGGTTTTGGAGAAAAACTTCGCCTATATAAGAACACGAGGTAGATTACTAGTTTAGTCAAGTGAATAATACAAGTTCAGAAGAAAAGTGGAAAAATGTCCTTTTTCTTGTTGCTCGTGGACCACTTGTCCACTTTTATTGTATCATTCTTTTTTATCAATAAAATTTGTTTCTTTTCAAAAAAAAAAAGAGTGCAAACCTTTCTTATGCCTTTACCACCACCACCCCATGATGCCTTAATCATGGCCGGGTAACCGACAACCTGACAACTCGCAATCGCTTCCTCTGTTGTGTAAACACATGCTTCCCTATATATTTCATCTGGGATCGTAACCAGGCAGCTCTCTGAAGGAATTTTCACCTGGAAATCAGATATTAACAATATTATATGAGCAACGATACTGCAAGAGAAACCAAAAGAAAAACAGGGCACAATTTTCAGTGTAAAATTATACATGTGATCCACTCCATGGAAGGGTGGGTACTTCTGCAGCTTGAGCAATCAATGATGAACCAATTTTATCTCCTAATGCTGCCATAGATACAGCTGGCGGCCCGAGAAATATGATTCCCTTTGCAGTCAATGCATCTGGAAGCTCAGGGATCTCAGATGCATGGCCCCAACCAGGCCAAACTGCATCAACATGTGTTATCTCTGCCATCTGGGTAGTAAAGAACAACAAATTCATGTGAATTACTAACAAGATCTACATAAACTCACAAAATGATTCAGAACTACAAGTAAAGTAATGTACCATCTTATGTCATGTTCCCTTTATTATGTAGTGTTTTATCCATTAAAATATGGCATGCAAATGAGGCTACTTTAGTAAACAGAAATGCTCTCAATTTGAGGCACTCGGTTGATAATACACCGATACATCGGGAGAAATTTGTGGGGATTCATTATGAGAAGCACTTCCCAGAATATGAAGTGCAGTTTAAAAAATTGACTGAATGACATGACGATGGAAAAATAATGAAGCATTGTTTACTTAATGAGCTCAATTTGCTTCACATTTGGTAGCCAATGGAACAAAGAGCCAGAAAATTTGTTCAGGGATAGCAACCATATTAGGGAGAAGGAATCTGCTTTAGAGGTCAAAACTTTGCTCAAGTGAACACCAGACTTTTCACAGTGACAGATACAACAAGAAACACAGCTAACAAGTATAGAAACACAATCCCATCACTATCTACTACGGATTCTGAGAAAAATAGTCATCTATAGCCTTGTCAATTGAGAGTTCTATTATCTAAATTATTAACCCATTTTTATATTTTCTTCTTTATATTAAAATTTATTAATTACAAACAAACAAAGGATGTAAAATCAAACCACTCAAACTACTTTCAGCTAGAAGGATCCTTCTGGATTTAGTGGGATTTCTGCTTCCTGGTCATACACTTTGATAGTAATTAAAAAAAATGGAAAAACATGAGTATATGTGGGTTAAGAGCTGAGTATACACACCTCTACAATGAGTTGCACATTGGCATAGTTATTATTGTTAGTTCCACCAGGAACTTCCACAAACTGATCAGCAATTCTAATGTGTTCTGCATTGATTCTCATGTCTTCTGGTGTGGCCATGGCCACCAACAAAACAGCCTTTTCTGTGCCAAATGTTTCATAAGCCCATGTCCTCACACTACGTATAAACTTGACTGCTGCCATTCCATTGTTTGCTATTAAAATGCTATGGATTGGCTTCTTCCCACCAAGGGCATAGCAGAACTCCTCAACAGCGGGTGCTGCAGCAGGGGACCTGATTGATAGTCCCCCATTTACGTACCCATTTCCACGAGGAATACTAACAGTTGTCACCAATCTCCTTTGAGCTTCCGACATCCTGCAGAGCAATAAATCATGTTATCAACAGGGTCAATTTAACTTCAAGGAACAAATTTGACGAAACTCATTCACTATAGCAACCAAATAAGCTGTCTAGAGAAAATTGGTTGATTAAAGTTTCTGTAATTCTGAATTGGACCTTTCATAACTCTCTCTCTGATAAAACATAAAGCAATTCAATTCATGATTCTAAGTTCAAGATATTAGCAACTATAAACATCAACCTGGTTATACTTGGGCTGCGTTTTGATACGTGCATCTAATTCTATGCCATTATGAACTCTTATTTCAGCTGTAATCTTGCTTTGAAATGTATTAAAATTTCAACACTAATTGAAGCTTAGGCAATTCAAACACATCCTAAAGGTATAGTCTTTGGGTGCAGTATGGCATGAACATCGACTTCAATGGAAAAAGGCACTGCCAAAAAGGAACCTCTGTTAACCATAAACTCCAGAAAACTGCAGAGTAGTTCCCAACCAAGCACAGCCTTACTCATAAAAGTGCAAGCACCCAAAAAAAAAAAACAATCTTTTGGAGTTTTCAATACCAATTCCAATTCCAACCATAACTAAACTACTTCCCAACTACTAATGTCCAAAGAAGGAAGAAAAAAAAAAAACGCACCTGCAAAACGCAATTCAAACAAAACCACACACGAGGAAATTCCTTAAGGAAATGGGTCACCGACCTGAATGAAGAAAAGAAGCAGAAGCTGAAACCTTTGATCGAAGAGCTTCAAATTGGTATCTGGGTACCAAGCATTATGAATCAAGAGGCAGCAGAGTTATGTGAGAAACGAGAGGCCACAGTGTGTGTATGTGAATGTGATCAATGATTATGGACACAAACAGTAAGTGATGCACAAACAATTCTTGGACCCAATTTTAGTTTTTAAATGAACCGCAGAGAGGTAGGTGTGGGTGTGGGTTTGGGCTTGTGAATGTGTATCTGTATTGCTCGTTTTTAACGGCTTTAAAAAGAGTTGCACGTGGTATCTGCCGCTTCCACACCATCTTCCTTAACTCCCAGCTACCCCCGGCCCTTCTCTCTCTAAAACTAATCAAACATGGTCTCTTCTACGACACTCGGATCACCCAAATGATTTTTTTTTCCCTCTCTCTTTCTGTATACGAATTTTCTTTCAAATCCCCAATTTGGGTCCCCAGAAAGAAATACACCATGTTTCATGAATCAACCAATTAATTTTGCACTTGCCGTGTCTTTACTGTGTTGCGCGGTGAGGTCAACCAACTACCAACCCTTCCCCTTTGTGTTTTAGATGAGTCCTGTCATATGATATAAATACCAACTATACTGTAAATTTTATTTACTTTTTTTTTGTTTTTTTGTTTTTCGTTTTTGCCAGATAAATAATCATGAACATATAGTATATCGAATATAAGGACAGTGGATAGCCAATGGGGTTCATCCACAACTCAAACATGAAGGCAAGAAACAAAACGCTAAAATTTTTGGTGCGCCCTATATTTTGTAACAATAATTTTCAACGTGTGATTTACCAAATCAGATGTCATACAATTTGGAACTTAAAAATTTAGGATACATAACCTTCTTTTCTTTTGATTCTTTTCATATCCCTAAATGTTATTACTATTTATTCAATAGTCGTCCAACCTCTATTCTCATATTGTTGATCTAGTTGGCTTCTTTTTCGGTCACTCAATTACTACAACACTAAACCCTAAAACACAAGAACTTTGAAAGAAACTCTCCATTTTTTTATTTTTTTAACGTGATATAATGAAAAGTTTAAAGTATGACAAGTTCTTATATAGCAACCAAGTCCAACCTAATTGAGCACGAAATACCAAAGTTCTTGCTCAGCAAAAAATATAATCTAAAATCCGATATATAAGAAAAATCTTAAACTCTCTTAAAAATGGTAAATTAAAATTTGAATGTTAAAATAATTTTTATTTTTTCATTAAAGAACTTATCGATGAACTTTAGCATTTATCAATTTGTTCCAGAAACCTCTCTATAACATGTTCTACATCAACTATTTATTTCTAGGTAATTTCACTCCCGTTTGACGCGTTTTCAGTCTGGTTGGATAATATTCTGCACTAACATTATATTGTTTTTCTAAAAATAATAATAATAATAATGATATAAGTAAAGACTATTTTCATAAATGGAGATAAATGTACGTGTGTAATCTATACTATTATTAAGAGAATAGGCTTTGTCAACCATAACATTTTTTTTTTTTGCATAAATGTCCCTCATATATTAAAATACTTTGAAAGCAAATTAATTATAAAAAATAAAAACGTCAAATCATAAAGAGCATGAAAAAAAAACTTGCATAACTGCTTAATCACCCACTTCTTTCAGGTAATTAGCTTCACTCTCACACTCATCGGGTGTGTGAATATTACTGTGTATCTATGCTTTGTGAGGAAAAGACATTTACACCTTTTATTTACACCTTTAAAAGGTATAAGAATGATCATTAATTGACAGATAAGATATGTAGGTGGACTTTTATTATTAGTATAATGTTGACATTGATATTGGATGATGGTGTTTGGGTTATAGTTGGGGGTTAGGTCTATCCATGCTTTACTTACTCTTCATCTATCTTGCTTAATTAAATGGGAAAGATGAAGCCATGGAAGACTCACTTTCAATTAATCTGTATTTGAATAATTATGGTTTAGATTAGATGATGTAAAGGGACTAGAATCTGTTAAACGTACTAGCCAACGAAAATTGATTGAGGAAATGTTGTTTAGTCCCATCGATATATCAGTCTCCAATTGATTGTGACTTAATCAATTCATTAATTTAGCAGTTGCAACGTTGTTCTAGTTTTTCTTCTTTTGAAAAATAATTAATTCCATAGGGGAAGAGAATTATAAGGAAGTGCCCCCAATAGGGTTGATGATGTTTGAAGGTTGCTTCGATTTGTAATGCTAATTGATCGAATTACAACTAAGTAGGAAATTATTCCAAGCTCGCCGCCAAATTAATTTTCTACCAAATTTTTCACTAACTCGAGTGTTGAAATATAATCATTTTAACAAAAAAAAATAATAGAGGATGATGGGATTTATCGACTAATTTGTTTTATATTTTTTATGCTCAATAATTAATAACAAAAAATAATAATAGAGTTTAATAAAATGTTTCAAAAAGACATCTCGATCACCCATAATCTACTAGAGAAGTTTTAGGCATGGCCTGCCCATTCCATTCTCCCTACCAAGGATCCATAGGATTTGATGAATCGGACCTGAGTTGTATAACTTTTTTTTTTTTGGTCGAGTAAGTAAGTTGTATAACTTGTGTGGCTAGAAACAATGCACTTTGAAGCCTCAAAAATTTTGCATATTTGCTATGCTTGCTGCCTACCTACTTCTGCTTCAACGGTTCAACCTAACCACCACTCCAATACCTACTCTATTGAACGAGCCTAAACCCTTCATGTCTGTTCTAAACTTGGGGTCCCTAAGTCCCTATCACATTGATTTTTTTTTTCTTTCACTATGAACAATTATAAATTGTTAATTGATACAAAATTTGTTCATACTATAAAGTCAGAATAGTTTAACGTTAATGTCAATCGCTTATATGTATATGTAACAAATCGATGGTTGATGATCTCGCATTTTTTTTCTTTCCCTCTTTATCTATCTATATTGTTTTTCAAAAGCTTTAATTTTGAGGATGTTGTCTATGGATTTTTTTTTTGGTCATTTTCATGTTGTGTGTTGACAGCCTTTTGGTCCAACACGTCATTTTTGCCTTTCTAACAGATTTTTTTGAAAGGGGATAGGCATCCCATTAAGTCAGAATACCCCAAAATTATTATTAATAGGGACTGGTGTGGGGTACGTGTTGCCAAAACCTCGATCACAATTACATTGATCCTCATAGAGAACTTCCTGAATAATAGCAGGTGTCTCATCAATCCACAAATTATCAAAAAAAGAAAAACTAGCAAGGTGTTCTAATCGATGAGCAACATCATTTGCCTTTCTAATAGATTTTATGACTTGAAAAATCATGAGCTACAAATACAAGAATTTGCAATATCAAAGTGGGTTTAGCCCAAGAGCATAATATGAGTAGTTTTTGCTTCTTCTTTTTTTTTTTAGGCAAGAGCCCATGACCGCAAGGCATGAAAAAACGCCCATTTATTAATGCATTGCTCGTTTTAATTTGATTAAAAAAAAGAGGCATGAAATGTTAATGATTACAGTGTAAATTGATATTTAACGAAAGGGTTTAATGGGTTTTTTATTTTTGTTTTTACAAGATGATTAAATTAAAACATCTTTACAGGGTTTTTACATAGTTGATTAATAGTAAAATGAATCACTATGTGTAATTTCGCTTTTATTATTAATCAACAAAATAAATACATTGTCCCGTAAAATACAAACATGACTAACAATGTCATTTAAACTAGTAGCCACATATAGGAAATCTATAAGACAAAAAGAAACGACAAAAAATTCACAACCTTGTGCCTAGGATGAAACATGCACATTACATCAATGAAGCAGCGACAAGCATACTAAGAGCAGTAAGGGCAAGATTAGCAGATATTGAATAAGCTCCAGAGCTTGGAGATGGTGTTGGCCGTGGTGCTGTGGCAACTGAGGGTGCGGGAACTATGTTGATCTTTGGATGTGATTTTGGAGGTGAACTCACCACCGATTTTGGAGAGTTCGCTGCAATCGAAAAATTTGTTATTATATAAGAGTAACAATTGTCTCTTCCTCAATATGTTACTGCTTAAATTAATGGCTGAATTTGTGAATCAGAAACGCAAAGATGAATCTGGATTGGTGCATTTAGGTATGATCATTCGAGACAATATTTCATCAATCAAGTATAAGAATGAAAAATGGTAACAATTGAAAGAAAAACTTGTAGGAAAAGTTGGAACATATATACCGGGAATATCAATTCCAGGAGGCAAGGGGACTGCAAAACAAAAGTGGAAATCATTTTAGTTAAAATGTACATGCAAGATTCAGCCTAACCGAACAATAGTTCAAATTCACAATCTGACAACGTAACATTTTCATGTCGTGCATTTTACTTGTGAGAAATGATAGATCAGATTTACTCACCGTCACAATTAGTTAGAGGAGGAGCATTATTGATCCCACATGCAGAAGAAAGAGTCATAGCCTTTGTCATATTCAAGGGGATACCCAAGTCAGCACTACTCTCAATGGATTCACATACGCAATCAGCACCAGTTTTGAGCACAGTTTCATATCCAGAGCAGCATGAACCTTCAGGCGTTGTGGTTTTGGATCCATCACTCATAAAAGGGATACAATCTGACATTGCATAAATCACCTGAGAGCAATCTGAGCTTGATGGTGAGGTTGATGGTGCAACTGAAGGTTGTTCGTCTGATTGTGGAATTAAGGGTTGAACATGAGGGCGTGCACAGTTTGCCAAAACAGCCCATGTGGCCAAAATGGATGAAACAAAAACCATTCTTCTCATCTCCATTTTCTTAATGCTTTTCCTCTTGCTAAAGAAAAAGAGAGGTTTTCTTAATTATTAGGTTATTATAATGGCAGGGAGATTATATAATTGGCATTGTTCTTTGAGTTTTAAATAAGATATGGTGATGATTAAAGTTTTCTTCAATTTGAAATTCCTAGAATCGCTCAGGTAGAGTTTGATAAATTCCACTGAAAATGGAAGATCTGCTAAGACCAATTCCTAACCTTAGTTTTAGGCAGATCTTCTCATGGTCTCTAACTCTTTTGAAGATCGAACACATATATATATGATCCATTCGGGTGATATATTGAGCTCTATTAAAGCCCGTCCAAATAGATAGAAAAAATAAAAATTTGATTAGAAAAAAAGAAAAAAAAAATATATGATCATTTCATTTGGGCTGTTCTCTGTATTTTTTTTTTTGGACAATTGGGCTGTTCTCTGTTTGAATGATATAGCCTCAAGATAACTTTAAGGGCATGGGCCTAGCTAATTATGTTTTTTTTTTTTAATTTTAGACATTAGTTTACACGCGCATGTTCTAGGAGAGTCGAACTCAAGATCTCTTCTAAAACAATTTTGGTGTCAAACCACTGCACCAACTACCTTGGATCCTTAGCTAATTGTTGAGCTTGACCTATGAAGATGACCCATGCATTTTTTTTTTTGGGTGGTGATATTTAGACCTCCCAAATTGGGTAGGTCCAAATACCAATATGGGAGGTATGAATAGAACCACTTTTTTTTTTTAAAGAATAATGATCATTTCATTCTAAACACGATAATGACATATTTATTTACTTAGAATGAAAATAAGAATGTGTAATACCCCGAAAATTTCGATACTATTTTTATAAAATAGGTCGTGAAATTTGAAGTGAAATGGTGTGATTTCGTATTTTTAGGGGTTTTCGTCGTAAAACGATAATTACGGTGGTAATTATAAGTTACACAAGGTTAATTAAGGTAACTTTTTATCCGTTGAGATTTTGGGAAAACTTCCTTCAAGGAAATTGTAGAACTCGTCGAATCGAGTTCGTAGGAATTTGGTTCACCGAAAACGGACATCGTATGAAGAAGTTACGGGTCTCGGAAGTTTGGACGAAGATCTATAAATAGGATTTTTATTTTCGGAAAATCATTTAATTCCGAAAAATTCCGGAAAATTCCGAAAATTCTCTCGAAGAGACCCGTTTACCCGCGTTGACCCGGTTACCCGACCCGGCGCGTGCGGGCGCGTCCGGCCTCCTCCGGCCACGGCCCGGCCACCGACCGACGCAGACCGGCGTCGCCGGTCGACCTGTGGTGTTTACCGCCACCGGATCATGCCGAAAACCGGCGGATCGTGCGTGGCAGCCACCGTACAAACCGACCCGGTCGGCGACGGCGATTCCGGCCACCTCCGGTGATGAACCAAGTTGGGTTTTGTTCCCCTCCTCTCCAGCAACCTTCCCATGGTGGTGGATCACGGCGGCACGGCCTAGATCGGCGGGAACGAAACTTTGCACTTTTTGGGATCTAAAACCTACCGACACCGATTCCGGCCACTTACACTCCGATCCAGACCTTGAGGTAGTTACTAAACTTGTTGGGATTGTTGAGATGTACATGCTGGTAAAATTTGGTGTCAATCGGAGAACTTTTGTCCAGCGTCTGACCACCGCCGGCGGCGGCGCGTGAGCGGCGCGTCCGGCCGATCCAGGAGCATTTCTTTGCTCCGTTGTGCTTAGTTCGTCGATACGAACAACTTTCGTGTTTAGAGTTTTGTCAAATTCGGTCGTTTGATCAATGATCAATTAAGCGATATTTATGGATCGTTAGATCCGTGATGATCCGACCGTTGGATCATCACCAATTTTGGATATGATGTTAGGATGCTAGAAATAAGCATACTGTTGGATTTTGGAAGTTTCGGATTTTGTGTGGGACCCGTTGATGATTAGTAGACGTGGGACCCACGTTGACCGACGGTTGACTTTTGGTCAAACTGTCCCGAATTATGGTTATTAATGTCTAAGAGACATTTGAGGAATGATTGAAGTGATTGGATTTTAGAATCATCAATTTGGAAACTATGATATGCTAAGTGGAAAATTGCATGTTCATAGGTAATTGTGGAATCATAGAAGCTTTTGGCTAGCATTGTCGATTCCTGGGTATTATTTGAAGACGCAGCAGGAATTAGAGGTGAGTGAATCTCACGATGTTTTATATATGAATATTAATTCATATTGTGTTGTCTGCGAAAATAAATAATTATATTTATTTAAATGATTTTGCGATATATAAATTAAATACAGTTTTTAATTTGATATATCAGCATGTGTGATTTTGTGTTAAAACAATAATTGAAATTATTCATTTTATTGTTTTGATTGGTGGACTTTGTGGGAAACAATATTTCAAAATTATGATATTGTGTTTGCCTACTTGAATGTTTTTGTAGCCAATGGGTGAAGGTTAGAGCTTTAGACTGTGTAGCCAATGGGTGAAGGTTAGAGCTCTAGACTGTGTAGCCAATGGTGAAGGTTAGAGCTTTAGACTGTGTAGCCAATGGGTGAAGGTTAGAGTTCTAGACTGTGTAGCCATGTATTCATTGAAAACAAAGATGAATACTTTATGTAATAAAGGAGAAGAAAAATGGTATTCTCGCTTTATCTTGATGTATTAAAAGGAGAAGAAAAATGGTATTCTCGCTTTTAATCATTTGGAGTTGATTATTGGTTTTGTTGAGTATGATTTGAGATTGCTTCTTAATATTAAATGAAGCATTGATTTAAATGAATTACAATTCTTGAACAATATTGAATTGTATTTTGAAGTTTTTACTTCTTTAAAAATTGAAGTAATTATTATTATGATTTACGATTCTTAAAAAGAAAGAATCATAATTTTGGAAAATAATTTTGGGGAAAGTTTATATTGTTTAATATTCTGAATTACCCTGGGATTAACATACACGTTTATGGGACGTGTGGGGTTAAAATACGTGGTATGGGACGCGTAGGTTCAGTATATTTTATAATATGAATTTTTCGGGATTTGAATTGTTTTTGAAAAGTATAAGTTACATATATTTGTTTAAAACAAACTATATATGTATATTTTGTTAAACGGTTTAGGGTGAGTAAAACTGAGTTAACTCATACCAGCTTCGTAAGCTGACCGGGTTTGTTGACATAACCCGGTACACTATTCCACGGTGTAGGGGTTATACCTGCAGGTTAGGATAACCAGGAGTAAGCAAGGCTGCTTTCAATTTGTTGGTTTATAAGACTTCCGCTATTTAATGCTTCGCACTCTGAAGATTTATTTATGTAATATTTTGATGTATCAATTTATTATATAAATATTTGGTATGTAATATTCGACTCTTGTATTGAGTTTGAAATTACAATGTTGGGCATGGAGTTTGTGTTTTGTACTTGAATTAAAAAGGAAAAAAAAAAAATTCTAGTGCATATTTGTATTTGATATTCCATGTCGTCACGTTCCCGAAATGGTTTGTAATTAAGGGCAAAATGCCTTATTAATTGATTGGAAAATCGGGGCGTGACAGAATGAATCGGAATTCTCATTCTGATGGAATCATTCCTAATACCTACCCCCCTTGGTAATCAAACTCCGGATATTCATGAATGAATTTCTATTTTGTAATCACTTTTTCGTGGGATCCACAACCATTCCGATTCATATGCATGTTAGTAAACACAAGAGAACTCAGGAATGAGAATCAATTCATTTATTCTCATATCCATTCCAAATAAGTAAACATATCATAAGATTACAAAAACCAAGGTTGCTTATACACAACATTCTAATGAGTAATGACCCATTATCAATCAACTGAAGCTCACCTACAAACTGAATTTACAAATGCTGACTCCTATTAACTAAACAATTGAGTGAGACGAAGCACTTTTGAGGTGGGAAATGAAATATAATTAATATAAAAAAATTTCAGTTATACAAATAAAAAACTAAACCCTAATTGATCCAAATAAAAGTGACTCCTCTACAACCGAATAAAGAACGACCAAATGTAGTTTTTGCTAACCAATTTATATTCATTGTCAACATGTATATATGTCGTAATCATTAGGCTTTGGCGGTGGCGGTTCGTTTGGTGTGGTGGCGGTTTGGGTACTTTAAGGCTGAAGCACCCTTTTGATGGTTATCCAGGCTCAGCGGGCATAATAGAGCAAGGTTTGAAAGCTGCCGGATTGGTGAATCCGTTTATGAAGCAACCTAGCCTTGGTGCTTCAACAATGGTTTCGTTGATAGCGATTTCTGGGGTTCTGATACTTGCACCAATGCCATCAATCATTGCCCAAGGAGAAACCATTGACTTTGGACTCAAACTACTGACATCAATCCTTGTTGTGGGAGGAAACTAGAACTTTAGACTCAAGCTACCGGCATCAATCCTTGTCATTGGAAAATATTTTGACTTTAGACTTCAGTTACCGTCATCATCCCTAGTCATTAGAGATACCAACAAAGGTGGACCAGCTAAGGAGGAAATGAAGAAGTCTCCTGGATGAGTGTTTTAAAAATCCCCGCCTAGGCGCTAGGCGGAGACCAACCGCCTCGATTAGTTGCAAATCCGCCTAGGCGGGCAAAGACGGGTTTTAAAATATCATAATTTTTTTACTTATGTTTTCAATCAATTATAGTAATTTTTATATTCTTCCATTTTGTATGTTTATATTTCTTAATACAAATATAGTTTTTGTTTTAAGTAGACACTTATTTAACCACTGCAAGTGGCCTAGTGGATCAGCGTCCAGGTTGGGAACCCCCCAACCCGCGTTCGAATCACGAAGCTATCAAAGTGGTCAGGCACTGTGCTGCAATGCACAGTTGGAGCATTTCACATGCGCCACAGGGATTAGTCCTTGGGCCTAAGAAGCCTTTGGGATACCTTGACTCAGGTCAAAAAAAAAAAAGTTGACACTTATTTAGTTAATTATATGTTGTATAATAAAATTAAAATAAAATTTAAAACCGCCTAGGCGTTCGACTAATCCCTGCCTAGGCGCTAGGCTACTCCCCGCCGCCCGACTAGCGCATAGCGATTTTTAGAACATTGCCTGGATCTATAGCCTAGGAGATTTTTTATGAGTGAAAAGTTCTATGTGTTCCGTACTATATGTATTGAGCTAATTAGAGAGTACATAGCTGAAATTTATTTAGATGATATCTCTTATTGTTGTGCTCTAGAATGAGATATCATGTGCATTTTTTCGGTCTTAATATATTGTCGTCATTTCATAAAAAAAAAATTATAGAATTAGATTTTCCTTTATAGTTTAAGATCTTGTACGAGGTGTATCATATGTTCATTTTTAAACAGATCGAAGTAAGTGGGACAGAAATATGTATCATTGCGCATGCAGAGATGAATAGAAGCCAAACATGCATGCACTGTCCATCCATTAACATAAATGAAGGTACATAATGGACATGCACTGTCCATTTGTTTGTTGAGAACCAGTAGTTGCTAGCTCATCTGTATAACTTGTGGCTGGGTTTTACTCTGTGAAGCATGCAAGGGCCTCAACATAAATTCCAGAAATTTATGAGTCTGGGACCCCAAACTTTTGTTTTATCGAACCGTCACACAAGCCAATAATCAATCTTCAACCACCCCCTGTCCTCGATCTCAAGTCTCATTCACAAAGCCAATAATGTTTCGGGGTAACAATTAAGTAAGATTTCATGACCTAGTACTTCATAAGATTGAAGCCGGGTTCTGCAAATTACCTGCACACGTTAAGTAAAACCAAATATATATCTATTCGTAACAATTCGAATTGAAAATGTCTGAGTTTACAGCAATTCCTTTTTCACCCATTGTCTTATAACCGTAGCAACCAAAATAATTCATCAATTCCGAGCTAATGATACAGATGTTTACCGGCCGAGTAAATCATATATCTATACTGTTATAATGAGAATACCTATTGTTAATCAAAACATAATTTTTTTACCAAAACAACTCTCAAATATTAAATAACTTTGGATAAAAGTCAACTGTTAAAGACAAAAATGTAAAAAAAAATAATTAATTAATTAAAAAAAAAATTACCCATTATTTTTCAGAAAAATCCGTTTCTCAAGAAAAAAAATTGTCACACATGCAGAACATGTGTCCACAATGCTAGTATAGATATATCATACTACACTCTTTGAGTTTTTATTTTTGGACAATGAAAAACTACATTCTTTGAGTTAAATTACTGTTAAACGGATGACCTTTATTTATTTATTTTATCTAATTTGTTGTTAAATTTTTTAACACATAGGGTTTAGGACTTGGTTCTTAGATTTTTTCTTTACCCTAAAATAATTAAGCCTAAATTCAACATGATTATCCAACATTATAATTTTGAATTTTCGGACCTCTACATTTTTAGACGAGATTTATAAATTCTATCTTGTTCCACACTTTATAGTTTAAATCAATATTGATTGTTTGTATAACTGTAATCTTGTAATTTCTTCATACAAGCATTACAACTTGATCGACAATTAAGTTAGTTAACTTCGGGCAAGAGAATTAATGAGCTACTATATATATACAGTGTTGTTATTAACACATCCTAAAATGTTACACTAAAGAAAAAGAGAGAGATAGAGGAAGAAGTCAGAAGTGTGTTATTAACACTTTAGAGCATGTTAATAACAACATCATATATATATATATATATATATATATATATATATATGCATATATATTTCGCTGGGCTTAAAATTAAAATTATCATGCAAACTTAGTCAAGTAGTGCTTCATTTCTTCAATACGTACGTGCAGAGTGAAAATAATAGCTCGATGTGAAGGACCATCTGATTCTATTCCGACAAAGCTAAGAGGCTCCTTCCCCGTTACTTTGATTGCCAAAGAAAAAAACCCTAGACACTTTAACATGTTTACGTATGGTAATATCATATAGCTGACATCTATATCATTTTGTGGGCTCAACCCCAAAGCTGATAATTATGAAAAAGCAAGAAAAATTATTCATCCCAACAAGAAAAAATTTCTGGAGCCAAACTCGGCCGGGAAGTGGAAGATGGTGTGAGAGAACTCTTCAAAAACCACATAGTCCATTGCCTCCATGAAAAGTTGCTGTCCACAAAGTGTGGGCACACAAACAAGTAGGAAGGCCCTCTAAAAACCAAATGTAGATGAAAACCACTGGGTTGACGTTGACCTTCGACCAAACCCTGCAACTAGGTTGCTTAGGTGTCAAGCTATTAATGGTCGTGACCCAATGAGCCTAACCCTAAAAGGTGTCTTTTTCTCACTCATTCTCCCAGTAATAATGAAAAATCATTTTGGTGGGAAATTTACGCTGTATCTTCATCCCAGCAATCATTGAAGCTCGGGATATAGAAAACACCTATTCTGGTTTGTACCACAGTTTTTAGATCTGTGGTTAAGAATCAATTTCAGCTGATAGAATAATAATGCAAACAAAATATATTAAGGAGCATGACTTGACCGGTAGTGTTTAGTATCAAGCTCCAAATCTCCAATCCCAACTGGTTGGACCCATGGATTTTGGGGTCATGCATATTTAGGGGAACAAGATTGGTACGATAGATCAGATTGCATTGTTTCCAACTAAGTAATATATATGGCTCATGGCTTAGATAGGTACTTATGAAAACTAAAAACTAATATAATCAGTAGTACTTGACCTAAAAAGCGTGAACCTGCATTTCCCTCTTTAATTTGGGTTTTCAGGATTTGGTCAATTTTTTTTTTTAGAATAGATGATAAATCCATTGATAAACGACCGTATTAGGTCAATGCCATAATATTACATACACCAAGAGACAAGCTCCGGAAGCAATCTAACTACTGCCTAAGCCGACATTTAGTCAATTTATAGTCTGTTTAGGTTGCGGAATTGAGCTTACTCCATTGCTATATATATTACTCCTTCTAAGACCTAATTTGTCAAAATAGTTTTGGCCTATGTATTTTTTTTTTATCTTTTTGGCGTTCTTTTGTTTAGTTAACAACAATTGAGGCCTATTTGATAAAAAAAAAAAAACAATTGAGGCCTCATATCCTAAATATATATATATATATATATATATATATATATATATATATATATATTTCAATACATCCATATCTATACGTTATAAGAATATCTATCATCAAATTAGGTACGGTCTCAATTATAATTTTGCCTTAAGTCTCAAGTTCGATTGGGACGGCCCTGATTAATATACAGTATACATATATATTCATATATGTGGGAGTTGTCTAGTAATATGATGATGATGATTGGTTGGGAGCTTAAGATGTAGGGTTTACAAGATTAAGACATCTTACCCACACACACACACACACACCTTTATCGATTTATTGCCACAAATTAATATATTGGTAGAGGTTGGTGGCTACATTAAACTTGAAAGGGCTAGGTTGGACATTATACATTGCATTTAAATAAATATTTTCTTGAATAAAAAAATTTCTTATAGGACGAATTGATAATAAAGATAATATATTGTTGTATCATGTGTGACGCCATTTAACTGTTTCATTGTAGTAACTACGACTTACATATAAAACTAGAGTTCACTTATGAACTCTTGTCCAACGCACTCCTAGGATTGGTTTCCAAAAATTTTCTAAGGGTACTCGTCCGGCGCAATCCCCACAATGACGGTGGCAATCTGTCCCGTCGAAGTGTGTGCGGTGGGTGTCATCAAACGGATCTACTATTTTCGTTTACCGTTGGGTTCTTGTTGGTCTACGCTGTGGCACGAGCTTTCTCTCCTCCCTTAGATAGTGATCAATGAAGGCATTCTTGGTGTTCAGATGACCATCGTTAGGCAGGTGGCTGGTTGCTAGGGGACATGCCTTCTTGGCTCGTGTACATCATCATTAGTGACAAATCTGTAGCTGACAATTGTATGAGGGATGTGAGTTGTGGGATTTCTCTCCACAACCGGTCTATCCATTATTTGTAAGGTTTTCTAGTGTTGAACAAAATTTCCTTTCTAAAAAAAAATTATGACTTAAATGTTATATGTACAGTTTTAAGTTTTTATAATCTCAGTCATTGAATTCAATACATATGGCTCAGATTCACTTGTGCCTAAAAAACTGTCTCTTAAGTTAACATTACTGTGTGTGTGTGTGTAGGGCTTCTTCACTACGGAGGTTCTTACTTTTTAAGATACGGAGTTTTGATCTCAGCCGTCAGATCAGATCATTAAAACGAATCTGACGGCTGATATTAAAACTCTGCACCTTAAACAATAAAGATATCATCACCTAAGAATCATTATATATATATAGGAACATACGAGTACCATAAGTGTTGCAATTCAATTCAATCAACTCAGAAGTATATATAGTGATGTTCATTCGAAGTAGGTACCAAAAAAAAATCAAAACATCGTCATTGGCACTAGTTAAACTAGTAAACACTAACAAATACTCTCTTATAGTTTGTTCATGTAATTTTTTAGTGGATAAAATTAAAGTTCAAGGAAACTTTAAGCTAGGGACCAATTCCACCAGTTAGAGGTAGGAGCTTTGATCTTGAAGAAGGTAACACACTTCGTGGGCCATAAGAACGAGAAACTAGAGTGCACATCAAGAAACCATTAGCGTCCCAAATTCAAGTAAAAAAAGATCGGGAACCGGATGAGACTTGCCTTATATTCACCAACATTGCAAGTGTATTAGTGAGCCCAAGCCGAAAAAGTAAGCGCAAACCCCACAGGGCCCTACAAGACCAGATTAGCATGCCACCCCTACCAAGGCCAACGTCGCCAATCACCTTTGAGATGATCTTGCCTTGGCCGCAATGAAACACCAACTTTAGCTAGCCACAACATTAAGGATCGCCCAAAGGCATTGTATTATGAACACAATAGATAAAAATTCATCAGTCGCTAGTTGCTATCCAACAAGATTGACTGGATCTCGACCACCACCATCAATTAACCCCGATCACTGGAGGAAGAAGGGCCCACTGTGGACAGGCCGATGTGGCAAACCACGTCTAAGAAGTGAAATGAGATAGACATAGATGAAGACGACGATATGCTACATTGTTGGACAATGTATGTCTGTGTAATTGTGTCAAAGAGGAAGCACCTGATGCTCAAGCTTAGACAAGACCAAAGGTAGGTTGTTGCGTGAGGTTTGCTAGGTTGGAGAGCAAATCACTAAATAATCTGGTAACTACTGTGAGAATGTGAAGTTTTGTCCCACATTGAAAATGTATAACTTTGAATATAAGTGCTTATAAGGGTCTAGATCTCTCCACCTTTGTCAATTAGTTTGATGTTGGATCAATGCCTCAATTTCTTCATGGTATCAGAGCAGATTAACCCACACGTGAGGCCTCACGGCCACACTTGTTCCACGTTGTGAGATTCTAGAGTATTGTCTCACATTGGAAATTTGTGACCTTGTAATAGAGTTTATAAGAGTTTGGGTCTCTCCAACTATTACCAAATTTTTTTTAGGCAAATGAATAAATTCATTGATTGAAAAATAATATAACGGTACTACCTCCTACACAATGTCTAAGCCACAAACGGTCTGACTCAAAGATTACCCTAGTAAGTAAACAATCAATATAACTTGAGTTACGCACTTTAATCAAGTGACTGAAATTTAAAAAACTTAAAACTAAAAGCCCTAAAATCACAACAAACACATCACCTGAACTTTCTCAAATGAGGTCACCTAAACACTCCTGGTGGTACGATAACATAAGAGAAAAAAACGGGGTACTACACGCTTGAAACAAAGCGACTGAAAGTAAAGACTAAAACTAAGAAAGCAATAAAACTTGACCTAACTGATGTTACATGACTCGAAAATAACCTAGTAAATTCGCCTAAGATCCAATGCTATACAAAAATACTAGGAAATAGAGACGAGCCTGCCACGACATAAAAGTAAAAAGACCAAGAGATATACCAGCCAAAGCTTAGACCCAAAATGCAAAAAATAGAATTAGAATTGGAGGCCCGGAATCCCAAGCCCCAGCCCAAAGTCTTTCCCTACAAATGAAATCAAGGTAGCCGGCCTCATTAGGCACAAAGAACTCAGCCGATCTGGCGGTTTGCGAAGCCACACTCCCGTAGACATCAACGACCACCAAAACCGGGCACTAAAATGACCCATAACCACCGAGCCGCTGCCGCTCCAAACGGAGACCACGCCGCCCTTGCATATCAAAAGAAAATTGACACCAAGATCCACTCAGCACCGCACATATAGAAGAGATCGAGATTCATCGAAAGCAACTCGGCAATAAACCACAAATCCCGAGAACCCAAGCGAGTAAGCAAACAGTTCGACCACCACTGCACAATACCATTACCGGAAAGCACGACAGAAACACCACCGACTGTAAGAAACCCTAGTTTCTAATGTCGTAGAGGCGCGTGAGGCGCGTTCTACTCTATGGTTCTATTTCCAACCATTACCAACTGGTTCTGAGTGTAATGCTCAAATTACTTTATCACATACACGTTATTCAGTATAAGTTATTCATATGTTTAGCTTGAATATCCCGTGTGAGTGCAAAGTGTTGTTACACATTGAAAAAAATATAATTTTGCATAAGATTTTTGTTTGGATTAACTTTATAATTTTTTTTATCAAAATACAATACAATTAGTCCCTACAAAACGTGTGCGACGTACAATCATAGGATGTCATCAAGTTACATATATATAGTGCATTAATTGGTTGGCAATGAGCCAATTGATCGCGGAACAAAGTGGGAATCTCTTGAGTCAGAGACACCACACATACACCTGATATGTTTTTAAATTTTAATTGAGAGCTACGATTGATTAGACACATATTTACTCGTTGAATCCATTGATTAACAAATAAATATCGAATTATTAAATCCATGGATGCAGACACATGCCCACTAGCTTGCACAAATTGTGCTTTAAAACTATTATGCTTAATCTTTGGAATGTGGTACGTAATGTATGATGCAAGAAATTGGGAACGATGTAACTTTCACTAAATTAACTTTTTCCAAAAGTAATATATATACTAAGTTCATAAGAACACAACTTGACCAATGATGCGTGCCTCTGGTTTCCTATTTATCTGCAAAAGTGTAAGATGCCACTTGTTGGCATATATTGGGTTTTGGAAGCGATGGGAGAATCATGCTCTTAAAATGGTTTTTTTTTTTTTAACAGTTTGAAATTAATGGTTCTCTTACAAGCTAAAACTCTCGGCCTTTCTTTGAAATGTAGGGTTTCTAAATGTCAACTAGTAGTTAATTTTCTTTGTTTTCGAATCATTGATCAAGTTGTATACTATATATATTTTGCATTAAGTATTTGTGATCGCAATTGCTGTGCTTACGAGTCTCTGAATTTGTATAGCAGTATACCTCATATTTGACACTTATTTTGTGAGTAATTGCTCATTGATGAACAATCTAGTGTTTCTATACGCCAACAAGTGGTTACTTATTTTCATTGTTTTCGAGTCTTAACCAGATATTGACACTAATATAATAATAATAATATATAAATTTAATCATTCTAAATTTGAACTCTTGAAATTGCAAAATATCCTAATTTACCAGACACATATGATTTATGCATCGATAAAGGTCTATTTATTTTAAAGTCTTATGATCAAGTGGGCATTGTGGGTTGTGATAGTTTTGGAAGTCCTTAGTTAACACCTTTTAATTAAAGATCATCGATCATCTGGTGTACTAAGCTAAATGACAGATTACAGTATATATATGCCACCCTGTTCTAGTTTAGTTAACTACTTTGATTAATAATTGCTCAAAAAAAACTACTTTGATTAATTATGTCGTTTTCCAAGATTGGTCATGCATGTGAACAAGCACACGCAAACACACATTTGGGAAGCAAATAATATAAATGTAATAAATTACAGGTATTGTATACTTGCATATCACATATACTTGAGGATCAGAGAGCAATTATTTTATGTGTACAAGGAAAGAGAATGAGCAATGTTAATAAAATACTATGCAAAGCACTTGATATTATTCGATCCCAATAATGATGTCCCCCATTTGGCCAATTTGAGGGGGCATTGACCCATTCAAATATTAGTACTATCTTTCCCTTACTGAGAGTGTATTGTACACACCGAAGTGTGTATGCACTGGACTTTTTACCCGTTGACTCAAACAACCCGACCCGGATTCATCTCCTCCATACGGTCTCCTCCGACAACGAGATCGGTCCCGTTCGACTCGTCTCCTCCTCTTCTACCTCCTTCTGTCCTCTTTTCACTCAATCGGTGCTCAAGGAAGGCATATCGAAGGCCGCCAGTCACGGAGAATCCGACCCGGCACGATCTCGATCCTCCGGCCACGGTAGCTCACGAAACCAATTGGCTCTTGTAGCCGTTCCTTCCAGAAGTCAATCCATGCGGTGAATCACCTCGACATCAACCACACAAGCACGATTTAAGCTTTGAAGTTTTGGTGGTTTCGCGAGCTTATCCGCTTCGATCCGGCCGATCTAGACCGAAATGGACTTTGTCTCCGGTATAAAATTACTCCTCTTGTTGTGCTTTACACGATCACCGGTCCCGATCTTGCTAAATCGGAGTTTTGCCGGCGGCGAGTGGGCTGCACGTTACTCCGGTGGGCTGCGGCAATGGTTGTGATTGACCATTGTGATTAAAATAATGGGCGCGTGAAACTCACCACCTCAAGTGTACATACACTTTGGTGTATACCAGAATTTCCGTCCCTTAACCTAGTAAACCCCTTGATAAGTTTGATTCTAGATCTTTTAACATTTTCCATCAACGGATTACGATGAACTGTTGTCCACCTATGTTTGATTCTTCATCATTTTATATTAGCGGGTTAAAAATGGTACTTCATTCCCATTGGTAGAGTTAGTGAGTATTTGACCAGAAATTCTAGTATGCACCAAAGTGCATATGTACTTAGGTGGTCTTATCAGTTGGATCGGCTAACTCTTTATCCAACCACACATATCTCTTGCATGCACACCTTTGGATCGCTCACCCATGCATATCAGCCATTAGATCGCTCCAGTGAATATGCACTTCGTTGTATGCAAGACTATCGTATTTGACAAAAAAAATATATGTGGAAGAAAAGAGTATGTACATACGTACATAAGTCATTGGATTTTGCCATTTGACTTCAAGTCTTGATCTTAAATTCTTAATGGATACACACTCATAAATAATTAACATTCAAATACATACATACCAAATCAAGCTAAACTGGTTTACAAATTAATGGATTCAAACCCGAATTTGACTTGACTTGCAAGTCTCATATGTTGGCACATTTTTTTTATTTGATGTGTATATGTTGGCATTGGTTACAAATTAGTTTCATATACTAGTTACCAATCTATCTATATGTAGTAATATATACAATATCCGAGGTGGTCGGTGTAGTGGTTTGACACCAAAGTTGTCTCAGGAGAGATCTTGGGTTCGACTCCTCTTGGATACCTGGGTGGGATGGGGTGGGGGTGTTGTGCGTAAAAAAAAAATTATATATATATATATATACAATTACTTTCTTTCTAAAAAAAACCCTATCTATATGTAGATTTACATACATAATTAACTATAGTGTTTATTTCAAGAGAGGACATCCTCTTTTTAGAAAAAATATGATGCTCACACCCGACCAACTTGCATTATAATTCAATCATTGGTACTATATATATTTTTGGTTCATTTTTTAAAATTATTCTTACAAAAAATCATCTCAATTGGAGCACATTTGCTCATTTATTCGTTGTGAAGTTTACAAATAAATATAGTCTATTGAATACAAACTGAAATTATAATTATGCCAATTAAAATTAAATGGCTAAGGAATCGCCGTCTTAAATAAATATGCAATATGATTATTGAAGAAAAACCTAAAATATGGATTGTTTTGAACTTTTGATCGCTAACAAGCATGGAGATCGTTCTTATTTTATTTTTAAAAAAAACATATGTTCTCTCTTGAAGCTAATTCATTAACTATATAAAGATTATAAGAATTACATATTAAAACAGTGGGGTTTTTATTTATTCATAGGCAATGAATGCCTAACAAAAATTAAAAATGAAAAGAGAAATGACAAGATGAATACCTATCTCTTCTTTTTTAAGGGGGGAAACGAAGGTATTTGATTGATAGAAATTTAGGTAAAATTTGTCAAGAGAGCCTATCTCATTCTCAATCAACAAGAGTAATTCTCTTCTTTTATCCATTCTTCTCATAATAACTATTCAACAAGTTTATAAAGAAGAGAATGTTGTAGCCCATAAATAGGCTACGAGTTCCTTGGCCAAAAAAATAAAGGCTACGTTTTCTGTTAATTTTTCTTGCTATGAGCATATTGTTTGAACTTGACAAATGCAGTTGCAAGAGTTACTTTTGCTTAACAGAAGATTAAACTCTACAATATATTAAGAACGATGCCCTTTTGCCATTTCGTAGTATAAACATATGTTCCATCTTAATTTAAATGAAGTACTGTACTATGAAGAGTTCATGTTTTCTTAAAAACAAAAAAAAAAAAACAAATAAACCAGCTGTCTCATTCCCATCACAGATAAATTTCATTCATTCATTTTTTTTTGGCAATCTCACTCATCCATTAATTGTAAAGCCCAATTAATATGGCAAGAAATTAAACACACTAGTTTATTTTCCTCTTTTTTTTTCATTTAGTTATTTTAGCTAATAAACACTCTGGTATTAGAGAATGATACTCTCTCAGCTCACATGGTGGATTGGTGCGTATCAAATCAGAAATCATGTGGAGCCAATATATATGTTTATAAGGGATATCATGCGTTAAAAAATGTGGGGGCAACATATTTATTAGAGTGGCCCACTCCAACCCTAGGTCAAGTCCTAATCTAATTAGGAGACTAATCCGCAATAAATTATTAAGTATATCTAATATTACATTTTATTTATTTTTACTCAAATATTATTGTATATTTATTTTATTCTTTTTTAAACCCTAAACACTAAAGTAGATATCCTAAACGCCAAGTACTATTTGATCTAGTAGCGGAAGGTCATAAGTTTGACTCATGGACAAATAATTGTGGTGTATTATTAGTTGTTATGTGATTAAAAAAAAAGTAGATATTCTAAACCCCATACATAGAACATGATTATTTTTTTCTTTGAAAGCCAAGCATACAATACATGCTTTCTTTTGGGGGAGCTCATATAAAAACTCTATAACAAAATGTCCCAAAACATGTAAAAATGACTGCTCAAATTCCAGGCGAAGGTCATAATTTACATTAGCCCAACAGCCTCAACTTATAATGACTAGGGGCCATGAACTACAGGTCTACATGTTAGTCCATTATTAATTTTTTTGTTGATCAAAAAGATGTTCATTATTAACAAGTTCAACAAGTAGTAGTGCAGTATAATGATGACCCCCCCTGAGGGGCCGATCATGAGAGCCATCACTTAGAGTACACCACAAGGACACACTCGGAGTACACCCATATTTTTGGATCTAAGAAATAAAATCAAATCAAAGAAATGTCTATTGAAGTTCCGGTATCCTTTGCGACTTCCCCGAAAATTACAAAAAAATACCTACAAACCCCAAAAATTAAATCAAATGTCTATCGAAGTTCCGGTATCCTTTGCGACATCCCCCTCAAACAAATGTTAGTCCATTATTGTTGAGTAAGATAATCCCCATCAAGATAAAAGATTAAATATCCATAGTAACTTGTTCTCATATTTCAAAATGAATATCTTTCATTTCTTTCTTATTTTATTTTGTAAAAGGGACTCATTCCAAGCAAAGCTGACTAGGCCACAGATTCCTCACTGCTTGCCTTCTATATAAATAAGCACTAATCATGGACTCTTATGTCATGCAAACAGAATCTTCTTAAATCTCAAAACTTTCACCCAACTCCACCATATGTATGAACCAATGGAAAATACTAAGAGCATAATATTTTGTTATTTGATCTGAAAATACTCTTAGAGCATAACAATTTGTTGACTCGATAAATTTCAGTGTCGACCCTTTTATTCAGTTTCACAACTAAAACCTCTACCAGTCAAATCTATTAAGGTGAAGTCAAAGTTGTAAAACCTAGATTTATGTAGATATTCGAGTACTGTTATCTAGATCAAAGACCAATTTTAACAAATTCCATTATGTGCTGAAAACTAGACTTTGTTTAATACTGATTTTAGCAAGTAGATCAGGGGGTCAATGGAATAATTATAACGAAGAAACATTACATGAAATTAATTGCAATTTCATGTATTATTAAACAATGAATTACTACGAATTAATTTTGGTTTCTTCCTAAATCAACAAAAATAGCGAGGTGGTACCGCAATAAAACAAAGAGAATCTCTTGGAATCCAATACCACCAAACTCAGGTTTCAACTTTCAACAGGCTCTTCATTGCTTTGCCAAAAAAAACAGGCTCTTCATTGAGTTTCTCAAAAAGTTGCAGCACCATTAATTCACATATGTAATATATATTACATACCAAAACATATATGACACAGAAATTTAACACAGGGAGAATATATATAGGGGAAGACTTAAAATTAACTCTGTAAATTTGCAAATTTCTTCCATTACTACCTAAAAAAACAAGAGGGAGAAAACTATGATGATAATGATGAAGTTGTGCTTTGCCTGAATCCACATCAAAATTACAGCTTCAAATCTATCATAATTAATCTCATGCATAAACCTATCCCCAAACCTATTTATATATATTCATATGATCCAGCTAGCGAAGCCTGCAACGATCGTGCTGTGTTCGGGTTGACCACTCTACAAAGCGGCCACGGTTTCCCCTTTGGCCGAGACTTGGTGTCCGGCAACGGCGGTGGAAGCCGAAGATGAACACTTGTCTTTCCTCTCATCAAGAGTCATCTGTTGCTGCCGGCACTCTAGACTGCAGAAAGCAGTATCACCTCTGCATAAATCAAATCAAGTATAGGCAAAAAAAAAAAATTTGAGTCAATGCTGAATAATACAAAAAAAGTGGCATATAAATAATATGATTAGCTTCCAAATTATATCGGCATATATATCATTTTTACTATCTATGGCTAGAAAACAGAAAATCCCGGAAAATAAGCAAGAAAATCTCAAAACAAGAAACAATCTGGGAAGTACTATCAGAGCCAGGTAAAATCAAAGAACAGATGGCCGGTCTCAATCCAAAAAAATTATGAACTGGGTTTTCCAAAAATTAAAAATGAAAAAAAAAAAGTGATACTCTAGTGGTTAAGAGCATTTACCTGTACATATAAATATCGCGGCCAGGAACAAGGCGGCGTTTGCAGAGACCGCAAGCCCTCAAGAAGTGAGGAGTCTCAACAAAATCAGCCGAATTCCTTCTGTGGTTTCTGGGTGAGGGTGATGATGAGGCTTCCATCTTCACCATGAGCCGTTGATCGTGGGGATCTGAGGGCTGAGGTTGAGCTTCAGTGTTCAGATCAAAGGTGATCTCTGACATGCTTGTGGTTCTCTTCATTGGAGGCCTTGGTCTCTTCCCCAACAACATTTTTTTGGTTCCTCTTCTTTCTTTCTTTCTTTCTGCTGCTACAACTACTATTACTGCTACAACTGCTACTCTCTCTAAAGCTCTAGAGGAAGAAACAAGAGCGAGAGAGAGGGGGTAAAGGTCTGAAGAGAAGTGGAGGAGGGGAAGATAAAAAGGAGGGCCAGAAACTGAGGAGCGAATCTGGACCGTTGGATTGAATTTAAAGACAGAGACTGTGAGACTTGTTTGCATTATATAGGAAATCCACGTCAGCCCTCCAATTGCAAGTAGTTTACTTTCTGGGCGGGCAAATGGGTACTTCGGATTCTTTTTCTTTTCTTTCTTCGAAGCTTTGGCAGTCACTTACAGTGATTTTTACTGGCTCTATTCTCTGATAATTGCATGTAGCTACATTCTCAAAAATAAATAAATAATTGCATGTAGCTTGTACCATAAATAAATGTCCACATGCTTTCCATTCAACACGTATGTACAATATCACGGACAATTGTCTCTTGGTAGTTTTTGGACTTTAGGGTAATCTAGGGTCGAGTAAACTCAATGGATGGTGAAAATCTTAGAATAGTATAAAAATAGGAGTTGGTAATTCGGTAAACAAACAGTCAAAAAGAATAATGGTATATGCACAAGGAATTAGCCCAAGTACTTGCATATGTAACACACTAGATTATAATTAAATTAAGATTTTAAAATTTAAAATAATAAGATACATGGTAAATATCAGATTTCTCGAATTGCAACTGAAATCGAAGAACCAGTTATTCGATAACGATATTCATGGCAGGTCCTGAGTTTTGAGAGGCCTGGTGCGAAAATTTAAATGATGCCTTATTCATCATGGGAGAGTCTCTAGTGAGGACCTTACAATAAGAATCAAGTGAGGACTTTCAAATGAACGGTTAGATGACTTACATGTTGAAAATTTAAAATATAAACTAAAATTTAAAGCACTCATCTGACCGTTTATTTGAAAGTCCTCACTTGGTCATTATTGTAAGGTCCTCACTAAAGACTCTCCCTATTTATCATAGCTTCGCATGCAAAAAATTTAGGAAAAAATAAAAAATTCATCATTAGATTGATTTAATGAAGCAACATTTATAACTTATTTTTGAAAGAGCAAATTTTGTAAATTTTATAACTAATTTAGAGGGATTGGATCTATTTTATAAAAGAACAAAATTCTGTAACAAATGAAAACAAAGAATAAAGAGGGAAAAAATGACCATAATTTTAAGATCTTGTTAAAAAAAAAAACATTGTTCGTAATTGACATTGTTCATTCTATTTTATTGAAGTGTTTTAATTTTTAAGGTAATGGACGAATTATATCAAGGGAAACTTTTAAATTTGTAGGTGAGATATACAAAAGAAATGGATGATGTTGATTTTTTGACAAACAATAGATTAAGAGACGGAAAATTCAAATTTTAGGTTTTGGTATAAAATGTTTCGAATAATTTTTCAATGCAATAAAAGTTGATGACTAAAAGATATTTAGCATTGTAAATCCAACCCCACAAGAGAACCATTGTCTCTACCTAGTGGATGAGTAGAATAACAATGAATTTTCATTCACTCAAATCCAAGGGCGGAACTAAGAATTTATGCAGGGATGAGCTAAATCTTTTATTCTCCATTAGAAAATAGAGTAACCAACAATTTTCTTGGGATATGCGTGGTTCTTTTATTACTTGAGTTGTGGGTGAAGAAAATACTATAGCTTATTGCTCCCGTATTTTATAATTTTTCAAGTTATGGAATAAACGATTTTGTTTTCTGGTCAAAATTAAGCTAGAAATTTACACTAGTTTTGTTTTTTTGTTTGTTTTATCTCCACCCCATCCATTCCATGATACCAGTGAGATTTGAACATGTGATCTCCATGCTTTTAAGTATTCTGGGTGCAAGCATATTTGTTCGCCATAATCCTAGTCCCATTGCAATGACGGTGGCTCTGTGCATCTCCAGATCTTAATGAACTCAGATGCAACACACCATGACTAGGACCAATGGTCAGTAGTGTTTTGTTCTATCATCTTTGATGTTCCAAAGTTATGACCGAGTTGGTGGCTCATTTTTTTTTTATGCAAAAAAACATGAAAAAATTACAACTGAAAACCTCTTGGGCACCCTTGTTTGAGTTGGTGGCTCATTTTGGGTGGCCATTTTTTGTGCTTTTTATCATATTCTTGATATTTTGAGGCCAAGGCGTACTCATCTTAAAGGCCAAGCTTAATGACACTTCTTTGGACTTCGGAGTTCGTAGTTGTACGTTGCTAGTTTGGACCCGATTCTCATAGGTTTCTTTGAAGCAAGGTTGTAAAATAGTAACCTCTTCACCTAGCATAAACCTCATATATATATATAATTTGGTTAGTCTTATATATTAATTGACACTCTTCAAGTGAGTAAAGTACGGGGTGAAGGGTCGTACTATCTATTTTTTTGAAAAGTTACCGATATTATTTATTATTGATGACGGAATTATACAACGAGGGGGACGTAAAGACTTGATCTCGAGTACCTTTACAAAAATCCTCATAGAGAATATCCTCAATAATAGTGGGTGTCTCGTCTAGCCAAAAATCATCAATATAAGACTTACTAGCAAGGTGTGCCAAACGATGGGCCACACAATTTGCTTCACGATAGACATGACCAATGGTAAGAGACGAAATGCTAGCCATATAATATCCAGAAAATTTACACCTCATAACTAATTAAAATCTACATGTCATACCCAAAATATCTCTTACATCTCATGTGAAATATCAAAAATGCTCTTTGTGTCTTAAAATTGATACACACGGCATTATCTAATTTACCGGTTGTACGAACTTAATGGTCTAACTCCCTCACCGAAAAGTTTCTCCTTCAATTTAAAACTTTGCACGTCCTCTTCGGAAAGATTGGAAAAAGTCTTTTGGATAGTATAAATAGCAGTACTACATCCAGCCCTAAAATTATCTTATCAAAACTTAAAACATGCACTACCCCTACTTAATTGTGATGTCATTTTCCGATATTGCACTCATCAGTAGACAGTCCAACCATTTTGGTGTTAGCTTAACCCCTGGTCTGCCCACTTGCCTCTTAGAAATGTTCAACTAGCTCAATAATATGAATTAATTAACATAAAGATCCTACTCTTTGACCAAAAGACATAAAGATCATACTATTTCTTAATGCAGGCTAGGTGCTTGCATGCCCATATCGTTAAACAGTAAGCATGGTCCGTGACCCACTATTGCATCGATATTGTTCCAACTTAACCACCTATTATATGTTGAGTTTTATCACAAAAGTTCTCGGTACAATTGGGAGTAAACAACCTACTTATAAATTATACTTTCTTTTGTCATGTTTCTAATGTGAGATCTCCACTCTCCAACACGCCTCATCACGTGCAATCTAACTTTAGGTCTGCACGTGCAACTAATTAAGAAATCAATTCTCACATCGGAAATTGAGACAAATTTATATACCTGGATGATTTCGGTCTAATGACAATGGCGACGTGATTGGAGATAAACCTGGCTCTGATATCATGTTAAACAGTGACAAGCATAGCCTGTGGCCCACTACTGCACCGATATTGTCCCAACTTAACCACATATTAGGTGTTGAGTTTTATCACAAAAGGCCTTGGTACAATTGAGAATAAGTTACCCACTTATAAGTTATATTTTTTTTTGTCATGTTTTTGATGTGAGATCTCCACTCTCCAACAATTATATATATATATGCACCAACCTTGAAGGAAATTCCACTAAAATGCAAGTGGTACTGCTAACTGTGGTTGCATTTCAACCCAATTCTTTAACTTGGAGTCAAAGACGGAGTAAGAAAAGCCACAAGTCACATTCTCTTAGCAAGATATATGGGTTGAAAAACTTGAAATACTTGGCCCCGATCATCCACTAGTTCTTCGATTTAAACGAAGGCTCTTTGGATTAACAACTGTTTTTCACCATCAACTTTTATTACAAAATAATGAAAATATGTATCACTGTTAATCAATTCGCGAATAATACTTGAATAGTATTTTCATGTACTTATTATTTTTTAAAAAATAACTTTCATATTTCGTACTTTTGAATCAAAAAATAACTTTCTAAAGGCATTTTATTATTGTATTTGAATGCTATAAATTAAAGTTAAAATAAAGCACAAAACATATGGACATACACTGAACTTAGGTCAACATTTTTTTGAGCACCCTCTTTATTGTATTTCAGGCTAGGTCACAGTTCGATTTCCTTTAATATAATCATAAAAAGAATTGGAGAACTTTAGGGTTTTTGTTTTCAAATATCTCTAGGGAGAGTATATGGAACCGAGTATTCTTAATTATTTTTATCAAAATAATTACTCTCATTCATCAAAAGTTAGAAAAGTAAAGATATGGAATACAAAATCAGATGCTTTGGGAATTCAATCTATTCTTTTAACATGGAGAATATGCTATGAACACACAATAGGCACACACTGCTTAGCAAGTGATATATATACATATATATATATGTATATATTTAATTTATACATACATATATATTTAAATGTGTATATATATATATGTGAGAATGTGGAATGTTGTCCCACATTGGAGAAAAATGACCTTGCAAATGTGCTTATAAGGATTTGGGCCTATCCAACCATTGTCAATTGGTTTTGGTTGTGACGCCCAGATTACTTTATCATAGTATCAGAGCCAGGTTCGCGTGTTTGACTTGAAAATTCGCTACACGTGCGGGGGCGTGTGAGAATGTTGAATGTTGTTCCACATTGGAGAAAATAGACCTTGCAAATGTGCTTATAAGAATTTGGGCCTATCCAACCATAGCCAATTGGTTTTGGTTGTGACTCCAAAATTCTCAAGGAGTTGTCAAAAAAAAAAAAAAATTCCCAAGGAGCTTAGTTAAATTCTAAGGTAGGAATCAGTTAGCAGGAGAACATATGCAAAATTGTGAGATTCTATTTTGCCCACTTTTCTTGTATGGAATTAAATCGAGAGGATTTACTTTTCAGTTAGATATTGTTCCATTCTAGTTCTGTCTAGCTACACACTCAACAAGACTACAACCAATGTTAAGCTTCCTTAATATTTTTGCTTAAACCCTACTCACTTCAATTTATGACCACCTATAACCTAAGAGCTAGAAATTGACAAATCAAGATGCACTACTTTTACTTGCACCAGCCAATAAAGGAGTGACACGCTGATCGATCAATCAATTTGAGTTATATATATAGAGTCCCTTCTCTACAAACAGCTCAAGATAGACTTATTTTGTCTCCAATATATTAGCTTTATCCCTATCTAGAGAGATCGATTGCTTCTAACCTACTCATCTGCATTATTGCAGAAAACTTCTAAGAATGCTCGATTGATCATCTTACACATCCCTAATCCAAACCTAACTTTGTTTGCCTTCTTCACATAACAAACGAAAATTTTAATGATCTTTAACAACTAAGAAACAACAACGTACAATGATCTTATCCTATCGGGTTGCAAATGATCTTGAGATCAGCTCGCTAGTAGCTTCGATTGTAAAACATTTATCCTCACGTACAATGTTTAAGACTTTAAGTTAGTACAATATTAATTTTTCTTCTTTTCTCCTTTACTAAACCTAACTTCTCAAACCTTTTACCAAAAATGTAAAAATGAATCTTTTCATATTGACTATAAGTCATCTTCACCGGATAACGTTTAGGGTTTAGATTTTTTTTTTTTTGTAACAATAAATGCACTGTTCACGATTTACTCTCTCATATTATCCGCGCATACACAAATTAAACCTCAAGTAATTAAAGACCAGATCGATATGCACAATCACCAGCTTGGATATTGATTTGGAAAATTTTTGAGCAAAATTAGTCGATTAATTACGATATAATTACTAGCAAATCACACGTATTAGAGTGTTTTACGCTTAATTGTGTGAATTCAGAACTAGGACGTCTGAGTTATTAAGAAATCGAATGACATGGCAATACTGCCAAAAGAGGTAACTGTCGTCGATCGCTTTGTGGTATAAGAAAGTTTTTCCAGTCTCTGCCTAGATTTTCTTTGGCTGTTAATATCAACTACCCTCAAAATTCAATGTGTTAAAATTGACCAATACAGATAATCATTTCTAGCTAGTTATAGCAATCACTATAATCCCGAAAGGGACCATATCGATAATACCAGGCCAGTGGTCCATCAAAGACTTTGGAGACTAGCATACACATGTGAACAGCTCACATAAAGTTGAGATGTCGTATATGCTGTTAGATAGCTATAATTCCCTTGTTAATAATTGGCCCTAAAACTTGTTAAGCAAAAAGAGCTATCTTAGCGCCTACGAATCTCTTCAAGTGGGCATTTACAAGTGATAGAGTTGCTTCTATTGCAATGCCTAGTAAGAGTAAATCAAACGCCCACCATCACAACCAAAATATCCTCCCTACGATAACAATAGGAGGGGACCAACCAGTCCGAGAATTATAATTCCTCATTCAAGCGTTTATCTAAGATATATTATATCTAGTAAGAGATGAGCCGTAAAAATTTTAATTGTGACTCATGTTTTGAAGCTTGTAGTCAAAATTATAAACAAATTCTTATGTTTTATTATATTTGTTCTCAAATTGATGGTAGATGTGTTTCCCACCAAGAAGTTGGGAATGAACATAACATAATTTTTGAAGCCTAAAGGCTATACCTAATTACTTATATTGGCTTTATTGTCACTTCCTCTAGCAATGTACTCCACTTAAGTTTGTTGATTAAATCCTATTTGTGGGGTAAAAAGTTTTGGTGCACACAACAAACACATAATTGGAAGCACCTAAAGTCTCTCAATGTGTGATTGAGTACGTACTATCAATCTCTAAGATGCACCAGCACCAACTGATTCCCTCAAATGAAATTTTAACTGGTTGATATTATTTCATTTTCTATCCACTAGAGACGTCAATTCATCTCATTCTTAAAACAAACCGGAAGTAAACAAAAACTTGGTAAGAGAAATCAAAACCATCTCAATCTGACCCTAGTAGGATAAATTCGTGTGTATACGATCCGGTATGATACAAATATACAGGATCCGGCCATCACATAAAAGTGGATCCCATATGTTTGTCATAAAAAAAAAAAATTAATAATACAATGTATTAGAAGTATGCAATAATTTAAACATGCGTTTCTCTAAGTCACGACAATAATTTAAACTCAACAGCCCCCCATTTTAGGTATCAAGTATCCGAGGGGAATTAAACTCAAGACCAATTGGTCTAGTAACAATTCTTTGGTGCTACCATTGCACTAACTCCTCTGGATATAAATTTATAATCTTAAATTCATATGAAATGTAAACTTAAGTTTCTCATGGTAAATTCTCAAAAACATCAAATAGATAGATCCATGTAATATGTTGAAATTGAAAATGGTCCCAAAAAGGGACACAATGTTCTTTACTATATATGCCTAAGGTTTTGGATCTGTGTAACAAATTAAGCTTTCCCTAAAGATATTCTTGGCCCATTTCGATTGCATGGCATATAGCAGTGTAGCACCATTTGAGTCATTTAGAAAAACATTATATCGCCTAATCCTCTAGATAATCATTGCAATACCAATGTCACTTAATTTTCGATGCTTATGAAAAAAAAATAGAGAAATGACGAGAAGGATGAGAAAGAGAAATTAGTTAGATAGCTAGAAGAGAACAAATAGAATTAGGAAAGAAGAAGGCAAAAAGAATAGACTTTGGAGTTAGAATAGAGAATAGATGAAGTAGAGTTTAGTAGGCAGGCTTTGGAGGCAGATGAAAGTTTAATCAATTACAACGTACTACACCGATGACTAAGATAGTTCTTAATAACTCTAACTTACGACCTTGATGCTAACATAAAGTACATCAAAAATATGGAAAATAGTAAGTAGAAATATACATTTAGCATGATCAGAATGCTATTTGATACTTCAACCCTTCAAATTGTAAATGTAAACTTTTATTGATATTGGTAAAATGCCTTTTATTGCTGTCATGACACAGAATTAATTAATAGATCGAACCAGATTGAAGTATTGAACCAGTATTAACTGCACGTATGAATCTAAGTTAGCTTTATGTAACCATTCTTTATCATCCACTCAAGACTCCAATGGTTATTGACGTTCCTAAGAGTCCAATAAGCCCACCCAAATGTTGCTCTCCCCCAAACTTCTAATTGAGCCTTGGCAAATCTCTGGTAGTCCTCCTTTGTTGCATCTTTCACATTCCATTCAGCTACCCATTCACCTGCAAAACCATAATCAGGTCACAACTCTTCGACAATCTTTCAGTTTTTTTTTTCTGGAAAACTTGAGCAGAAATCAACCAAAATGCATATCAAGCTTACAGTTTCGCTTGTGCAATTTCATCCAACACGTACAAACGTTAGGGCCACATGATGCCTATTAACACCATTTATTTGTTTTACCTTACTTAGAGTGAAAATTAATTTCCTAGGGAGGAGGAGCGAAAATGTTTGATATATGAAGTATCTCAAAGAGGCATTTCATAAGTTAAGAGGAAACAGCCTCACAATAATAGTTTCATCTATATACAACATTACTTGGAGATCGACAGTAGAAGACCTAGTAATTTTCTTCTAAGGGGCAAGAAGTTCATGCCGTAATTTGCTTTGCTTGCTGCTCACTCTTTCAACACCTCTTGTCCATGTCTAAGTTTGGTATTTGGCCATTTTTAAAAAATATTTTGCCTCGATATCCTTGATGAAAAGAGCAAACATGCACGAAACTACTCACTACGCTAATGTTGGCATGCACAAATGTTCGATTGGGGGTGGTTGTCTACATTGACATCTTTTAGATTCGGAGACAAATGTAGCAAAGAACATGACCACTAATTAACTAAACTAAAGTAAAAATGAGTATCAATGTAGATTAAATTGCCAACAACAAATCATACATAGATGAACAAAGTGGGATTTGGATGACATACCAACAAAAGTGAGAGGGCCATTGGATGTGGTAACAATGTTCAAATCCTGGGTCCGATTGGTGTGGATGAAGTCGATGTTCTGTTGGACAGTCAGGTTGTCAAAAGCACTGACAAAGAGGTTATAGTAATGGACATCAATGACGACTCTCATTAAGCCACTGGCAATGGGGAAAAACTCTGTAGGTTTCATTGGTCCTAGTCTGTTTGAGAACACCACGTATGCTGTGGAAGAGTGCTTGCGCACAGCAGCATAACCAGCCTTGTAGAACGTGGTCATGTTCTGTAGAGATGCTCCCGGGGACAATGGCTCGTTGATGAGCTCAATTGCATATAGGCTTGGGCTCTTTGCGTACCTGCAGAGTTACAAACCATAAATGTACCCCTAAATATTGAGGATGCATGACAACACTAATACAACTACTTAATCAATTTATGATGGTTTTTCGGCCTTCATATATATCTATTTATTAAAATATTGACTTTTTAAATCAATGGCGGAGTCAGAATTTATGTACATTATTAAGAAGACTCTTTTGAGATATTTCATCGAATGGTATTGTATACTTTTATGTGTAAAATGTCGATCAAGTTGGGTAAAGTTTCAATGAGAATTAGATAGCTGTTTCATTGGGGAAATTGACCGCATAATAAGTCATAGTGTAGATCCGCTAGTGGTTCAGACACCCTAAACCCTATAGCCAGTTTAAACCCTAAATCCTAAATATTTGTTTACCTTGCAGTCAAGAACTCAATGACATCAACTGTCTGCTGTATGTTAGCATCTGTTTGGCCCCATTCCTGAGACCCATCTCTTGAAGCGCTGTGTTCCCAACCATTTTGAGATCCTGGTGCTGCATGCAGGTCAATTATAACCTTCAATCCATATTTCCTGCCAACAAATTACATGTATGTATAAATTAACTAATACAATTATAGCCATTTCTACCAGGTTATCAAAATCAATGCTTTTCCAAATTTCTAAATTACATGTATGCATAAATTAACTAATACAATTATAGCCATTTCTACCAGGTTATCAAAATCAATGCTTTTCCAAATTTCTAAATTACATGTATGCATAAATTAACTAATACAATTATAGCCATTTCTACCAGATTATCAAAATCAATGCTTTGCCAAATTTCTGTGTCCTTCCAAAGGTGGCCCATTTCATGTATAGATTGGATTTTGGGTTGGATCCAACTCAACTACTACTTTTCTTTTCAGACACATCCTGGACCCATTCAGCTAAAAAACAGGTCTTCAAACTCAGCTAGTTTTGTTTCTTTTCTGTCCTTAATTTGTTCCTTCTGCACGTCTTTTAAAAGTGAGAATTAACTGTGGGGGAAAAGTGTTGAGATAGTGCAGGATTAAAAAGTATATACATACTGTGACCACAGAAAGGCATTGTCCAAGGCTTGCAAGGAACCCCCAACATAAGGGGGTGGAGGGTTTGGATCACTTGATATCCACCAACCAACAGGTATTCTCACTGCATTCAATCCATTTTTTGATATGAAGTCAAAGTCTTCTTCAACTATGAATGTGCTCCAGTGCTCCTGTTAGGCACATATTCCACCCAAAAAAAAATTAAAATCAATTGCATATATGTCACAACATTATTTTGCCCGAAATTAAGATGTTATGTTGTTAGACTATTAATTTCGATTATTAACAACAGCTACGGTAGTCAAAATCGGTGACTAGGTGGATTGAAGCTTGAAGAGGTTATTATTCATGGTCCGACAACACAACACTATAAGTATTTGACAAAAGTACGTTACCCCTAAAGTGTATATGAAGTTTTTGGAAGAGTGAAAATAATCTCTTACCCTCATAACTTGAGGAGCCACTTTCGGACCATAGCCATTTGTGACCTGAAACTCCCCCTGCAATGTTCCAGAAATGGTAATCACAAAAACAGAAGGATCATCGTCTCCCCATCCACTACTACTCCCTGCATAATCAGCTGTAACTAACTCCTTTGTCTTCGCCTGCAAGAAGAATCCATTGGGTGCTTTGATCCGAACCCGGCTCGAATCATCGGGCTTTCTTATGATCTCGAATGTTTCAGATACACCCGGTGCGCTCGCAACAGCTACTACATCTTTTCCATTGCCCTTAACATCAATCCCCACAAATTGTTTGCCGTAGACCCTGAAATTAAATGTGGTCTCATTGATCCTCCACAACTGCAACAATATATATAAAGTTATTACGTATTAACAATGATATCTAATCAAATTGTGTCGATTTTTAATTACTTTGAATGTTTCCCAGCTTGAAGCTGATGTCCTGTTTGCAACTATGATGCTTCCTCCTCCTTTCTCAGCAGAAAGATATTTCCCAGTTGTGACTGATTTGAACCGAAGTCCAGTTCCATCCTAGAACCAAAGTTCAAAACTTCAAACACTATAACCAAAGAGATTAACAAGAAAGAAGAAGAAGAAGAAGAAGAAGAAATGAAAATTACCAAGAAGTCCTTGTTGGGAATGCCATCAAACAGAGAAGGTTTAATCCAGCCTTCTGTAACTAGCCAACCTCCAAGATTAACTGCTTTTACTCGTGTTGAAGTTTGAGCCGTCATTTTTCTTCCAAAAGAAATTGATAGCATACAAGAAAGGAGCACTAAGCTTAGTGGCCATGTCCTTGAGTTGAAAGCCATTCTGTATTTTGTTTGCCGGTATCTTCGGTTTTCACATCTATATAAATAAGGGAGATACCGTCAGGATTAGGATACTTTGACCAATAGGTAGTTGAAAATTCTTTATTATTGATGTGCAATTAGCTAGTTAAGAATCCTAAAAAGAATTGGTTCATTCAATCTAATCTATGCAAAAAGGTTCAATTTTTTATGTTTTTTTATTGAAGCACCCATATTTGGTTAATTTGTTCAAGATTATCTAGTTGACTCAATTCGATCGCCGTCGGCCAATTTGGTATTGAGGTGAACAAAATAAAAGAGAGCTGGATTCCACTCTTCGATGTAACAATGGGGTTAAAAAGAGTTGGGTTGGATTCTGCATAAGCAAAGCAGCTGAGCGTTGCTAAATTATTTTTTTCTCAGCTACTTCGAGAAGAAGCGTCAAAGATATGGGCACTTCTTAATTTTTAAATAACTAGTGTTTCACTTGCGTTACCAAACATTCATGTTGAAGTTTTTTGAAAACTCATCTCAATTCTCAATTGGCTTTCGTATGCCAGATTTTTGTTCAGATATTTAGCGAAAAGGTACAAAACTTCATGCATAACCAATCTTTTTCCAGAAAAAGAGTAATTCCCATAAACCAATACTGGTTGTAATAGACAAGTTTCAGATTGAATATCGAATATATCAAGAACACCCCATCTGTATTTGGTAGGTTACGTCAGTTTGTATGGAGAGCCTTCAAGGCTCTAACTAATTTGGTTGCATATTCCCCCAATCTTTTTCATACTTTTTGTTCTGTATTTGAGCTGAGAAGCGATTCCAATTGGATCACAAAGACACAAAGGAAGCTTCTAACTAGACCATAAGATTCAACACCTTTTTCAAGCAAACATGCACTGATAAGAGATCGAAGTTTGAACTTTGAAGCATAGAATATTCAGTGTTTTAGGGTTGAAATAATGGATCCGGTTCCTCTAAAGTTATTAAACGTGAAGTTTCTTGCAGTTCATAAAATCTCAACCACCCAAACACTTTAATGGTTCAGATTAGGCCACGTCAACTTTACAAAATTTTAGATTTATTTTTTTTGATAAACAAAATTTTAGATTTATAAAACAAAAAAAATGCCAACAATACTACTCAACTGCCGTTAGTTTTCATCTCCACTTCGCACGAACAGCTTTCTACCTCTTGCTTATATATTCTTTCGTTCTTTGATCTGCACCAACTCTCTTCATTTGGCTTTTGGATTGTACACCTTCTCTCTAATTTTGATTGCATGATATTTCGTTCTTTTTCAATTCTTTGAGATAGAAATTCTAATCATTGGATTCCAAATTCAGAGGGTAACCCACAAAACTCAGCAATCCGATTTGTAGCAACTAAGTGCAATAACCCGAAAACTCAAACCCAGAATTCATAAGTGAATAGAAGTAGTTAATGGGTTTTGTGCTTCTTTTCTTGTGAATGGATAAAAGCCAAATTTTCAAAGAATTTTTATTTTTCAATTTTTGAGGCACAATCCCTTACCTTACCAGGATGTTCCATCAGTTTTGATCTTAACGGATCTGCAAATAAGAAACAGAAAGAAGCTGAGGCCCATACTATGAATTTCATCCCCAATCAACACCACAACTGAATTCAATAACATTCCTAACAGGAAACTATGATCAAAGAAAAACTATTTATCAGAACTATTACTGATATAAGAGGAATCATGCATGAGCTCTGGTCTATCATGTCATCGAGAGAAGAAAGACACAACGAGAAAGAGACGGAAGATAACGGCCGTCATGACAGTAAGCTCTAATAAATATTTTAATTGACCTGGCCTAATCTGAACCAATGGAGTATTTGAGTGGTTGAGATTTTATGAACTGCAAGAAACTTCACGTTTAATAACTTCAGAAGAGTTGGATCCTGAAATAATTCTAAACCCTAAACCTAACTTGTGTTCGAGAAAATTATGAAGTTGACATATTTGTGAACATATTTTATTTCGTTCACTGAAAAAAAAAATTTCATTTTTATGCATGAAAACCGATTCTTCCGTCTATTTAAAAAAGAATTACTTACAAAATTGTGTATACTGATACAATAAACAATATGAATCCAGAACATTGAAGGTGGCCTTCAAATTCAGAAATTCATTATTAATTTTCTTAAAAAAAACGTTTTGGGTTATGGTTTAAGTGGGATAGTGCAACAAATTAAAAGAATAAACTAAAAATGGTCAAACGAATTAAACTTCATTTTCATGGGGGTTGAAGTTGGACCTATCCAAATATCATTTTATGATAATGTTGACATTTAACAGATGAACCATATGATTACCATGCATGCATTATTAAGCATGTTAAGTTGGACAAGTTCATTAGTTGACTTTCCAAAGCTTCTAGACCATATTGATCGAAATCCAATTTCCTTTTTCCCAAGAGAGAAATGAGAGGTCAGAGAAAGGGAGTCAGTTCAGTGGGAAGGGAAGGTTTGAAGATCCTGAAATGAGTCGTGTAAAAGTGCCCTTAATTAGTGTTGTACGTAGGGCGTTTAAGCAATGAGATTGTCGGTGATGATCATTGACATATTCTCATTTCATACCCAAAAGTCTCCATTATAAGTTCATTGAAATCTGCGGACATTTCAGAAGAGAATAGAATGAAACCAAAATTTTTCATTATTTTGAAGATGACCGAGAGAAGTAATAGCATCAGCGACAACGTTGACTTCATAAAAAAAACGGGTGAAACAAATCGAACAACTTTTATGCAAAATGGACTATTTGTCAAGATCAAAAAATTAAAATTACTTGGGATTTTAATCAAAGGTTCAAGTTGTGATGTATATTGCACACTCCCACCCTAGCTGCAAGGTACAAACAACAAGGGCGTTAATCAAATGACAAAAAGTAAATGAATATAAGATTTTAGTCAAATGGAATTGCTATATAATTCTTTTCTTTCTAAAAGAACATCTTGTAAGCATCAAATATATAAAAATTACTGACCGGTTTTCCAGACAAATATGAACATCTTGTTTGGTCTGGAATATATTAAATTAACTAAAAACTAATTAAGCATCCCAGACAGGTTCTATCTATATCTTGAGAATTGCCCTACTCATGTTCCATTATTTTTCCAATCTTGTAGAAAAGTTCATGATCATCGGCTCTTTGCTTCCTATTGATAGCAACCAGCTGCAGCCACCAGGTTAGTGGGTACTTGGTAGCAGATTGCTTCAGTTGGAATTTGGAAATGGGTAGTTGGACTTTGTTCGAAGTACATGGTATATTGGGGCCTATTTGTGGGCTGCCCACAAATTGCACATAAGTGGAAAGAGACGCCAGATTAGGCTACTTCAACATCACTAATGAATGATTCAACTTTTTATATCCCACCCAAAAATTTGAAGTAGATAAACTTCTCCAAACGTCGAATTACAAGTCCTTTGTAATTAAAGACATGATCTGAGCTATATTCAGATCTGAGTACATGGTTACCTTTTTAAGAACATATGCACCCATAAACCAAGGGCAATTGCCAATTACTAGGCCAATTGTCTGTAGGCAATTTTACTATTCATCAAAATTGCATTTGGTCTTCAATTTTTCAATGCACCAATAGAAGACAATTTTGATGCCAATACATTATTTAAACTTATAATTAAATTTATTAATTAATTTTATTAAAATATTCAAATCCAACGGCTGGGATCAAGAGTGAGAAAAAAGTTATAGTGGGGACCACTGATTGGTCATGCTAATTGAGTTGTCAAGAATTGGCAAGCAAATTGGTTATTGGTCATGCCGACTGGCTCTAGCAATTGGTCAGGCCAATAATGATGGGTGCATTGATGTTTTTGGACTTTTTCTTGGATTGGCAATGAAATTGCTCCATAGGTGCATATGCTCTAATGTTCCTCTCTCAATCTAAATTTTCCCTCAAAATTCTCTAAAATTTTAGTTTTTGTTAAGGATTGGGTGATCCCTCATTAGAATAGTGACAAAAAAAAATATAACTTATAAGTATGTGGTTCACTACTAATTGTACCGAGACATTTTGTGATAAAACTCAACACCTAATAGGTGGTTAAGTTGGGACAATATCGGTACAATAGTGGGCCACGAGCCAATGAATTGTATCGTAAGTCGTTTTCTATCTTCAGTGTTCCTACCATATATATCACTGACAGCGGTATATGCCATGGTCAAGCTAGAGGAAGACAAGGAATGATAGGCTATTTGTAAGGTGAGGGAGTCCCACATCTATAAGGGAGCTCCCAACCATATAATAGAACAAGGGACCATGCATGCCATATTGAAGAAATATAAGCAGTGTTCTAAAAGTCGGCTTAGGCGGCGCCTAGGCGCTGGAAGGTGGCCAGCCGCCCGGAGTAATAGGTAATCGACAAGGAAAATCGGACATGCATTAGGCGGGCCGATTAGACGTCCTGGGCGGGTCCGAGGCGGGGCGGGGCTGGGCATCTCTCTTTGTGATTATCGATCGGCGTTTCCGGCCACCGAGCAACGACTATGTTAGTGGCAAGATTGGCCTCCGATGGGATTAAGAGATGTTGGAAGAGAGAGAGAGAGAGAGAGAGAGAGAGAGATGGGAAGAGAAAAATTGAAAAGAGAGAGAAAAAGAGAAGTTGCAGAAGGAAAAACGAAGAAGAAGAGAGGAAAGAGAGAGAAAGAGTGTACGTGGTGGGTGAGAAGAAAAAAAAAATAACGAAGGAGAGATAAGGTTGTGTGGGTCTGGGCTGTGGGCAAAATCGGAGAGGAAAAAAAATCATGTGGACATATGCTATGTATTCTTTTATTTTGCACATTTAATTGTTTATATGTGGTATAATAAAAAATAAAAAAAAAACCGCCTAGGCGGCCGATTAATCCCCGCCTAGCCGACTAAGCGCTAGAAGGTGGTCGGGCGCCCTAGTAGCACCTAGTGAGTTTTAGAACATTGAATATAAGAGGAGAGGAGGCCTCTTACTTATAAAAGGGACTCTTCCCTCACTTAGAAGGACACGCTGACTTCAGCCCCTCTATTGGGAGCCAAGCTCCCCTGTACCTCGAGTCCATCTCGGTACCAAGTACCCTCTCGGGACTAAGTATCTTACAGGTACCGATCCTCTCGGCACAAGTACCCTCTTGCGACTAAGTATGTTACCGGTATCGATCCTCTCGGTACCCCCTTATCGGTACCTGACAGCTCAGTACATGTTAGACACTTGTAATCATTATTCACTATAGTGGAACCCTCTCAAAGTGGACATAGCCTAAGACTCATATTGAGTTAGATGAACCACTATAAATCTTGTCTCTATGTCTTTTGTGCGTGATTTTGGCTACTGGAAGTCTTTGACCCGTTCCTCCCAAGCAGCTGGAAAATGGCAGAAACATTCAACATACAATGACTCTCATTCACATAACCATCTAGAACACCACTTAACCAAATAGAATCATACATCATGCTAATAAGATCTCGCGTTGGGTTTCATTGAGACTTTAAAATACATTTGAATATTAGAACAAACCGACCTCGAGAATTTCAAACATGCAAAATTTTTAAGGAAATCACCTAAAACTGTGGACTATAACACACGGTTTTCTGGATAAAATTACATAATTGTTTAAGGATATTCAATATTGTGTGCCTTGTCAATCTAGGAGCAATCCTTCTAGGATAAGTAAAATAAATCATTCTATAATATGGATTGTATTTAGAATAGGATTCCTTTTACAATAAAGATTATATCTTGTATTCCTCTATAAATAGAGGCCCCTATTCATCAATAATATTCATTCTATGCTAGAGTAATTCTCTTCTCCTTTATTTTCTGTTATTCTACAACACGTTATTAGCACGAGCCCTAACTCTGAATCAATAGCCAAAACCCTAGCTAGAACCCCATTCCCTAGGTCTTGATGTGCACACCATCACCGGCTGTGTCCCCACATCTGTGTGTCATCTTTCACAACAAATACCTACTAGTTCAAGACTAAAGAAGAACATCAAGTAAGATTTTCTAAAAGTTTCTGCTTTGATTTAAATTCTCGCATTTTTCTTTTTCTTGGGGATTTCAAAGCTTCCCTTCTTCTTCATCCCGACCCCTCTTATAGCGTGAGACTTTCTGAGTTTATTTGAATCGTGGGGATTCATATTTTATGCTATGATAAAGTAACTTCATAAGCATCGTAAAGAAAAAAAAATATAACTGTGATAAAATACTTTCACAAAGCATCGAAAACGACCAAATTGGGTCATAACGTTTTCACAACTAGGCTCATCTACTTGAGTATGATGTCTAGGAAAGTATTTTGAGACTAGTAGTATTTAAGAGAGCATCGCTCTACCGACATCTTTTCTTGCTTTCCTGGTCATGCTTAATTGGAGTTACCGAAATGTTTAAGTTATGACCACTCACCATCTTGGCTTTGATCTAATCCCATTATCTTGAAACTTTATTTAGTACGTGTTTGTGGATGTCTTTTTAGACTGCAATACTAATGTATCTTCTCATTGTGTTCATTTAGGATGCCTGAAACGCAAAAACTCGGATTTGATATACTGGACTCTAATGGAACTGAGTATCACTGACGGAAAGCAAAAATCTTGACGCGATTTATGTTTACGATTTTTCAAAATTAGAATATAGAAAATTAAAAAAAAAAAGGTCAAGATTTTCTAGTTTCGTCAATTGGAACACTTCTAAAAATCAAGCTTTACCACTGTTGAGTAGGCCTGAGACTGGTTCAATTCCTTGAAAAAAAATCAGAAACCAGAACCGAAACCGATATATATAGCATGGTTTGGTTCCGTTCATCGTAGAACTCAGAACAACCCAAAACGGTTCCGTCCATCGTAGAATTCAGAACCGACCAGAAACGGTTCAGTTTTTCGGTTCCATTAAGTAGTGTCCTCTTCTTCTTCCATTAGGGGTGGAGTCGAATGAATTTAAGCTAGCTTAACACCTGATTAATCAATTTGGGGGCAGAATAAGGGTTTTCGAAAAATTGAGGAAGAACTTGGTTTGAGTCTTTGAGAACTCAAGAATCAAATCTATCACCAACCCAATGAATTTATCTACTTACAAGGACGAAGACGAGGGACATCACCACATAGAGACCACTACACTATGTTCGTCTCTCTTGGGTTTGGATTTTTGTTGTTTCATGAAAGCTCTACTGTACATGTGGTCCTCGGAGGGAGAAAAGAGAAAAAATGAAGGGAAAAAATTAATGAGAGAGAGAGAGATGTCGATTAGAAACTCGGATGCATGAGCAAAAGAAGAAAGAGAAGAAGAAGAAGGAAAAAATGATAATTCTTAGGTTCACCCCCTGGGTGAACACACCCGTTCACCCCTTCTTATATTAGCCAATCAGTCTTTAATTGCCACATACATTTTTATTAACAATATAAAAACTTTATGAATTACTTATATAATAAAAACAAATTAAAAATACAAAAATGTGAATTAATAACATCTTTTTTTTTAATAAAAATATATGTGTCAGATCATGATTGGCTAATATGGGAGGAGGAGAATGGATGAGTTTACTCAGGGGGTGAATCTAAGAATTATCCAGGAAAAAATGTGAGAAAGAGAGAGAGAGAGAGAGAGAAGAAGAAGAAGATGTCGATTTACTTGGACTTGGGAGGATAAAAAGATTTAATGAAAGTGTGAGATAAGATATGGCTTAGTCTATAATAAGGATATAGACTTTCCCAATAATAACTTGCCACATAACCACTTATACTTTTCTATACATATCGGTTCTAGTTGGTTTTTTTAAAATATGAAATTGCGGAACGGGAACCGAACAGAAAAAAACTTGGTATTTTAATTTCAGGAACCAAACCGAACCGTTAGTTCCGGTTTGGTTTGGCGCGGTTCTTCGGTTTTTTGGTTTTAAAGTCCCAGCCCCCAACCCTAATGTTGAGATTATGGCATAAGCAAGTTTCAAGAAAAAATGGTGTTGACAAAGTTTTTCTAGTCAAATTCTAATTATAAAAACTAGTAATCTCCCACATGCTATGCATGTGATGAAACAGTTATTGCAGGAGAAAAGAGAGAGAGAAACAAGTGGGTTGTGGGTTAATTTTTATTTATTTATTTTATTAAAAACTATTTTGTAATTTGTCATAATTGTCCTCAATGATTAAAGTCGAATCCAAAGTTTTTTAATATTTCAGGGTCATTTAAGTAAAAAAATTCAGTTTTAATTGACAAGCCCTCTTCTCTTAAATATAGTATAGCTGTTTATTTAAACAACTTGTAGTGACGAACTGTTCGTCGCTACACGTGTTTCTAAATTTTCTTTTTAATTTTAATTTGACGAAATAAAACAAAAAAAAATCTGAGGCTAGTAAGGGCTCACGTTGGGTTTTATTGACATTCTTAAATACTTTCGAACACTCACGCAAACCGGCCTCGAGAATTTCAAAGATGCAAATTTTTAAGCAAATCACCAAAAATTGTGGACTATAGCACACTGTTTTTTGGCCAAAACAGTATGATCTTATTTTCTCACTAAAATTTTTCCACCCTTAAAAAATGATATTTTAGCATTTCTCAAACTGACGGAACGCAAAAATGTTGACGCAATTATTTGTTACGATTTTTCAAAGTTGGAATACAAGAAAATTAGTAAAACAAAAAAGTCGATATTTTCTAGTTCCGTCAATTGGAACACCTTCTAAAAATTAAGCTTTACCAATGGTGAAATTATGACAAACAAAAATTTCAAGAAAAAAATTGGTGTTGACAAGGTTTATATGTTCAAATTCTAATTAAAAAATATATTTATTGGAACACCTTTAGCGACGAAGCATTCGTCGCTACAAGTGTTCCTAAATATTTTTTTTCTTAATATTAATGTGACGAAATAAAAAAGAAGATTTTCTAGGGCTCGTAAGGTCTCGAGTTGGGTATCATTTAGACTCTAAAATACTTTTGAACATTAGCGCAAACCAACCTCGAGAATTTCAGAGATGCAAATTTTTAATGAAATCACTCAAAATTGTAGAGCACACTGTTTTTTAACCAAAACAGCATGATATTATTTTCTCACCAAAATTTTTCCACCCTCAAATCATGATATTTTAACACTTCTCAAATTGACGGAACGCAAAAATCTTAACACGATTAATTATTTGTTACAATTTTCCATTGTTAGAATACAAGAAAATCAATATAAATAAAAAGCTATATTTTTTAGTTTTGTCAATTGGAACACATTCTAAAAATCAAGATTTACCAATGGTGAGATTATGGTACAAGAAAATTTCAAGAAAAAATGGTGTTGGCAAGGTTTATATGTTCAAATTCTGATTAAAAAATGTTTATTTGAAAAACCTGTAGCGACGAACAAGTGTTCCTAATTTTTTTCCTTAATTTTAATTTGATGAAATAAAACAAAACTCTTCCGGGGCTCGTAAAGTCTCGTGTTGGATTTCATTGAAACTCTAAAATACTTTTAAATACTCATGCATACCGGCATCGAGAATCTCAAATATGCAAATTTTTAAGGAAATCTCCCAAAACTGTAAACTATATATAGCAAACGATTTTTTTTTTTTGCCAAAACAACATAATCTTATTTTCTCACCCTCAAACCATGATATTTAAGCACTTCTCAAACTGATGGAACACAAAAATTTGAAGGCGATTATTTGTTACCATTATCCAAAGTCGGAATAAAAGAAAATTACTATAAAAAAAGGGTCAATATTTTCTAGTTCCGTAAATTGAAACACCTTCTAGAAATCAAGTTTTACTAATGGCGAGGTTATGGCACAAGCAAATTTCAAGAAAAAATGGTGTTAACAAAGTTTATTTGTTCAAATTCTAATTAAAAAAAAAATTATATTTTGAACAACCTATAGCGACGAACAGTTCGTCGCTACAAGTGTTCCTAATTTTTTTTCTTAATTTCAATTTGACAAAATAAAAAATATGCTCTTCCGAGAATCGTAAGGTCTTGCGTTGGGTTTCACTGAGACTTGAAAATACTTTTAAACACTCATGCAAACCGGCCTGTAGAATTTGGAAGAGGCCAATTTTTAAAGAAATCACCCAAAATTATGGATAGCACACAGTATCCACAGTTTTTTAGCCAAAATTGGGTCATCTTATTTTCTCACCAAAATCTTTCCACCCACAAATCATGATTTTTTAACACTTTTCAAATTGACGGAACTCAAAAATCTCGACCCGATTGTTTTTTACGATTTTCTAAAGTCAAAATACATCAATATTTTTAAAACAAATGGTCGAAATTTTCTAGTTCCATCAATTAGAATACCTTCTAAAAATTGTAATTAAAAAAATATTTATTTTGAACAACCTATAGTGACGAATTGTTCGGCGCTACTAGTGTTCCTAAACTTTTTTTTTATTTTATTTTGAAGAAATAAAAAGTAAGCTATTTCGGGGATCGTAAGGTCTCGCGTTGGGTTTCATTGAAACTCTAAAATACTTTGAATACTTGCGCAAATCGGCCTCGAGATTTTCAAAGATACAAATTTTAAAGGAAATCACCCAAAACTGTAGACTATAGCACACGGTTTTGTGGCCAAAATCGCATGATCTTATTTTCTCACCAAAATCTACACATCTTCAAATCATGATTTTTAAGCACTTCTCAAACTAACGGAACTTAAAAACTCGACCCGGTATATTTTTACGATTTTTTTAAGTTGGAATACAAGAAAATTCGTAAAAACAAAGGGTCGAGATTTTCTTATTCCATCAATTAGAATACCTTCTAAAAAATCAAGCTTTACCAACTCTGAGATTATGACACAGATAAATTTCAAGAAAAAAATGGTGTTGACAAGGTTTATTCGTTCAGGTTAAAAATAGTGTTGAGATTATGAACAATTCGTCGCTATAGGTGTTCCTAAATTTGTTTTCTTAATTTTAATTTGATGAAATAAAAAAAGACGATTTTCCAAGGCTTATAAGGTCTCGCATTAGGTTTCATTGAGACTTTAAAATACTTTCGAACACTCGAGCAAATCTACCTCGAGAATTTTAAACATGTAAAATTTTAAGAAAATCACCCAAAATTGTGGAATAGCACACAAGTTTTTTGCCAAAATCGCCGGATTTTATTTTCTCACCAAAATCTTTCCACTCTCAAGTCATGATTTTTAAGCACATCTCAAACTGACGAAACGCAAAAAACTCGACCCGATATATTTTTACGATTTTCCAAATTCGGAATACTAGAAAATTCGTAAAAAAAAAAACTCAATATTTTCTAGTTCCGTCAATTGGAACACCTTCTAAAAATCATGTTTTACCATCGGTGAAAGTATGACATAGGCCAAATTCAAGAAAAAATGTTGTTAACACATGGGCGATTGAAATCGGGTTTTCGCCTGATTCGGTGAATTGTGCCACCAAATTGAGAAAAACTTACTTATTATAGAACATAATTTTCTTGAAAAATAAAATCTTTGAAATTCTCAAGACCGGTTTGAATGGGTGTCTAAAAGTATTTCAAGGGCTTGATGAAACCCAAAACGAGACCTTACGAGCATCAGAAATGATTATTTTTTATTTCGTGAAATTAAAATAAAATAGAAAGAAAAAATATTTGGGAACACTTATAGGATGAACGGTTTGTCGCTACAAGTGTTCGAAATATATGTATTTTTCTAAATTTGAATAAGTGTAAAAGAATTTTGTTTTTGAGGCTCTTGGGTGCAATGAATTAAACAATGCAAAAGAACTTTGCAACTCATGGACCATCAAAATCGGGTTTTCGCCTGATTCAGTGAATTGTGCTAAATTGAGGAAAACTTCGTCTGACACAATTCATGTGCTATAATAAGGAAGGTTTCCTAAATTTGGCACAATCCACCGAATCAAACGAAAACCCGATTTCGATGGCCAATTTGTTTCAAATTTCTTTTGCATTTTTTAATTCATTGAGGCCAAAAGCCCCAAAAATAAAATCTTTTTACATTTATTCAAATTAAAAAAATATATTAAATTTTCGTTACTACCCTGTATATATATTTATTTTGAACACTGTTAGTGACGTACTATTTGTCACTACAAGTGCTACAAGTGTTACTAAATATTTTTTTTATTTCTATCTTATTTTAATTTGACGAAATAAAAAAAATCACTTTCAGTGCTCGTATAGTCTCTTGTTGGGTTCACCAAGTCCTATCAATTTATGGGATCAAAGCAATATTAGTATGGTTTAAGAACCGTAAGAATATTTAAAGAACTCATAAAAAAAATTTGAATATACTTTCCTGAACAATATCCCAATTTTTCTAAAAAGAAAACGACATGGATGTTATCAGGGTTAATCATGTTAATTGACTTAATGATTTCCTTAGCAATCACAATACTTGTAGTGCTCGCATTGTTTGCAGCATAAATACAGAAGTTTATTAGGTTAATGAACCTGACCAAAAGATTGTGGAAGACAACAAAAGACACTAATCTTCATTAAAAAAAAATTCATTCACTCACATTCTGCGAGAAGCTAACTTCATTACTGATAGCTTTACTAAGCTTGGTCACTCCTTCATGGTGTATTTACTAAACTTGAATGAGGTTGAGAAGGAATAAGGGAAAGATGGAATGAGGGTGAAGCATAATCACTCATATTAAGATGTTTACTAACATTTGAACTCAGAATGAGAATGTATGACTATTTTTGAATTATTGAAAAATATGAAGGTGTTTGAAATTGATGGCTCTCTCTAATGAAGACCTTACAGTGAGAACCAAGTAAGGACTTTCAAATGAATGGTTAGATGAGTGCTTCAAATTTTAGTTTATATTTTAAATTTTCAACATGCAAGTTATCTAACCGTTCATTTAAAAGTCCTTACATGATCTTTATTATAAAGTCTTCATTAAAGACTCTCCCGATGTTTTGTGTAGAAATTTTTTTTTTCTAAAATTGATTCGTGGTGGAATCATTTTCATTTCCTACTCCCCCCCCCCTAAAGAATGAAATTAAAGGAGTCATTCCTGATTTTGGTGTGGGCCCCATACGATTTTCATTCTCTTTTAGGTTAGTAAACATAGGTTTGGAGAGGAATAAGAGTGATTCTCCTTTCTACCACTCTGAACAACACCCAAGTTCAAGTCGCATTTGTAACTTGCATGTCACTCTCTGTTCGTACTACATACCTCACCAAGGACCGCCCGTTCCTATGTGGGCCTCACCCGTGGCAGCCAGGGACCCATGCTCTAGATCCCGGATCAACTATAGGTTGCACCTCATCCGGGACCATGCCAACTGATGCTCCAAAGTACTTTGCCATACAATACTTAACTGTATAAAAACCCACATCGAAAACAGGATAGGTTAACCTCCACTGATTCCTCTATAAAAGCCACAATAACTCACCTACTGTTACTCTGACTATATATTAACTCTCATACTGACTTAAACTTCGGAAGAGTATAGACCGGCCTGCTCGGTCCATCTCTTTACACTCCCATGTTGTACCTTAAGGTCTCGAGCGAGAACTATCAACGAATTAGCATATGTTACCTAAACATCCCGTACCTCGGCCTTAGTCTACAAATTAGACTGAAACACTCGAGTCTCAGTTCTCATTGCTTTCGATTTTGATAATTTTAACTTGCCTTGTTCAAGAATTTCTCTATTTAGTTTATTTTTGTCTTTTTATGTATCAGAAAAAAAAAAGGCAAAGAAATTAATACAATACGGTCTACAATTCACGCGCCCGAGGCTGGAGAACAGCCAGCCCATCGCCACCTTTACTTGCATGTGAGCACCGACAAGCGCCTTAGCTGTCCTCAATCACGAGCACCGTCCTTTCCTCTGCATCCATTCTCACTATATCTCAGTCAAACACTTCCTCAATTGCTCAAATCAACGCACTTACATGACGTGGCAACCAAAGAAAACGAGTGCACAGATTCTCGCCCGCCGACGATACCACCTCTACGCGGTTTGGGCACTCAATTTTGCGTCAATTACTGAACTTTCCTCGTGAGGCGTTGCCTTTTATTATCGTCACACAGCACACACTGTCTCTTCATCACTCGCATTTCATCTTCTACATCTCAAATATTGTTCTCTGCAAATCAAGAAAAACTCGAAAGGGCTTTAATGGCGAAGCTAGTGATGCTGTTCGCTCTTTGTGTGCTGCCGGCTCTGGCCGTCGCCACCCGTCCCATGAAGACCCCATTCACTGTGGAAGGAAAGGTGTACTGCGACACTTGTCGTTTCGGTTTCGAGTCCTCAGCCATTACCTACATTCGTGGTAACCATTCATACTCTTAATTTTAGATACCTTTTGTTTTCTCTTATGGATCGGCTTAGATCTCGTTTGCTAGATCTGAAAATTTTGTTGCTTTCTTGTCTAATTTTTATGTGCAAAAGGCTAGGTTTCTTTGACAGATCTGAGTGGGGTTGAACCTGTTGGACTCTGGATAGTCAAATTGATGCTCTAGATGTTTATTATACTGTTATGGAAATGGTTAAACTAATAGGTGGACAATGACTTTCTGGGAATATATAATCAAGCCCTTATAGTTGTTTATAACCTAGTTAAATAAGAACCCATCTGATAATATTAATTCAGCATTAGGACCCAGGAATTTGTCTTGAGAAATTGCATGTTGTAGGTTGAGCATTTTGGGTAATGTAGAAATGCTTTTGTATACTCTTGTGATTTGTTTTATTTATCCTCAGTATTGTTAATTCTCTAACTGTTAAATCAAAGGAATAAGTTTGTTGTCATAACCTATGTCAAAGTGATGTACTTACAAGTATAAATGCCTAAATGTGTTGATCCTCAGTACTCAGTAGTATTGGCTCTTTATTCTGTTAAATTAAAAGGAAGAAAAATAATGTATTAGGATTGTTGATTTCCTCTGAAAAATTTGACTGGGGTTGTTAATAATAGGTGCCAAGGTTAGAGTGGAATGCAAAGACAGGGCGGGCATGGCAATCAGGTATAGCAAAGAAGGGACAACCGACTCAACCGGAACCTACAGGATTACAGTTGCAGAGGACCATGAGGACCAGATTTGTGACTCTATCCTTGTGAGCAGCTCTGACAGGGACTGTTCAGATGCTACCCCAGGGCGTGACCGTGCCCGTGTCATCCTCACCGGCTACAATGGCATTGCATCATACAACCGCTTTGCCAATGCTATGGGATTCATGAGGACTGAAGCCTTGTCTGGTTGCGCCCAGGTGCTCAAGCAGTTGCAGGAGTTGGACGAGTAGATGCGGTTTTTGAGTTCCTATAGTATGCGTCTAGTTTTAAACTTTGCTTGGCTATTTCCTGATAATGTTTGGTACTACTATTTGTTGGTTTGTTATCTCAACACATAGAGATTCTTCATTTAATTGCTAATGTACTATCCATGATATATATTACATGGTCTTGTTTGATCTGGAAATAATAGGTTCTGTTAATTTATAATGATAATAGTAATGTGTTTGAATTGGTTTTCGGTTTTCCCAGTGGATTTGAATTCAGTGTAGTATTATAGGGATTCTGCGTGATTGAGTAGTTCTTCTACATTTTCAGCATGCAATCTGATCAGATCGCCAAGCATGGTGTTACTGACTAGCTGTTAATTATGTTTTAACTAGAGAGGCGAACAACAATTCCCACAATTTAGTATTACGGGCGTGCCAAACACCCAGAGAAACATGAAAAGAAGGAAGTAACAAACTGATTTAACTATCATCCCGCGAGATATGAGATGTGGATATTCAATGTGGCACTCATAAAAAGAGATGAAAAATAACCCAACCAACTGTTAGAAGCAAGTAGATGTTTAGTTCAACCCTCACTTGAATCTTGGCACTCTTAAAAGCATAACGTTCTAAAGGCATCGGAGGAATTCGAGAAAGCTGCCGGAGGGCCTAAAACATGATAAAAGGCAATGTGGTACACATTCTTACCAGAAAATCGACCATTAGAAGTGAAGTGCCAAACGAGTTGATCCATAACGGCAATAGATAAAATACATCTGCAAATCTGGAGGAGAGAAGTTGGAACTCACCAGCTCTTCATTCCAACATATAGAATCAATAATTCGATAACATTGAAGTTTGAAAGTCGGTATACAAATTAAGGCATTGGGAGGCGAAGAATAACGAAGCTCGGGCGGGTTCTGGAGCCAAGAATCCTCCCAAGCAGAGATGTTTTCACCATTGCCAGCCTACCACTTACTGCCTGGAGAAAGAATCTCCCTAGCAGCAAGAGTACTCGACCTTTAAGAGCCAAGAGTATGATGGGCTCGTATCCATTTCAGCCTGCCAAAAAGATGAACGAGGAAAGCACATAGAAAGGATAGCCTCAAGCCCTGCTTTGCAAGCAGCCAAGCATATCAAAGTTAAAAGGCAAACACATGATGAACCCCAAACCACCTTCAAGTTGTATTGGAATTTCTAGATGTATTATAGAGTATTTAGTGGAAAACATATTTTTAAACGAAGAAAGTTAATACCTTCAAGTAGTATGTAATTAGATGCAGAGAATATCTTAGAGTGACAGCTCATATATAACTAACATTCAAGTCATCTCAAATTCTCAATTGGTTCATAGATGTCACACATGCCCGACTTATTAAGTGAACTTAACGACCATTTGCTAAAGACTGCTTAAGTTAGACCAACCATCAATTGGTCTTTAGACTTCATGCAATGAACATTGATAATCTGGGCCTCCAACTTCTCCACCAATCTAGCATACTTTTTCTCTGTAAAAAACCTCCCGTTCTAGGTTTCTTCTCCGTCGAGTTGAGAGGTTTTCTCTCGATAGAAATCTCGTTTTGGTTTCTTCTCCAAGCCAACATGAAATTACCTTTAGGTTCATTCATATAGGGGCCCAAGACTGAAAAAATAAATTTGGAACACAACGTAATTGAAATGAATTAACGATAGTCTGTTTTCAAATCATGTTAATTAACGAACTAGCGTGACTCACACTAAACGTAACAAAGAAACTTGGAGGACAAAACACAACTAAGCATGACACATTGACACAATAGGGTAAAAAGGACTCAAAAGGAACAATGCCAGAATATCCTTTCCTTAATCCTAGTTGAGAGAGTTAGGTGGGATGTTGTAATTGCCTATTAGTTTGGTGTACGTAAGAATACGCTGCTGCATGCATATATATACAATACTAGAGGCACGTGTTTGTGCGATAATATCGATCTGGAAGAAGACTAAGAACGAGAGCTGTCATGGTGAAGAGTGGAGGTAGGTGCAGGACGCCAGGACTACAGGTGTGAATTTTCGATGGAGGCTTTGAAGGGTTGGTTTTGCTTGGTTAGGGCTAATTAAGTAGCCCTTCTAACCACTCAAAAGACAAAACACATCGTTGGTTTTTATGCTGAAAAAAAAATAGCAAACTGTCTCCATCACATAAATCTCGTTTCATTGTAGTCAGCTAGCTAGCTAACAGTTGATCTTCAATATAATTTTTGTTCTATGTGCTCAAGGGCGGAGTTATTAGATATTAAAGCTAGAGAAGAAAAATAAAGAATAGGACTTTAAGGGGTTTTTTATTTTTTTTAATTCCCCCACACGCACTTATCTCATGATGTCAGTGAGATTTGAACTCGTGACTTTCACAATATTTTTGATTATCGTGTTTTCAACTCGCACGATTCTCTTTTTTTTTTTTTTTTCTTATCGCGTAACTATGCCTTCTACTAGTATTTGAAAAAGAAAAAAACAAAAGACAAGAAAAAGAAATTGAAGTCAAAGAAGCCCACCAATGGTGTTGCCAAGTTGGGCAATTGTCAATATACTGTTCCTCCGGAGCGCTTTTAATGACGATGACAAACAACAACGATTTCTTCTATAAATATAAAACTCACTTTCCCAGGTTCCCTCTCCTATTTCTATTACTCTCTTTCTATTTGGTGGGTTCGGTTCTCTGAGAAATCGACATGTAAATGCGGCTATTAACTTGTATCATACAAACAATCATCTTCTTCTCCGTCAACTTGTCTCGTAATAAACTCTGGTCCCATTTGGTTGTTTGCATTTTCCTCTGCCTCGGTTTCGTCGATTTTTCTCATATATAAAGGTAATTTATCGGACCTCCCCTCTCTATATCATCAAGGCAGCTTCTTGATTCATTTTGCATTTGATTCTGGGCATTTTGGCTTCTGGGTTTCTCTCTGATTCTGCTAAGGAGGTCTCTTCTTCTTCTTCTTCTTCTTCTTTCTTGACTTTGGTTTGAATATGATTGAATATTGAAAATGGGAAAAGAAAAGATCTTTTCTTGTTTTTTTTTTGAGCAAATATTGTTTGGGTTCCTGGAAAACCCGTTTAAGAATCAGTACATTTGATAAGACCTTCAACATGGATCTGCGGTTTTCATTCTTTATGTACTAATTGTTTTTCAATTATTAACTTTCCACGTGTTTGTTTATTGGCTTATATATGAATTATGATTATGATGGATGAAGTTGATGAACATATTTATCTGAGCTGTATTAGCTTGTTGTTTCACCCATGTGTTTAAGTTTGTGGGTTGCTTTTCAAAAGTATTAGAATCTGATTATTTAAGATTCATAAAATGGAGGTATTGATTTTGAAATTTCAAGGAAAATGTTATTATGTCCCAAAAGCTATGATCATTTCAATTTGGATATAGTCTGTTGTACTTTTGTCATTTACTTGGGATATTATGATTTATCAGAATGGCTACTGCTGTGTTTCACCAATCCATTGGAACTCATCAGTCCCATGGACATCTCTATAACTCTGGCATGCATCAAGAGTTGGGGAAAAGTTCAGTGAGATTGATTTCAAAGGCTTTCGAGGTTGATGTTGGACTGTCAAAAAGACGATGCTACAACTCTTGCCAGAGAAATCTTAGTGTAATTCGAGCTTCGACTTCCCAAACTTCAGTGATTGATCACGTTTCATCCCCCTCAAAGAACAAAGAAAGTGATTCTCGGAAGAAATCTAGTAAGCTGGTTTTGCACATCCTATTTTTATTCATTGGTCAATAGTAAATATGCTCGCATAATTGTTCTTTCTTTTCTATAGATCATTTCCTTAGAGCTGAATGAAATTACCAAATTGGTAATTGAACTTATTCTTATACATGAGTTTGAAGTTTGAATTGCTGTTTTTGAAATTTTGAAACTGTTCTTTCCATATCCTTTCAGATGAAGCAGCTTTGATTTTGGTTAGGCATGGTGAGTCATTGTGGAACGAAAAGAACTTGTTCACAGGCTGCGTTGATGTGCCTCTGAGCAAGAAGGGTGTGGAAGAGGCAATTGAAGCTGGCAAGAGAATCAGCAACATACCTGTCGACATGATCTATACATCTGCACTGATTCGTGCACAGATGACTGCCATGCTTGCCATGACACAGCACCGTCGGAAGAAGGTAATTTTGGGGAAAGGTTTTTTGTTGAGGGTATTTGGAGGCTTTAAGATAGTTGTAACTGGACTCTGATGTTCATAGATGATCGAATTGGTTTAGACTATTGATCATCAGTGCAGTAATTGGCAGATAAACTATCTGTTTTAAAGGGGAAAAAGAGAGAAATGAAAAAGTTACCCTATTAAGTTGAACTCCCATTTTTACAATTGTTCTAATGTCTAAACTCTTTTCAAGTCTTCAGGTTTTACTCATTTGGCCTAAATATATTTCATTGGATGACACACATGATTTCTGCTTCTATATTCGTTTGTCAGCCTGCTAACTATCAGTTTGCCTGCAGGTGCCAGTTATGTTACATAATGAAAGTGAACAGGCTAGGGCATGGAGTCAGATTTTTAGTGAAGATACAAAATTGCAATCCATTCCTGTGGTAGCGGATTGGCGTTTGAATGAAAGAATGTAGTTATTCTATCTCTGCTTTTCTCTAATAATATTTCTTGGTAGTAATCCCTTCCTTGTACTTACCTGCATGATGGAAATTTTGTTATTAGGTATGGGGAATTACAGGGTCTCAACAAACAAGAAACAGCAGATAGATATGGGAAGGAACAAGTTCATGAGTGGCGTCGGAGTTATGATGTACCCCCTCCCAATGGCGAGAGCTTGGAAATGTGTGCTGAAAGAGCTGTTGCTTATTTTAAAGATCAAGTATGTATAATCACATGCTTATCTGTATATAGTTTCTCTTCAGTGCTTGTAACACGCCCGATATGTGAGAAAGGTTTTGTGTAGTTTCAAAAGACGCAAGTGACAATATGCCATTCCTTAACATCTGACTGCATAAATATTACTCTGCAGATCGAACCCCAACTCTTATCTGGAAAGAATATTATGATTGCTGCCCACGGGAATTCATTGAGATCTATTATTATGTATCTCGATAAGCTAACTTCCCAAGAGGTGACAAACCATTTCTTTTGAGATATGCACCATAGTTGTGGCTGTATTACTTCACAGCAAAAACAAAACAAAAAATGAATTTATGTTTTGTCCTGTTCTTCCTTGGCAGGTTATTAGTTTAGAACTATCTACTGGAATACCCATGCTTTACATTTTCAAAGAGGGAAAATTCACTCGGAGGGGAAGTCCTGCAGCACCTACTGAGGCTGGGGTTTACGCCTACACCAAGGTATGAAACTTTTGCACTTAGTTGGATCTTTTCTGCACTTCAAATTTATATTATCGACCAGCTTGTCTTGTGCAATCATTATCATGATGGAAATGTTTAACTACTTGGGCTAGGAGAAAATGTCATAACTTCCCTTGTCTTCCATTTGTTGAGAAAACAAATAGAGCTTCGAGAAAAGCTTCAACTTATATGTGGATTTATAAGACCCTAATAGACATCTAAAAATTGCTTTGATGTATAGCTCTCCATTAATATATGAACAAACAGAGAGTGCATAATAATTGCTGTCAACTTCTTTTTATCTTTATTAATTTATGGTTTCTAGACCTATTAACCCTTAAATAAGGAACTAATGCTTCTGCTGTTTCAATTTTGTTGCAGAATTTGGCCCTTTACAGGCAGAAGTTAGATGAGATGGTTCATTAGTGTGTCATATTATATAGTACAGGTCCCATCATATGGCATATGCTCTCAAAGTCGAGAACCTAAATTGCTGGTTTTCTTCCGCGTCTAAAATTTGAAGTACGCTGCTGCAAATTCTTCTCTTGCTTCTTCAGGGGGTTTATCTTTCAGCAGTTTTGTCTGTACCAGTTGGTGTGTCATACTCTTTTCAAGTTCTACAGATCTATGAAATATATGGGTGGTGCAGCTCTCAAGCAGTACCTTACAGTCCTGGCTACTTACTTCGGTGTACTTTTGTATGTGTCTATCAAATTTAGTGAAGTCCCTGTGGTAGAAGAGAGTTCAATTTGTTCTTGTATGTTATTATTACTCCTCAATTGTAATCCTGTAATTGATAGGACTGAAATAAGAATGTATCTTTTGGGTTTCTGCCTTGCATGCATTTTATTTTTTGGCTTCTTTTTTCTTTTTCATGTTCCTTAATAAATCATAAATCAATAATCAAATAGAGGGGCACCATAACCTTAGGTTGGGATTTTTCTTTGTGGCCAATTTGACACCTTACCAGATCAATCTTGATCCGGTAAGATGTCAAATACGTATTTTTTTTCTCTGTGATTAATGATTAATTTATAATAAGTCTTATATTATTAGTCATCAATCCATGACTCAATGCAAGGTTTTCGTTTTTTCGTTCTTTTTTTAAAGAGTTTTTTTTTTAAGACATAAGACTAATTTTTTTCCGCGCATGTATATTACAAGTAAATAATGTATATATGAGGATCGATTCTTATAGTTTGTAGGTAAATTAACGATTGATCCACGGTGCATCCTTTTAAATTTAACAAGAAATGATAACAAGAAAAAAAAATTAAAATTAATATGCTCATCATCAATTATCAAATTGTTATATTGATAAAAGAAAAAAGAAATTAGCACAATAGAAAAGCCAAACTAAGATCGTTATTAGGGTTTAAAGAGTAAGAATTTTGGCCTTTAATTATATTGAGAATTTGAGATTAAATCGAAATATAAAAAGATTTGCATTAATGGAAAAGATTTACTGGACGAGAGAATGGGAAGTGTAGTAATATAAGGAATGTTTTTGGCTAACAGATTTAGGGTTTCAGACAGAGCGATGAACACGTACAAGCGTCTCCCATCCTCGTCAATCTAAGGTGCAGCTGGAAGGAGCAAAACCCACTGTACCACGCAGAATATCTAATTCCCAAAGAACGTTTTGCTGCATTTGGTTGCCAATAATAGACTGCTCGCCGTCAGCTGGAACAAACCCTAGACACTTGACTGATTCGTCTGTGGCAAACGCATTTAGAACGTAGTTTCTCACCGGTGGCTGAAATCGACCTCCATCGGCAAAATGAAATGCAAGTCTTGGCACCGAAGACTCGTCAAATCCTGTGGCTCTGAAGCAGAACTCAAATGGGAGGCCATCTAGGACGACACTCTTATATTTTGACAAAGCTTTTGTCAATTCGGCCATGACAGCTTTGTAAGCTGGCAAGGCTAGCCATGTGTTGGTTGAGCCTGAGTCAAGAATTACCCCAGCACCACGCTTTACATCCCATACTTGACTTGGTATGTTCAGCAGTGAGCCCCCAATTGAGATGCCCACAACTTTTACACCATAAAAATTGTTCGGACTCTCCCTCAAAACCAACTCTGTGTATTTCATACTCCTGCGAACAGTTTGGTTATCGGCACCAAATGTGAGATAACTAAACACACTCGCGTGGCTCCTATGATTCATTAGGCAATAAGAGAACTTGCCGGCAAACTTATAAGCAACTACTGTCTCTGTGAATGAGTAGTCGCCGAAGCCTAAACCCAAAACGCCGTCACCTTCTAGTGGTTTATTGGTGGACTCTGTGCACCCAATTGTCACATTAGGCAGCTGTGTTTTGCTACCAATTGTGAGGGGTGCTGTTATAGTGTCATACCCAAAGAAGCCTTCTACAACATTCCCTCCCAAGTAGGTGTAATTGTATCTGCAAGGCGACGATGGGGTTGGGCAGTTGTCATAAGAATTCATGTGTGCAAGCCCAAGTTTGCACATACCATGGGAGCATGGAACAGGTTTGAAGGTCGAAGATAGATCAGCACGAAATACCGTCTTCATCTTCTTCAACATTTTCTGTTGGTTCTCCTTTCTCAACGTCGTTCTATCAGAAACGCAATTGATCCATGTCAAGTCACTGGCTGTATCTGCAGCCAGCATGAAACTCCTGGGAGGTGTTCCAATTGTTACTTCGACCCAGTACAACCCCGACAGTAAATCAAAACCTGAATGCAGCGGCATTTCAATGGAGGACTTTTCTGAGACCTTTCGCCTTGTGATTTGATCATGATCTCTATTTTGGAAACTCATTTGGTGGCGGATCATGTCGCGGAGGTGAAGCTCTTTCATGATTTCTATCTCGGTTTTATTCATCAAACTACCAATTCTACCATTGAGACGTGGTGAGTATTTGTGAACTAGCTGTAACCTCAGGGTTTCACTAATTGCACCAACAAACAGAAATCCATGATGAATGGCAGAAAGCAAGAAAATGATCGAGAGGAAGCTTAAGGTTGTTGAAGTTGACCTCGTGCCCTTCATCATTGATTGTTAAGATGAAATGACTTGAATGGAACAAGGATACGGAAGATGGGAGGATTATGTAGACATGGGATGACTAAAATTGGAGGCGCCAGAGTTAAATTTAGACGAACGTACGTACACAAAATGGGAAATTCTTGGTTATAACCAGTTGTGTACATCTCACATTACAAACGATCGATAACAACTTCAAACAATAAAATAGATTAATGCCAGAAGGGCTACAATTTATAACAAATCGATCATGACAAGTGATCACGGTTTGTATATTACCTGAGATTATATAAAAATAGTATGAATGTCATTTTTTTTTATCATATGAACCTATACAAGTATACATGTTTTTGGCCAATAATTAATTTGACGTATTAATTAGGCAAACCCTTTGACTATATATATGGAGAAAGTTCTTATGAAGAATGAACCTTTAAAGAATGACATGAAAAATTAAAATGCCTTGTGAGTTGGGAACTACTTTTTGACTTTTGACCAACTTCACAACGAAAATTTCATTGAGAGAAATCTTCTAGTGCCAGAGACACAATTTTTGTGAACGAAAGATGAAATGAATGATAATGATTCCATTACCAGTCATGCCCACTACCCAATACTTTAGCATGATCCGTTATAATAAAATATAACTTTTGTATGTTAGTCATAATTGGGTAGCAACAAAATACTCCTTAAAAAGAAAAATCTAACTATTTTATTGAGATGAGACATTGGAGCAAACTATATGTAATTTGATGAAAACTTGTTCATGAAAGGTTGAATGCAAAAAATAGAAGACAATGTATAATTTCAGACTTCGATTTTCGAAACGAACTCTACTTTGCATGCACATCATGACTTCCCGTCAGAAGCTCGATACTTGGCATGCATATCATGACTTCAAGTCGGACGCCTGAACAGGAATAATGGTGCAAGGTCGTTGCAAATAATGGATGATTATGTGGATTCATAGCGATAAATTGTGGGGTTGCATGGGATTTGCTGAGTGTTTGCCAATAGGGTTTGATTGTTTATGTTTTGAGTATATGAATGTGTTGTGGGAATAAATCCCAACAATTCAAACAAATGCGGTTTCATTGGTGAATAATGTCGGATAATTAGCAGTTGCTTGAATAATGTCAGAATTTTAGTAGTAGTTGATTACAAATGATGTTTTGAGAACCTTTAATTACTTTTGCACAGAAAAATTACTTGCAAGGCTTACGTGAGTATTTTAAAAACTTCTGAGATTGCAACTCTATATACCTAAAAGAAATAACATTTTTCTGTTAGATTTATCAGATTTTAAGCCAAAATGAATGAAAGAAGCTACATGCCCATCAAACTTTTCTTTTCCGGTAAATTAATCTTGTCGACCAAATTTGGTCCCATAAATTTTACAGAATATGCCAGTATATTGGTATAACGCTTCTAGAGCCATTTATATATTTAGATGTGAAAGTTCTACCACTGAAAAGCTATAAAATCCAACTAGTCATTCAGTCCACCCATAACAACACCAATACCATATACAGCAACTGAAAATCATGTCGAGCTTCATTAAGTTCATGCAGTTTCTTCTTGAAGGAATACCTGGAGAAATGCTAGTGAAGAATGAACCTTACAGAATGAAGTAAGCACATAAAATGCCTTTGAATTGGTTTTGGGAACTACTTATTTGAGTTCTGACCAACTTCACAAGGTGAATTCAATCAGAGTGTCCAATATGCCCAAAACAAATAAATTGACGACTCAAGTTTACGGTAACCCTCTAGATTTTAAGTACCTAACCAGACAGCAAAAGGGTCAGCAAGATACATCGCTACAGTTAAGTCACCATACCTTGAAACATCATTATACTCGATCTACATCATCGGTAGCGTTTGTGGTACTAGCAGCCACTGCCATATTGCGGTCTGAGACAACTTCTGGTTCTATGACATGGGATAAGGAACTGCCTGTTTTCCCATTATCAGAAGCATCAGAATTTGAGTCTAACTTGACAGAATCCGATGAAAGAGCAGCACTGTTTGGGACAGGTTGTGAGGCTGCCAAGGGAGGATTTCCACTTGTCCAAATTGGGGGCATCTTCTTATCGTCCTCTTTCATCCTCTCAGCATACTTATTTATATCAAAACCTGCAGTATCATTTCCGCCAAATGCAGCCTCCAGTTTTTCAATATCAAATAGATCCTCCATTATCTTCTTGGTGTTGAGGTCTTCTGAGTAAACAAACTTGACTTTGTTGTAAGTCTTTGGCTCAAGAAAAGGCTTTACTAACTGCAACAAATACATAACATTAATTCAGCATCAAAGGAAACTACTATGAATTACAGGATTCTGACATTTAAGTCACACATGAGGCTTTATTGGCAACAAAGAATTGCCAAAGAGAAAAAAACAAAAAAAAGGTACAGAGAAATATGCTTTGGCTACAGAGTTTCCCCACATTAATGCATATACCTACCAAGCACCAAGTGATGGTGGTCCTCCCAATTTGAAACTTTACAAAAATAGCAAAGGGATGGGCAGCCGAAGTCAAGGAATGGCCCAAGATAAAATGAAAATGAAAAAACAGTAGTTCACAAATTAAAATTTTTTATTACTATGATCTTGTTAATTCATGAGGATAAACAATTGGCATCTCCCAGATTCCAAATTTAACCGGTCCACTTCATATGCCCAAAAGAAAACAATATTTCAAACATATTTATGACTGAAGTTGTATAATTGTAAACTGATACTGTTACAGCGTAATATTATATGATCCTATTCAGAAGTATAGTTCTAGTGAAAAGGCTAAATAATAAAAATGGCATCAGAATTGAGCTTACCGTAAAGAATGGCTCAAAAAACTTGGGTGGGTTGTAGAGTATTGCAAGACCTAGGCGTTCTGGATACTGGTCTTGCAAAACATGGGCAGTTTCACGTGTCAACTTCACTGAAATATGTGACAAATTGAAACCTTGAAAATCAATCAGCCAAACCATCTGTTCCTGGTCTGGTGGTAGATTTAAAATAGCATTCTCCATGCAATATACTAAATATCGTATCTGGCCTTTCGTTGACTTTGAGTTCTGCAATTAAAATAAACTACAAATAAGTTACCAAGGACAAGTAACTTTCTGACAATCTCTTTCCCAAAAAATGAAAAGTAGCTTTCTGCTGAAATAGATCTCCATTCTCCAGAGCATGGCATACATTTATATTCAGCAGATCCTATTTTCAGGATTTCAACCCAATGTGGAAATGATTTTATCACTCATAATGCACTATGGTTGATATTATTATCTGAACTTATAAGACCAATAAGTTCTCTTTGAAACAGGTATTGATCAGAAATGTGACATTTTAGTTAGATGAGATGAATTAAGTCGACAAATAAAAACAGTTTTACACCAAATAAGAGTATGCCATCAACATGTAAGAGAGCACCAACTCTTAAATATAAGTAACAGCTAATTTATTAAGTAACAAATAATTCATGGAGGTGTGAGGAAAGCTTGTAATATAAGACCTGGCAACTAGGTCTCATGACAAGAACTGGTCTCCCATGCTTGTCCATATAATTCGATCTGTAAATTTTCCCTGTGTCTGCCTCACGAGCTACCTCCTCCTACATAAGAAATGGAAACAACAAATTTGTAAGACCATCATCTCTTCAATACCTGAAGAACCTAATCCTTGTAGTATCTGCATGTGACATAACTATAACTATGTTGGACTCTGCTAATTATCCATGCCTCTTTTACGGTTCACATCATAGGTGGGGGGTTGGATTAAAAAAGAATAAAACTGCTAATAGGTGTAGACTCTTGATATCGTACTTTTCCAACACACGGAACCAGATAAGCCAGCTCTGAATGGATAGCAAAACAAAGAAAAAACTAGAGGACACAACCTGCATAAGATTATCAGGCCTCATTCAAGTTCTAGTATACTCAGAGTGGCTAAGAGTTTACAGAAACCTAAAGAGAGGGAACCTGCCATAAGCAGAGGAAAAAGGTAAAATCTAGCACATTCTGTTCCTGAATTCTGACTATAAGGCTATGAATGATAGCATACCCAACGAATCTCCTCCGGTTTGTATTCTGACCTCCACTTTAAGGTATCTTTCAACATCTTTGTGGTCTTCTTGACATTCCAGTTTCTTGCCCTTAAATGCCTTGAGATGGATGCATCAGTACAATATGTGGACAACTTATCAGGCACTGTCCCTATCAACTTTCTCACCTCGTTAATCTGCAAACATGAAGATTTTTTTGGGGTAAATAGATTGTCTCTGCACTATAAAAGTAGAACTGCCCCTGCCCCAAACTAATAGAATTCAAACAAGTTGAAGAAAGAACTTATAGAAATGCTAAAGGAGCACTTTTACTAGAGATACCTTTGCCTGCTGCTCTTCACATGTTAAAATATTCTCAGAGCCATTTGAAGGGGATTTCTTTATTCCCGCACTCATAGTTTTGAGAGAATACTCTGCAAACCAACAATGGAGACTTCAAAACTTATGTCCTAGTTTCACAGTCCCATTTCAGTCTCCCTTCAACATTATTTATCAAATACAATGAAGTTCAACATCTGTAACAAAAAGCATGCTCTTTATCCTACAAATACAAAGTGAATATCTTCTAACATTATTATGAGGCACGCATACAATAAGCTTATGCAGTTAAACATAGGCAAGCAAAACTAAATTTCTTAATGTCTGCTTCAATAATGACTAGCACTTCTCCAGTTTATCCATACTGACAGAAATTCATCATGAATTAGATCATACTTATTTTTATATTGTTTTAAGGAAGAACTGTAACTCAAAAAAAAATGTTCTTTATATATATTTTTTTTTAAATGCCGGCATGCTTAACAGTGATTTGTAGTCCATTCTGACATGATCATCTTGTATGAGTCTATAGTATGTTTTAATTTCATCAAGAGGTTATCAGATTTTACTTTTGGAATTAGTTCCACAAGAGAGAAAAATGTATGCGCTTTTTCTTTAATGTATTTCCAAGAAGTTAATTCAACAAAAATAACATGAATGACTACGCTATCGTTGTCTGCTCTACTATCAGTTTAGCGCTAAACTTATGCTGGATTACATCGAAAAGTATATGCCAAGTTGCCAAAGAAGATCAAGCACCATTTCACAGTTCGCATTTTATTAATGTAGGAATCGGCCCAGAGGCACATGTAATCATGCTATGATGCTAATGACATTACACTAATATTAATCGGAAATGAAATGTTTCAGAACCTTTCAAAAAAAAAATCTTAATCAGAACTGCCACTGCCAATCCAATCTATCATTTGAAAATTAGCATGTTCTATTCTTCTAGTGAACCAGACCAAAATGCAATTGTTTGAAACTAAGCTATCAGGTAGTTTGAACTATATTTGTTTTCATCCAATGTACTACCATCTGAAATCAAATCATCAACTTACTAAACCCTTCTTCTACTATAGCTAGCTCTTGCATAACAGCTTACTCCAATCTCTCATTTGAAAATTAACAAAATGCAATTTTTTTGAAACTAAACTACCCTGTCATTTGAACTATATTTGTTCTCTTCCAATGAAATACCATCTGAAATCAAATCATCAAACCCGATCCTTCATAGCTATTAATGGCGAGTCTAAGAGACTAAAGAGAGTAGTTTGTTCATGTTAATTTTTGCACTGTTTTCCATCTCTTTATAGAAGCGCACATGAATCCAACACAAAAAAAAGTAAAACAATGAGTCGCAAAAACCATCCAAAACGCAACCATATATTGCAATTAGAAAAATTAGCACAATTCTACTAATATTTCATGCATGGTTTTAAAGAAATGGTCTTTAGGCAGCAAGAATGCAAATCAAACCGGCCCAGTAAAAGTAGGGGACAAGATCTCACCGGACGAAACAGATTGGAGAATTGGGTGCGTGACTGAGTCTGAGCAAAGCCAATATGTCGGAGCTCCTCAGCGGTCAGAATCCATGAGAACCAGGTCAACTGTCAGAACAGTGTGCGAGTACAAACAGAGAGAGAGAGGAGCTGGAAATAAATGTGGGTTTTGATTGTACTACTGTATTATAAGGGAGACAAGAATATTACAGGGATCGGATCGCGGTGATGCTCAAACTCAAACACGTGCCAAACCCAACTGCTTCCATATTGTTTTGTGGTGTAGACTTTCGGACACACTGTTCGTTCTTGCGAGAAAAGTCTGAACTACCCCTAAATCATTAAAAGGGTAACTACCGCTAGGCATTGTGGGGTGCAGTCCCTGCCCTCTAACCTGGTATGCGGACTTCACTATGTTCAAATCATTAATAATAATTTCTCATAAATGGCTTTTATGTTACTGGCATCATATCGGTACGATATACGTGTTATTGGTGAAGAGAGCAAGAACGTGAAATACCCATCTTTCTAATTTTTTTTAGTTTTTTAAATTATTTTATTATAATTTTTATTTTATATTATGAAATGTATTATAAGCGCTTCATAATTTAGTAAAGTCTTTGACACCAAACCCTACGCTTCTATTTATAGTAGTAGAAATTATTGCTTTTATAAATTAGCTAATTGGGTTTGGGTAGCGAATTTAAATTTTAAAGTCGGAACCCATACCAAGAAATAAATGCCCTTAACCATAGTTACAGGTTTCAAGGTCCGCTCCTGAGATCAGAAGGTCATGAGTGCATATTACATGTGCCCTACGCCAGCTTTGTCCTTCTTAGGACAAGAGCACAATAGCTGGGATCCCATGTGCTGATGTGATGTGCACTCGACCATTCAATCAGTCATTTTTGTTCTGAGAAATTTTCCTCTTCTTTGGTCAAAAATGTGAAAAAGAAAAAATCGGAGACAAAAGCATAAAAAAGAATTGATATGATTGATTCCACAAGTGAAAGATGTATGTACATGTTAGCTGACACTAGAAATGCTGCTGCTAGAATTATACTACTCCTAATACAATTTCTGTACCCCCCATTTCTATACAGAATATTGTGACAAAACTAGCAATGCATTTACCTCTCAAAACAAGAGGAGAAAACAACATTAACATTCCCCCTTCTTCGTGTGGTATGTGGTCATCATGCATTTGCATGTCTTTTCCCAAAAATGTACAGAGCAGCATCATCATTCAATGGGATCTTTCTGCATTTCGAGCACCAAAAACCAAGGAGTCATCAGAAGTAAGAAATGCAAAACCGCCACAGGAAATATTCGCATGACAGGTTGCAGCTCGAATGTTCCAGCAAAGAATGCTTTGCTGACACCACCATTTAAATTCCTGAATTTCATCGGTACCCAACGCATGAGAAGAAATGGCAATGAAGGGGAAAAGAAAACTACACACATTCACAACAATTTCTAAGTTCTAGGCTTTTGGTACATCAAATGTCTTGTATATCTTGTAAGAAAAACTTTACCTCTGACGACTGTTAGCTGGTGGATTAAGGGTATGATTTTCCCACCATCTACCCAAAAGCATCCAGCTGCTTGCAAGAAATCAAAGGAACGACATCAACCAAGATGAATTTCCTCTGTCAAAAGCAACTTTACGCACAAGCCGAAAGCCCCGGCCACATCCTCCCCCTTATTGCCGAACTTCACAATTTACTGAAAGCACATCTAGCACAAAGTTCGGCTTTTCTAATTTAAGGAGTCCAGCTTCTGCAATCAGCACAGAAAACCAGCACTCTAGAAGCTCTGTGGCAGAATTATCACACGGTAGGAAAATAAAGAATGCCATGAAGCTCTCATGATGCAGAAAGAGGATTCAAAACAACCATCAATAGTTAGATCTCTCTCTTTCCGACAACCCCAGTAGAACTCTGCTTCTTTTGTATACCATATTGCCAAGCATCTCTAGATTTATCACCCGACTGATCAAAGTCATCCAACGAATTCTCAAATTGTGGTTTCATAGGGCGATAATGACCATTCCTAGAAATTACTGGTGCACCCAACTTCTCATCGTCTTCTGATGGTGCTGCTGACCTGGATTCCATGCGCATATCCAGTGATCTATGTCTTGGTCCAGCAGATCTCAACCCCCTCATATTAGATGGAAGCTTTCCTGGTAATGGATTGTAGGAGGGTCCCTTTGGAGCCAGAAAGTCTTTCGGAAGAGTCTCCATGTCCATATAACAGTTCCTGGCCTTGGCATCAGTAATCAATGCAGCCCAGTCATCAGATTGCATTAAGGCATTAGCATTCCCCATGACCTGTTGAAAGAAACAAATTTAAATTAAAATCAACACTGGGTGGCTATTTGCAGGTAGATGCTGTGAGCTTGTTAATAAATTTAAAATAAGCAAACATGACAGTAAAAGAAATTCATACCCAAAGAGCCCTTCTTGCACGAGTAAGAGCTACATTCATGCGGCGGATGTCTGCAACAAAACCAACCCCGTGACCAGAAGCGCGCACACAGGACATGATAATCACATCTCGTTCTTGGCCTTGGAAAGCATCGACTGTGTTAATATACAGATCCTTCCCTTCTTCTGACTTCAAAGCATCATCGAACTCACGCTGAAGACATTTAAGTTGCAGTTTGTATGGTGTTATTATGCCAACAGAAATTTTCCCCATGCCCAAAGATTTCACTGTTTTCTGGAGATGCTCGTACAAGCGCACACAAAACTGAGCTTCATGTATGTTCTGATAAGAGACAGATCCCCCTCTGTGCGACTCCCGCCCATGGGTAATATCATAAAATATGTAAGGTTTAAGTAAAGGGTCCTTGTAGTAAGTCTCATCAGGTAAATTAGCAACACTCTCACTGTCAGTAAGGCGTCCTTGGTAGAAGTACCTTGAGGGGAAATCACGGATTTGAGGATGCATTCTATATTGCACAGATAACAACATTGCAGGACATTTTGCTTGCTGGAATCTTTCGAAAAGACTTCTACTGTATAACAAGGTTCCAGCGGCCTTGCTAATAACTGTTGCGGGAAGCTGCTGAGGATCCCCAACGAGAACACAACGTGCAGCACCAAGAGCAAGGGGAGGAAGAACTCCTACTTCACTGGCTTGGGCTGCCTCATCAATCACAACCATATCAAAACCATGAGATAGGCGAGAGAACAACTTGCGACCACTGCTTGAAACAGTAGTGAAAACAATTTCTGCCTCATTAGCAAAACTTGCCTCAAGATTACCACGAGCTTCTTCCAAATTGAAAGTGCTGGAAGCGCGAAACTTTCCTTCTAAAATAAATAGGCGAGACAGCTCAACCAGAATCTTATCCCTGCTTTCAACCACCGCTGCAAGGCTCTGCAGCAATGCATCTCGATTCTGGTCCCGAGCCACCAGAACATCCGGATCAACACCAACAGATCCTTGGGAACGAACAGCAGCAGCTGCAACAGTAAGATCTCTTTGAAGAGTAGCGATCTGCATAGACAACTGAGCCTCACGACTTCTTAACTGATGCATCCACCCAAAAACTTCCTCGCGATTCTTGACCAAAAGCTGTTCAGTTCTCCGCTCAACAGAGACGGCCTGGGCAGCACGTGTCTGTGAATCAACACCTACTCGGGCTACATCAGGCCGATATACTTTCATCTCACCATCAATGAATCCACGGTCAAGAACACGTGAAAGAAGCTCATCTGTTGCAGCATTAGAAGGGGCGCAAACCAGCATTCTAGGCTTTGGGCAGAGCTTTGGTAGTGTACGAAAGAGATTCTGGTCCATGCTCTGAAGAACCTCATCAATTGATCCCATAGCAACATTATCAGAGTTGCTCTCAGTATTCTGCTTATAGCTTTCAGGTGCTAACTTCTTCAGCAAAGAAGTATAATACTGCTGATACTGAACCAGATGGATGACGTTTAGCATTCCCCAAACAGTGTGCGTCTTACCAGTTCCCGGAGGTCCTTGAACAAGAGTAAAAGGCCATGGATCTTGCCTCTTTCCACCACTTGTACCAGATGCAGTATGCACTGCAGCCCATTGGATAGCTGCTAGCTGGGGTCCATTGAAGCTCCTATGCAAATGATCAACAAAATTTGGTGTGAAGCATTCAGGCATAGCAGGGGACTGCTGCTCATATTTTGGGAAATGTTCAGGACTGGGCTGAAGAATTGCAGCTTGCATCTGTGAAAATCAACGATCAGATCATTATCCACACAAAAATAAATTAACCAGAACAAAAAAAGGATTAATGATCCCCAAGAATATGTCACCTGCACATTCAGACGACGAAATGCATGCAGTGCAACGTACTCCCTCTGGGTGGTTGCAAGAGAACCAAGCACCGTCAAAAACCAAGTTCCTTTGGGCTGCAGCTTTCTCAGAATGTGATCATCATCAACCGAGCTGCACAATAGTATGAGAGAGGGGTGGGAAAGAAAAAAAAATGTCAGCATACTTGCGAAGAAAATACTAGAGAAAGATCAAATTAATCATCGTATATCATATAAGAAAAATAGAATTATGGAGCAACCTATTGGATTCATAGGAGTCCCCAACATAAAAATGAAGGATTGCTCCTGACGGATCACGTGTATCGATAGGAATATGTCGCCTGACAGTACCAGCCACTCGTCCACTGATTTCAGGCTCCTCATTGTCCTCAGTTGAGGAGTTGTTCCTTCTGGATCTGACTGCTTGACATAGTAAGAGTCGATGTTAGTAACATCATCAAAAACATTGATCTCCATAAAATAATAAATTAACATGAACAAATATGGATAGAAATGTATTCACATATCAGACCTGATCCAGGCCTGGGGGTTGAAAGAACAGCGACATCGCCCTCCTTAAATGTCCACTTGTTGGATTCGTTTACCGGAAGGACTATAACATCATACCACCCTACGCCACCAAAAGTTACACCTCAGTCAGTTCACAGAACAAGGAAAAGAAACCACAGGTACTAGTAGTGTTGCAGCTAAAGTAAACTAGGAAACATAAATTGGACTTGGTACCTCTTTCTCTCCTTTCAATGCTCCTTAAACGAACCATTGTATGAGCATTACTTGAAATACCTTCAGTTAATTCCTCCCATGTGCTGTAAAGCTGTGCCCGACATTCCTCAAATAGCAAGGGTTCAAATACTCTGACATAATCCTCAACAGATTCAAACCGATCAGGAACACATTGGAGGTCAGTCTCCCCTGTGAAAATATTAATTTAATGAAGGAAAATAAGAAATGGATATTGACGAAAAAAATGACAAGGCTCAAATCCCAGAGTAATAGACAAATACATATGTGCCAGGCTATGAGAACACTATATCCATATGAACTGGAAGCCCTTCAGACCTTTAACGAAACAAGTAAAAGCTACTAAGCCAAAGTTAGAGATTACAATTGGCTGAAGATTAAATGTGATATTTTCTCTCTTTATATTAGCTCAGAAATTAGTGTATCTTTGCCCAATAACAATAATTCAGTACGAAAGAAATATTCTCCCAATAGGCTTTCCAGATGATTGGACACCCACCACATGAAGCTGTAGAGATCCCCCTCCACTAATTTGTGGGCCTGAGTAATACAATATCAACTTTTTACTTCTTTTATAACTAATAAGAAAAATCATAGTTCACCAAAATTCCACATTTTGATAAGGAATACAAACCAAACAAACAAGGAGCGCAAAACTATACCAAAAGGACATGAAAATATTAAAGAAAGTTTCTCTCCTCTCCCCTTCCCCCCAAAAAAGATTATACTATGAGAACATTTGCACACAAGATGGCATATGATGGTGATAAGAATTACAAAGTGAAATTGAGAAAGTCAATGAAATGTGTTAATCAGAATCTCGATTTCACGCTATAATTGTCATCACCTTTCCAAGTCTTTTGTGTGCTATAAGTCTCATAATGTAACAATTGGAGGGCCATGGAGCACTGGCATAAGAAAACCAGGAAAGTTGTCAACACAGATAGACCAAAGTTTCCAGGAGTAACAATATTGGTCAACCAATCACTAAGAACTAGTCAATAGTAATGAACATACTCTTTCAACAGTAATTGAAAAAAAAATATTAAAAAAAAAACTTTGTACCTGGGTTATGCCAAAACTTTTCATTGGTAACCTCCCGTATAAGACGCTCTACTGATGTGTCTTGGTACATGTTACTGACTGTCGTTTGCTTCTTGGCAGGAATAAGCTTCTTGTTCCCCAACTTGGAATCCATGGAGCTTTGAGTGACTGGCTTCCTATTAGCAACCTGTGAATTCTTTGGGAGCCTCATATCTGTGGGCTGCTTCCATGAACTCTGTCTAGGAATAGGTGGTAAGACCTCTGCAGAAAAGTCGGTATCACCATTTTGCCTTTTCAGCCTAGCTGATCCATAATTAACATCCCCATTACATTCAGTCTTAGATTCACTAGAATCCCCGGCAATCCCTCCTTCGCTGCATAGAACATCAGGTTGTTTCTGATCCTTGATTATTGGCTGTGACTGCTTTTCTCCTATGCGTTCAGTAGGTGGAGGAACTGCAGGTGGAGAAATTGTACGAACCTCCTTCATAGTGCGAGTTGTAACAGGTGCAGGGAAGGGCTGTCTTCTCGGTGTTGAACTTTTGATAGGACCAGCTTGCTTAACATCTTCCAAATTAAGGAACATTGTCTGTCTACTACGTTTCTTTCCCAGCTTTGCTTCATTATGCTGGTCCATCTTCCTCTTCACTGGATTATTTGCACCCTTGAGTGCACGGCTCGATTCAATGCCTTTAACTTTCTCTTGTTTCAGAACCAAGCCAGGTTCCTCCTGATAATCCATGGATGACTGACCTTTGGCATTGCTGTCCGAATTGCGGCTACTGTTGCTACTCTCATCCTTCAGACTTTCTGATACTTTAATATTGCAACCATCAACAGCCCTAGATTTTTCGTGTTCTTGGGAAGTTTTACCTTGTTCACGCAAACTGCCACTTCCATGTGCATCAGCAGATATATCGGCATCAGACCACTCTCCTTCTTCTCTTTCCACAGATGGGGCATCTGCAGGAGCTGAAACTAAAGATGGCACTGCTTTAATGTCCTCATTATTACTTGACGTGCACAATGAGTCATTGTTGGGATTCCTCTCTCCTGCCTCCTTCTGCTCAGCACTACCTTCAGAGCCATGAGCATATTTAGGCCGAATAAAAGGTTGAAAACCTGACACAGATGATGCATGTGAGAAAGCATGATTATTAACAATTCCTTGTGTACCAGCTGCTACTGCAAGCATTTCAGAAGTGTGGGGGTTTGTTGAAGGAAGTGCTTTTTGAGGCTGCAACGAGACAATACTATCATTCTCTTCATTATCCTCGGCAGGGGGTTCATTGAGATCAAATAATGGCCTTCCTCGAGAACCCATCTCATATGTAAATACATACAAACTAAACCGTATTCCCAAACTGTTTGAACTAGAGCTTTGTGAAATTTCCTTCTATGAAAACATGCACATGAAATGCAACCAGTTAGCTAATATGAAAGCATCAAAGAATAACAATCACAAAGATTTTTGAAAACCTAGCGACTTTGATCAGCAAAATTACACAAGTCTATCACCAATGGAAGAGTACATAATCAAATAATTAATTACAAAACAAGCCACAGGACAGAACCAACATGCTCAGATAAACAGTTTTCAAGCTGAACAAATAAAAAGAAATCATAGAACACATTAATCTAACAAACTAATTCTTAGATTCAAATGCATAAATTGGTATCACAAGGAACAAGGCAATACTATGAGTTTTGTTAGGTCCTAATTAGCACTTGCAGTCGATTAAAACAGATGCAATATAGAACCAGCTAACAGAAGCATTAAGCAGTTGAGAAAATACACAGAGAAAGCCCTAAAAAAATCTGGAGCAAGGCTTGCGAAAGTGATCAAACAAACAAAATCCCAAATCCAGAAGCACAGTGCCTGATCCAATTAAACCCACAATTACCAATTATTCAGATTGAAATTCTAATTGCAACCCAAATCCTCACCAACTGACCTAGCTTCCGTTCTAGGGTTTCATCCACAACTAAGCACTTCAAATCCCAAAACCAAACCACAAATCCCAGACAGATCGAACCCCCAATTCATTCAACAAATTTCAATGCATTAATCTAATTAGTCAGGGCACAAGATTCAGTCTTCCTCCAATCCCATTATTCATGCTACTGAATCATCATCTTCCGCACCACAAAAACAAAATTAAAATTGAATTTTAATATATAGCAGATAGAATTTTTACCTCTTTTAGAGCGTCTTGTGTATATTTAAGAGAGGAAAATAATTTTAACTAAAAAGAATTTATACGAGAGAGAGTCTCTGTAGGGTGAGGGTTTGAGAGAGCGAGCGTCACACAGAGAGAGAAAGAGAAGAAGCTAAATATGAGAGAAAGCTAGGGGGTGGTGACGGGTTTATATAGGAAATATCAAACTAACTTCACCGGCCGGTTTTTTCTCCGGTCACCGTTATTTTATTCCGGCATTATACTTGGTATTTTATATTATTTATCCTTCCAAGAAACCAATTTCCACAAACGCCCTTGCTTTCTCCTCATTATTACCGAGTTCGGTTTTGCGGGTTGGAATTTTGACCACGGATGTGACTTTCCGGATACGACGGAGGACAGTTTCGGGATTTCCTCAGATACATATTAGGGCAAATCCAAGGACTTATGCTGGCGTGTATAACACTCGCACGTAAGAATCTTACGCTCCAAGGCGATAGAATAGAACGGAGCCTCTGATCTGATTTAAGAGTGGGCCCCCCTGGGGAACGCACACGTGGACGAGGCTGATTGCTTACCGATGCATGATTCCCTTGATTACATATCTATGCGGTTTTTGAATTTTCATTATTACCTTAAACGGTGCAATTCGTATGATCTACGAGGGCAGAAAGGTCATTGCCCGATGGAGCGAGTACGATCCCACGTGCATAAAAAGCGGAGGGGAACACAGTTCTGTGTACGGGATACGGAATGGCTTAGAGTGAACGACACGCATGACTGAGGCGCGTGGGAATGCTATTTGCCAGAATTAGTAAAAAGACCTCGTGTAAATAGTAGATCTATAATTACGTTTTTTTGGACAATATTGTAATTACGTTTTAGGTCACATGCTATTTGCCTACGTATAAGGTCATGAATCGTGACTAGAGTGGTATAATAGAATCTAGACCAGAAATTTTTAATTTTTAATTTTTATTATAAAATTTAATTACAAAATTATGGGGAAGAAACTAAATTAGAGGCATAATAAATAGGAAATAAACATTAGGAAGATTATCATGGCCTGCCCAGATTGAGAATTGATAAACTTTGTTGGGGGATTGGGGGTGGTTAGATATTCATTCATTGTTTTAGCCATTAGTAGTGTGACCAAACTCTAGAAAAAGTGCTATTTAAGGTGCTAAATTTCATGTGAATTGACTGACTTAACAGAAAAAATTAAATAAAATAATTGTTTTACCTTATTTATTTTGCATTCAATTAAGTAGGCTGGGATTCACCAAAATGAAATCTAAAAATCTCTTGTTCTGATTTTTCCTAGTTTGCGTTATTTTAATGTCATGTTTAATTACTTACGTATAATGGAAATAAATTCTTGAAGGAATGGAGGTTCGATTGCATACCCTCCACCACGTATTTGAATTTTAAAATGAATGGGGTAACTTGTTTAGTTTAAAGTAGGAATCACTAGTATTTTGTTTCTCTTTGTGCTAGTAATTAAGAACGCGTCATATAATGGAATCATTTCTCTTTTTCTCATACCTTTTCTAGATAAGTAAACATGTTCGAAGTATATATTTATACATAAATGTTACACTACATGTAATACAAAGGCACTATTTAAGTATCGGATCTAATAACGAGTTCAATTACTAACTTTAGGGTTTGTTGAATTCGAATGTTAGAGGCTCCAAGAAAAGGAATGTGTTTCGCATGTTATGTCAATGCAAACTTGAAAATAAGGAATGGTCTCTCCGACAAATAGTAGAGAAGCCAAAATCACTTCCATGCATCTAAAATAATCATAATGCTTTTAGCCAAATGTAAATAATCTCTCATGCAATTTTGTTTTTTTTTCTTTCAATTTTTGTATAGGATAAGACAGATGAGTACTGCAATTAGTTAAGACTTAAGATGCAAATCCTAGATGCTTTTTAAAATTTTAGATGCCCCACAATATTATTTAGATTCAAATTTAGAATAATATTTATTTATATTATTTAATTAAAATATAAAGATCTATTGTGTTGAGGAGCATGAACATGACCATGACCATGACCAAACTACCAAATAATGGCCAATTTAAGAATTTTCATTTAAATGTTATTTTATTTTATTTTGTTGCTAGGTTTTCTGTGAAAAAGTTGTGATACATGCAGTTCTATATCGAGTAGGGTTTGGTTGTTGGTATATGGTAATTGCCAATTTAAGGGAATGATATTGTAGCATGACTAAACAACCATATAGTTTGGTGGTTGTTGGACTCCTATTTAATTAACATGGTAAACTAACTACTGTATATATCACACGAGGAAAGTATTAACAAATTAATCAAAGACATCAAATATGGAAATTGGCTTTTGGCCCCTGGAAGGTATGAAATTTGAATTTTACACCTAAATTCATGTTCTCCTCGGGTTGACATTTGAAAAACTCATTTTCAACCAAGATTACTAACAAACCGACCCACCCAACCCAATATTATGTTCAGGTTGAGTTGGGGGGATTATACAGTTTTGAATAATTATACTTTTATTATTTTAATTATTTCTTAGCTGAATATTTAAGAAAATCAAAATTGGTAAATTAATAAATTTGAAATCCATCAATATAAGTAGTAAGCATATCAAACTTGATAGACAAGGAAACAAATCCATATTCGTAAGATTATTAATTTTTAAGTTTTAATTATTAGTGTAGTTGTATAATTAAAATTGAGATCATGAATTAAAAAGAGCAATGTAGAATATAATATGGCTAAGTAGTGGAGTGGGTATAAGTTTTAGCAAATCCACACATGTACAAAAATGGATACTTAATATATGAATTTTGTAGAATACATGAATTTTGTAGAGACTCTTGCTATTATTGCGAGAGGTTCTCTAGATGCGTATTGTAATTTGGGGTTTAGGTACTATGTTCCTCCCCCCCCCCCTTTGTATTCGATTGTTTCATTAATGAAGGTATGAGGGCGGCCGGGGTCCTTCTATAAAAAAAAAAAACGGATACTTAATATATATTGGGCGTGTTAGGTTTAATGGGTAGAATTTTTTTTTTGACAGGAAAGAGCACCGACAATTGGAATGGGTATTATCACACTCTTTTGGCGTTATCTTTCCGGTATGCCACCGCAATTGTAAAGTAATTGAAGTAGCCAATCGTGCTACTCTTGCCTTCAAAGAGCCTTAATAAATGAAACAGAATACAAGGAGGGGACATAAAGCCTTAACCCCATATTACAATGAGTCTCAAGAGAACGCCCCGAAATAATATCAGGAGTCTCTACTAAATTCATGTATTCAAATATGCACCAAATAGCAAGAGTAGCACGATTGGCTACTTCAATTACTTTACAATTGCGGTGGCATATCGGAAAGATAACGCCAAAAGAGTGTGATAATACAATTAAATCAGCTTTCCCACTATGTTGCCGACCAGAATGAAATTTGGCGACACTTCGTTTCATCTTGCCACTAGGAGGTAGCGCTCATTTCATCATGCGAACGGTGCGTCTCCTCACTAGGTCATACCAGGCACACTGAGTGCGTAAATCGAGACAAAGCCTACCTAGGCCTACCGAAAACTGGTAGGGAATTATTGAAAACAGGAAACTAAAATAGGAATAACATAAATAAATTAAAAGAACAAAATCAGCAGCCCAGACCAGGCCCAAAACATAACCCGAGGCAAAAGGCCCAGCCCAGACAAAGCCACACCAAAACGGGTAGAATATATTTTTTTTTTTTTTAAAGCAAAACGGGTATAATATTATTTGAACCCAATATTTCCACCTATATATTCATTGAGTTTGATGGTTTTAGACCCAATTATTGAATTTACGTGTGACAAACCAACCTAACCCGCCCAAAAAATGGGTGGGTTGGGCGGTTGACCAACAAAAATGTCCACCCATACTAACAAGAAATCCTAAAGTCTTGGATAGCAAGAAAGCAATTCAAATTAAAAAGGGAAAATAAAAGTATAGAATTAAAAGAATATCAAATCTTCCTAAATCTTTATATCTCAATCGGATTATGTAAATGAGCTTAATTTCAACAAGGCTAACTAAAGTAAGTCTTGAAGATCTTTCCATTTTCAGAAAAGTATCCTATGTCCAAAATAGATACTGCAGTCCAAAGTTACGCTAATATGAATTCAGAGTCCAAACCCGACTTTTCGCACATGTTTTCTGGTCCAAAAACACAACTAGCTAAATATCCCAGCAACTAGTAAACTTATGGAGCGTGAATTTTCAATCATCTAGTCTCTCTCCTTATTCAGTGCAGCTGCACCACTCTTTATTTTGATCTTTTTTCGGCTAAACTGGCTCTTATCTTGTCCTACATCATACTCGATATTTTGGTCATTAGTTTTAATGTTCTTCCAGTTTTAATATTGTAATTATTCCATTTAACTTTAATATTACGTTTTGGGATAAGATAAATACTATGCAAGCAAGTTAAGCTTTAAATACTGACTCTTATCATTTTGGGCTAAACTAGCTCTTATCTTGTCTCTCTCATGTTACAGAGAAGGTAATACTGTCGCTGAAACACTGGCTAATTATGGTGCTGATAATGCGGGTTCTCATTGGTGGGACTCTCTCCCCCAATTCTTAGTTTTTTCTTATGGTCATGATCTCTCCTTCATAGTATCTTATCGGTTTGTTTGATTTTTGAGTTCACGCTTTGTATTGGTCTTGTGACTGTTTTTATGAGAGTAGGTTTGGCCTAGCGCCCCTACTTCTTCGTTTTGTATCTTTGGTTTATAACAATAAATTCATCATTTGAAAAAAAAAAAAGTTAAGCTTTAAATAGGTTTAAGACTTCCTATCTGCCTTATCTTACAAGGAAAGGCAATAGACCCATATTGTCCTAGTTTTTTTTGTCCTATTAGATTAATAAGGGATAGTACGTGCTCTATAAATAGTGTCTCTGCTTTGTCTTCTTCGTTCAATTCAATCACAAATCAAGAAACAAAAAGTTAGAAAAGATTTATCTCCTCATCGTGATTAAGTTTTCGCATTGACCTTTTCTATCTCAAAAATATGATGAAGATGCACAAGAGGATGACCAATGTTGCTTTTAGATTTGAAGGAGCCATAACTATGGGCGTTGATAGTAGAATCACGACTTACGATAACGTAAATGGCGTTATAGTGGAGAATTTTTTTTTAAGTACTAAATATTAGTTCATGCTTAAAGTCTTATATTTTATATTTCTATACTTTTTTTTTCAATCACAAATGAGGAGCCAAAATTAAAAACATTATATTCCAACACCAACATACTTTGCACATTGATGAAGTCTTCCAAAGCCAACATACATATCTTCCGACGAGTGGCAATATATGTACGTTAGCTTTAAAAGACTTCATGAATGTGCAAAGTATGTTGGCTTTGGAAGATAATGTTTTTGATTTGGGCTCCTTAATTGTCTATAGAAATATAAATGTAAGATTTTAAGCATGAACTAATATTTAATACCAAAAAAAAAAAAGATAAAAAAAATTTGAGTACCTATATGGCTATATCCTCACAATTTACGTTATCGTAAGTCGTGATTCTAGAATCAACACCTATAGTGATGCCTCACTCAAATCTTAAAGCAATATTTGTCGTCCCATTGTGCATCTTCATCATCTTTTTTAGAGAAATAAAGTCAATGGGAAAACTGTCACGCCCCGATTTTCAAATCAATTAATAAGGCATTTTGCCCTTAATTACAATCATTTCGGGAACGTGACGACATGGAATATCAAATACAAATATGCACTAGAATTTTTTTCCTTTTAATTCAAGTACAACAACGCATACTCCATGCCCAACAAATGTAAATGCTGACCCGTTCTTTAGGGTTACATATTACAAACCATAAATTAAATAATAAATTGATATTACAAGATATTAATTAATTTATCCATCAGAGTAAATTTATTACAAGACAGCGGAAGTCAAATAATAACACTTATGGTCGATAACGGTTTACCGACCAAACCTTCAATGCAACTCTGGTTACCTAACCTGCACGATTAAACCCTACACCGTGGAATAGTGTACCGGGTTATATCAACAAACCCGGTCAGCTTGTGAAGCTGGTATGAATGATCCCAGTTTACTCACACCGATCACATTTACCCAAAAAATCAAATTCTTTTATTTTCAAAAGAATCATTTAAACCTTCAAATACAATTCAATATTTTTCAAGAATTGTAAATCAAAATAGTAATTACTTCAATTATTAAAGAAGTAATCTCAAATCAACTCACACCAAATCATTTTCTCCAAATACTGATTTCTTTTTATTTAAAAGAAATTCCATAAATCTCCAAATCCAATCCCAATCCAGAAAATTTATATTATATAATATACTGAACCTACGCGCCCCATATCACGTATTTTAACCCCACACGCCCCATAAACGTGTATGTTAATACCAGGGTAATTCAGAATATTAAACAATATAAATCTTCCCAAAAATCAATTCCCAAAGTTATGATTTCATTCTTTTTAAGAATTGTAAATCATAATAATTAAAATCCATACTCACACGAAAACATTTATAACTTAGCCTGATTAAAAGTGAGAATACCATTTTTCTTCTCCTTTTAATACATCAAGTTATTTTTAACTTCGCCTGATTAAAAGTGAGAATACTATTTTTCTTCTCCTTTTAATACATCAAGTTAATTACATAAAGTATTCATCTTTGTTTTCAATGAATACGGGCTACGCAGTCTAGAGCTCTAACTGAATGGGCTACCATTTTTCACCCATTGCCATTGTCCCCAGGACAGTCCGTTTGTACAAAATCATTCAAATAGGCAAACACAATATCATATTTTTGAAATGTTGTGTTCCCACAAAATCCACAAATCAAAACAATAAAATGAATAATTTTCAAATATTGTTTTAACACCAATTTCACAAAGCCGATATATCAATTAAATTATTTATTTAATTGTATATCACAAAATCGTTTAAATGAATGTAATCATTTATTTTCACAAACAACACAATATGAATTAATATTCATATATATATAAAAACATCGTGAGATTCACTCACCTCTTATTCCTGCTGCGTCTTCAAATAGTAACCAGGAATCGACAAGCACGAGCTACACTTCTCGTAAACACCTATGATTATGCAATATCCAATTAGCATAATACATTTCCAAAATAATCCAAATGTTCCTCAAATGTCTCCTACGACATTGGAACTATTAATCGAGACCATTTGACCAAAAGTCAACCATCGGTCAACGTGGGTCCCACGTCTACTATTCATCAACGGGTCCCACACAAAATCCGAAACTTCCAAAATCCAACAGCATGCTTATTTCTAGCATCCTAACATCATATCCAAAATTGATGATGATCCAACGGTCGGATCATCACAGATCTAACGATCCATAACTATCGCTTAATTGATCATTGATCAAACGACCGAATTTGATAAAAGTCAAAACACGAAAGTTGTTCGTATCGACGAACCAAGTCAAACGGAGCAAATAACTGCTCCTGGACTGGACGGACGCGCCGCCCACGCGCCGCCGCCGGCGACTGTCCGTCGCCGGAAAAAAGTGCTCCGATTGCCATGAAATTTTAACACAATGTTCTACACATTACCAGCAACAACTTTCATAACTGCCATAAGGGTCAATTCAAAGTAAAAAATCTCGAATTTACCTCGATAGCTCCGAAACCCTAGGATTTCAAATCCAAAATTCTCTTTCGTCCGAACTCCGATTGAGGCATATTTTATGTTGCTGGAAAGCCCCTGGCAAGGGCTACAAAGCCCAGTAGGTAAGGTGGCTCGATTTGGCCGGAAACTTGCCCAGAAACTGATGAACAGTTCGGCAGCGTTTTTTCCACTTTTTCTTTTCTTGATTTCTCTTTCTATACTGAAAATCAATGAATGAAACTAGTATAGAATCGAAGAGGATGAAGAGACAAAGAGATTGGGACAAGTCTCACACAAATTGGTGGCCGGAGGAGGGAGAAATCACCGGAGGAAGTTTCTCGTGAACAGTACATTTCTGGGACAAATTCTGATTTTCGGGTGAACAGTAAATCCCAACATTCTATTTATAGAAATTCGTCAAACTTCCGACGGCCATAACTTCTCCATACGAACTCCGTTTTTGGTGAACCAAATTCCTACGAACTCGATTCGACGAGGTCTACAACTTTCATGAAGGAAGTTTTCCCAAATTCTCAACGGATAAAAAGTTACCTTAATTAACCTTGTGTAACTTATAATTACCACCGTAATTATCGTTTTACGATGAAAACCCCTAAAAAATACAAAATCACACCATTTCACTTCAAATTTCACGAACTGTTTAATAAAAATAATACGGAAATTTTCGGGGTATTACAAAAACATAATTAAGATTAGAATCTTCTCTAATTTTATGTTTTCTTGATTGAATTGGTGAAGAAAACAAAGCACATGTACTATTTATAGAGCACGTACTATCCATTATTAATCTAATAAGACTAAGAGCATCTCCAATAGTTTCTTTAAAAAAAACTCTATTATAAAAACTCAAAAGTTAAAATCTCTATAATTTTTCTATCGTATCTCCAACAACTTCTCTATCATATTCACTATAATTTATAATCTACAATTGAATATAGTATTATTTTTTATTTGAAAATATAATCAAACAATTTATGATGTAAATGAATCTATACTGTTATTTAAGAGAAAAGAGGTTGTCAACCATAACTGAATTTTTTTACAAAAATGTCTTTTTTATATTAAAATACTTTGGAAACCAAATTATTCAGAAAGGGTAAAATAGTCAAACTTTAAATAATAGAAAAGTAAGAAATTAAAAAAAACACTTGAACAACTGCTTAACCACCCACATTCTTTAAGGTAACCACCTCTATCCCACACTCATCAGGAGTGTAATATTTCTAGTATAATTTGAAGAGAGAGAAGAGAGAAGAGCATTAAATATCTAAAAAATATATTTTCCTATAATTTTAGAGTTTGTTGTAAATATAAAGATTTTTATTTTCTCTCTCTTCACTATCTCTAAAATATATATTTTTCCATAAACCAAAGAAAACACAAATTATAGGGAAGCTGTTGGAGATGCTCTAAAAACTTAAACTAGGGAATTTGTTGGAGATGTTTTTCCTTGTAAGATAAGGTAGATAGGAAGTCTTAAACCTACCTAAAGCTTAACTTGTTATCTATCTTATCCCAAAACGTAATAGGAAAGTTCAATGGAATAATTACAGTATTAAAACAGGACAAACGTCAAAACCAATTACCAAAATATTGAGTATCGACAAATATCAAGGATCTAAATTAAAGACAGAAAATTCGATTGAGGTATCGAGGAAATAACATATATTGATAAAGATTATACCGAAAATTTGGATAAAACTTTTAGAGTCAACTAAAAGTCTAAAACTGTACTAAAACAAAAATATTTGAAAGATATTGCATTTAATATCAGTAATTGTAAAAAATAAAAAATTAAAGGAAATATTGAGGATCGATATTGGTCAAAACTATCGACGAAATCAAGACCACTCATAAGTAGAGATAGCAAACGGGTCGAGCTGGCCCAAGCACGGCACGAGACCGGCCTGACACAACATGAGAACGATTAAGGATGGGCTGGGCTGAGGAAAATTGGCTCAATTGGCCGGGTTTGGCCCAAACACAACCCATCTCGGGCGGCCCATTAAAAATGTAATATATCATGCTTTTAGATAAGAAAAATTATTAAAATAGTAGGATTTTGATATGTAATTGTTAATTATATCTAATTCTCATCTCATTTTCACTTGAGGTATCACATTGATGTTGTTAAAATATATAGTTAAATATTTATTTATTTATTTTTTAATGGAAGACAATCAATTCTTTATTGAAGTACATCAACTACAAAGCCTCATGGGCAGACCCCGGAGAATTTGTTGACCATAAGCAAGAACAAAACGAAAGTAAAATAAAATAGGTTGCCAAACGCAGTAAGGGCATCTTCAACCATGGGGCCAAAAGCTATTTTGCTCCAACAAAGAAGAAATCGGGGGCCAAAATAGCTCCAGGGCCAAACCAAGTGCCAAACTCAATCCAAGACTAAAATTGGTGCCAAAATAAAGTTGTGGGCCCCACAACAAGTGGGCGGTGCTGACGGAAGAAAGAGAGAAATCCGCCTAACGCGTTGAAGAAAGAGACAGAAGTAAGGGTATGCGCGATTGAGGCTTGCTCGATCAGAATGACGCAAAAGAGGGACAACGGTCATAAACAATGGATGGCCAAGATTTGTCCGTTTCATAATGGACGGTCTTGGTTTAAGGAATTTTTTTATTTAAATAAGAATTTCAACGGATAGATTTTTGATCTAACGGCCCAAATTTGTTTGAACTTAATTTTGAATAGTTTGTATTTAATTTTAATCTTATTTATTAATCCTAAATGTGAAAAAAATAAAACACCAAAAATTATTTATAAAATTTTTCTACCCGTTGCAATTGTGTTTTTTGCCCAACTCTATAAATACCAACCCATTTCTTCATAATTTTTCACACCAAACTTCCTCCATCTCCTCTAAAATTCTTCAATTTTTCACTATTGTTCTTGTTATTTAATGTCCGCCAAAATCAGTATAGCACTTAGGTTTGGCCCCTAGTTGGAGTTGCCCCAAGCTAATGTGCAAATAGTAAAGTTTCATTGCATAAAAATTAATTTTTGGCAAAATAAGATGCCCAACAAGAGTTAATAAAGCGGTGACACAGATGACCTAACAATCATAGCACGAAGGTTGACTATACATAACGAACACTCCCAAAACAAAGGTTGTCCCTCCACCAAATAATCCAAACAATTGGATGCCGCCAATGACAGAAATTGGTTGCAAGCATCTGCTGGATACGAAGCACCATGAACATAAGACCCAGCCCCAAATTCGACTTGAGTCCGAAATCCAAACATGACTCAAATCCCATATCCAAATATGACAACCGCCCAGATCGCAAATTCGGATTTGGAGAAGACTCAGATACCAGAGTTAAGTCCTAAAACAGAGCAGTGAACCAGTGTGCAAGGAGCATCACCATTATGACTAAAAGACTACAAATTCCAACAGTCATAAAACCATCGCGACCACCTGGAACTATGAAACCCGCACCAAATTTCAAACATTATAAAAAGTACATTTCATCATTAGAAAAATTTAATTAAATATTATATTTAATAGAAATAGGCTTAGGCACGAGCCCGATGCAAGGATAAGCCTTTTACACAAGGTGCTAAGCAATATGTTGACAATTGAGTTTGTGTTGTACACACGCCAATGCTCCTCCTTTTTTGTCTAGAAATGTCATGGCATCACCGTGAGTGTCGGTTTCCCGGGGAATGTGCCGCCAAAAGTGGTGGTTTGCCGGAATCCAGAATTGTGTTTTTGCTTTCTTTTTGGACCAATTCTCCTTCTTTCTTTGATTCTTGTTATTCGAGCTTTAATTAGAGCATTTTCCTCATTCTTGCACTATTTCCTAGTAAAACAAGGAAATTAATTGATGACACAAAAATTAAGATTGAAATAAAGCTAAATCGTGTTTTAGGGTATAAATATATGGGAAAGGCTCCAATGAGTACCTTATAATGAGGACTTGTTGAGGACTTACAAACTTAACCGTTTGATAAGTTTTTAATGAATTTTTTTAAATATCAACTAACATTTTAAAATACTCATTTATCGGTTGAGTTTGAAGTCCTCAACAAGTCCTCATTGTTTGGTACTCACTAAAGAATGCCCCATAAATATATATGAATTATAAAGCACATCACCCGACCCATTTAATGACATGATTCGTCTTGTCCTTAATCGTGCTCATGTCGTGCCAAGCCGACCTTAAACGGGCCAGGTTCGTGCGGTGCTCGAGACTACTCATCCCGTTTAATTGACACCACTAACTTAAACACAATATCCTAAACAACTTTTTTAGCAAGAAAGAAATTCAAAATCAATTTGAAATTATGAATCTAAACTTTACTTAAAGCTAATTAAATATTGTATGAGACCTCTTAAATCGATTTCTGTTGTTAGTTTCTATGGTGGAGATTGGCGGTTTAAACCGAAGAACCGGTCTTTCTCATTTCCTTTTCTCCTCTCGACATGTTGACTGTTGCATCACCTTTCTTTGTCCTCTCGACAAGTGTTGAATCAAACACTCGCTGAATATTCTTCGTCCTTCTTGTCTCTCTCTTCCCATTCTCTTCTCTCTATAAGTTCAATTTGTTTGGGGACCCATATTAAGTTATTAACATTTTCTTCTTGAGTTTTTTTTTCGGTTATGCCAAAATGATCGACCGAATCGAACTGAACCGAACCGAATTGAATCGAATCGATACTGTGTGACTAAAGATATTGAGGCGGCCTGTTTGGATTAGATTAGGCCCAGCCCTGCGCCCGTCTTTGAACCCACACGTTGAAAAATAGAAAATATATATGCTGACGTGGCAAAATCTGAAGCTACTTCACTGGCCGAGTCATTTTCGTTCGAAGTCTCAATTTGCAGCAATGGCGGTTGGCTGGAAGCCATTGTTGCCCATAATCATGCTATCAGCTCTGCTTCTCTACGAAGAGTGGGTCTCAACTCCCTCATGCAAAAGGGTACCGCCCGAACGAACCGGACCACCCGACCCGACCCAGGACCACCCGGACGACCTCAAGGTCATGATGGTCGCCAATCTCCTCTTGGGCTCCGAAGCCGGCTTCTTCAACCTCCTCTTCAGAGACTACTACATGTCCAAATTCTTCACGGTAATCACAACAAAACCCAAATTCCCAATTTACCCTTCAGTCCTTCACTTCTCCCCCTCTGATTTTCACAACTGAGTGTACCTGAAATTTTATGAAAGCAGAAATCTTTCCGAACTCTGAAGCCCGATATGCTGTTAGTTCTCGGCGATATCTCGGCGCGAGGGCACGAGTTGCCGAGAAACAAATACGTTTCGGTGATTCGCCAATTCCACCGTGTATTGGGTCCGTTTCTGGAGCTGCCGCTTCACGTTGTTCTCGGCGACCGAGATATCGGAGAGTGCGATGAGCTGAGTGAGGAATCGGTGAGTTGGGTCGCGAAGAGATTGCCGGGTCTGGACTCGGCCGGTTGCGGAGCCTTTGAGATCGGCAATGTGAGCTTCGTGTCGCTCAATGCCGTGGCTTTGCTCTGTGGGAACAATGGGTTGAGGTTCAGTGTGGAGAAGGTGGTAGAGAGAGAAAGCATGGATTTTCAAATGGGAAATGAGCGCGTAAATGAAGCAATGGATGAGAATGGCCAAGAGAGGAAGAGGGTTTATGAGTTTGGGTGGAGAGAGAATGCTATGTCATCTGGGTCTGGTCCTGTGCTTTTGCTTCACTTTCCATTGAACCAAAACGTAGCTGCTGCTAATTCTGGTGGGAATTCTAACATATCAGATGGCAGGTATGTGTAACTTTTTCCTTTTTTTTGTTTTCTTGTTCAAATTTCTAGAATTTTCTTCTTTATGGGAGTTTGATAGGAACAATTGGGTTATTTACTTTTAATCTCATAGAATTACATTGTATGGCTATCAATTTCTTGCTTAACAAAGAGTCTGGTGTTGAAGTTGAACACACTATGATTAGTAACTGTGGTTTTAGTTACCATATCTGTACTATTTTCTTAATCATGGTCATCCTGGGATAAGAAATGTCTTTTAATAGAAGATAGGAATACTGAATACAGAAGCTATGACTATTCAGGGCCATGTATCTTGTTTCTTTGTAGAATGGCTAAAAGAACTACTTCATGTGCTATGTTTAAACTTTTTCTCCAGGGAGGATGTTGGTACAGGGCCATACGATTTGTTACAGAAGCTACCACCAAATGCTACTGAATATATATTTCAAGCTCTCAAGCCAAGGTGAGTTCACGTTTCACACTTTTATGACATTGGCTCACCTCCACCCCACAACACTTGTATAAATGTGGGTTCATATGTAAAGATCACCAACAGGTTCTTTTGACTCCTAATATACTACATACACAGTAAGGTTAGTTCACTCCATTGTGACTTGGAGGTCGTGAAATTGGTCTACAAAACAGCCTCTTTGAGTGGGGTATTTAGGCTGTGTATATTTGATTCATGGAGCCTATAAGGGTGGGAGCCTCATGCACTTGGCCCCCCTATGTTAATTGTTATACACATGTTTATATACATCATATATATAGAAGAGTGTTTAAGCACGTAATATTATGTATTGGTATAGGATAAATACCATTCTCTAAGTTGTTGGATGGATTTTCTTCCAACGTAATATCATACTTTTTATTTACATGCTTTGTGCCTTCGTCATTTTAACCACTGTATTGCCATCCGATGACTTAAAAATTGTATGCGTCTTATGAAAATGCTGAGGGTTATGTGTTTGAACATTGCTCTGTATACAAACTTATGAGTTTTTAACTCATAAAGTCATTAAATAAAGACTTGTTTTCAACCATTAGATCGCATATAGATGTCCGAGATAGGTGAGATCATCGGCTATTCATATTTAATCTCACAATTGAGAAAGGAGTCCTTATTTATGGACCTTGTTAGAGAATTATCTCATAAAGACGCACTCACACAAATCCTATGGAAAGTGCAAACAGTATAATAATGCTTAGAAATCCTGATTTCATATAATAAGTAATTTTTTATGACTAGAACCGTGGTTTCTATTTTCTACAATCTCATCTGCTGGATTATGTGTGTTTTTAAGTAAAGCATGCAATTGAGACCTGATTTAGTCATCAAGGAGATGATTCCTCTGAGGTCATAATCTTTATGTGTACGTGTGCAATGATCATAATTTGTTATCACATTTCTGAGTCTTCTAATCTATCATATTTCGAAGTTTGGTGTATAATTAAAGAATAATTTTTTCCTCTAGCCCATATAAGAGAGCGAATAAATCTAACTTTATTTATAAATATATCTAAGAGTTCCACATAATTCCGTAAATGAAGAACCAAACAACACTATCCTGGTAAAGACACAACACGTTGGTACTTACTTCTATCAGGTGAATGGCTGCAAGTGTGAGAACCACCTGACGTGTTACAACCATTTCAAGACCCACCTCTCTCTAGCTAGTGAACATATATGGTTCTTGACTTCTTGTTGTGGCTTTGGGGTAGATGGCTTACTACTAGGTAGTGATTGCTAATTGGCTAATTGTTAATGCTAAGTTGTTTTCTGCATTGTAAAGACTTCTTTTTTCCAAATAAAATAATAATAATAATATTAATACATAAATAAGAACTTTGGGGAACAGGGCTTAATGGGTAGGGATTGCTAAGTGCTAAATGCTGTTATTTTCTACACTTTTATGACTTGTTTTTATCTTCGAAAAAATACTAATGATACGTATTTCAAAGATTTGTTAAGTTGTCTATTCTGCCATTCCATTTGCATACAAACATTGGGAAACAACTTTATTGTCTGTTTATGCAAAACAAATAGGGTTTTGATGTTAAAAGAGAAATGCCCTGCGCAGATAATGTGTTGGAACCTTCTATGACTTTCCATTGCTATGTTGCTGGGGGCTGGTAAAATATTATGCTCAAAAGTTGAGGTGATAAATTCCAAATGTCAGGAGTTTTGCTTTTTAATGTCATAATGCTTGAGAAATACCTTTGGACCTATATATGAATGGCTATGTCAGGGAAACAAGCAATACTCTTCAGATATAATGATTGCCTAATGTTCCTTAACTCTACACTTATTCCTTTCTTGTGTCAGACTGGTGTTCATGCAAGTTTTTTATATTATAGTGTTGATTGATCCTATTGTTGATTTGTATGCCTGAACTGAATAATTGAAATGCTGAGGTTCACAGTACTATCAATTTCTGTAACACTTCACACATGATATTAGTGCTTGTTCTCCAATTTACAACTCACATTTGTACATCTGGTAAAGCTCACATCTTTACCTGTAAAGCTAATCATTATATGTTTCTTCCTTGCTTGCAGGATTGTTTTCAGTGCCCACACTCAAGAATTCTATGATCACTTCCATCCAGATGGGACCCGTGAGGTGACTGTTCCGGCGATGACATGGAATGCAAGGGATGATCCTGGATTTGTTATTGCCATTTTCCGAAGGAATGAAGGAGCAGTAAGCATAAGCTATTGCTCTCTCGCTAGGGAATCTCACATTCTAAAAGCCTACGCATCTCTGCTGATTCTTTCGGTATCAATGCTGATTTTTTCAAGCACAACTAATTTAAGATGTTTGAGAAAATGATAACCTGATCCGTGTACTACAATTTGTGTTGTGCATTACTTTCCGTAAAATTTTGTATGTACATTACTATAGTATTTGGGCAGAGTGAAAAGCTTTACGAGGATAAAGCTTTCTGCTGTGTTATTGGGGAAAGTCCTGTACCATATTTGAAGAGGCACATATATACATCAGTACTAGTACTCAGATGAAAAAAAAACTCAAAAAGGAAGAAAAGAATGATAATCACCAAATTTAGCACCATTTGGATTCTCTTGATATTCATTTTGTTGATGATGGGGCTGGAAGCATTTTTGAAGCTGCAGCTTCGTGGTTGCCTTTGACTAATTTTTTGCGTTTGAATCTGAACTAGAGCTTTGATATGAATTATGAAGCAATAAAATGGGCGTCCAATTGAGGTTGATATGAGAATGCTTGAATATCTGTATTGCGTAGTCTGCTTTTGGATAGCCAGTCTTGCACAATACAACACCTCTAATGTGCCTTTCACTTTAACTTGAAGAATTATACTACTAATGTGCCATAGTCTTACACAATACAACACCTCTAATGTGCCTTTCACTTTAACTTGAAGAATTATACTACTACTACTAGAGGTTGGTTGCTTTATGCCATCTATATTTAAGATTTGCATTCATAGTAATCAGCACTGAAAATTAAGCAAAACATTTAAGTCATATTTAATTCATTTGAGATTAGCTGTTGCAAGAAGCAACCCTCTCATATCAAACAATGATATCAATAGGGTACTCTACATCCCCCACAACCAAGAAACGAGAACCCTCTTCTAGTACCATCAAGCCATCCTCATTTGCATGGCTGAGGTGCTCACAAGGGTTCAGCATGAACTCCAGTTCAGCTCTTTCTCCGGCATTTAGTATCACACTCTTGAATCCAACCAACTGTTTCATCGGACTTCCATTTCTCGGATTTTTCTGACTTACAAACAGCAACACAGGATGCTTACCGGCCATCTCCCCATCGTTTTTAGCCCGGACACTGACCTTGAACAACTTCTTCTGACAGAATTCTTCACCTAGATCCGAAACCAACTGGTAACGTCCAGAGTCTGAGTTCTTAGCTGTTAGACCAACCGATGACTCATTTAGGTAGAGCTTGTTTTGGGTCACTGAAGATACAAAATCATAAGCATAGTGGGAGTAGCTGAGGCCATAACCAAAATCAAACACTCTTTTGCCAGTGTAGAATCTGTAAGTGCGCCCAGGATAGCCTGATTTTGTATTGGGCCTCATCCTCATGTCTGTCATTGGTATTTTGATGTAGTCTTGTTTATACCATGTGACTGGCAATCTTCCACCTGCATAGCAACATTAAATCAGTCTCGAACACTTCTTCAGCGACAAAATTCTCTTGTTAGATAGTCTAACATATTGTGTTACCAACTGGATTGTCAATCCAGAGTCTAGGCCAGTGATTACGCGAACTCTTGTTATAATAATATGTGGTCCGGATTGATAGTCCGACACATAACATGTCACATATTTAGCAAAAAAACGATATGGTACTTTGTCTATTTGTTGTGGTGGGGTGTTTGGTACATTCTAAGCAGTCATTAAATTTACCTGGGTTGTGTTCACCAAAGATGATTTCTGCCAGGGCAATTCCACCAGCTTCACCAGGATATCCGGCCCACAAGATGCTTCCAATTTTCTGATTGTTCTTGGCTACAGATATGTCAACTGGACCCCCAGAGAGAATCACAAGAATCACTGGTTTCTTGGCAACTTTAGCCACACTGGTAATGAGCTCCTGTTGCTTCCCAGGCAAGTTTAAGTGGTCTCTATCGTGTGCCTCTCTCTCTTCACCTTGGTCCAATCCCACAATCAAAACCACATAATCTGCCTGCTTTGCTACTTCAACAGCTTTATCAATTGTAGGATTAGGGCATTTGACTGTATCACAGCCTGGGTGATACACTGTTTTCTTAGCATAACCTAGCAGTCCTTGTAATGGTGTAATGAACTTGCATGGTGGGCCATGGTAGTTTCCAAGAAGTGTTTCTGAAGCATTGGCATTGGGTCCAATGACAGCAAGTGAAATGCCCTTTGATTTAGGTAGTGGGAGAAGTTTGTCAGAGTTCTTCAAAAGCACTATGCCATCTTCAGCAGCCTCAAGGGCTAAAGCCTGGTGCTGTTTGGAGCACACTTGGTCTGGACCAATGTTGCCAAAAGCTAGCTTGGTTGGGTTGCCATCAAACAGACCTAACCTCATCCTTATAGAGAATAAGTTGTGGAGGGCTTTGTCTATGTAAGATAAAGGCAGCTTTTTCAGCTCCACTGCCTTTTTTGTGTAATTCTGCAAGTAGGTTCCACAATTCACATCCATGCCTGCAATATTGAATAGAAACATCTTAGCCAGCTTTTGATATTCCATAGTCACATCTCGTGTAATAAAACACTGCACTCTTAACCCTTGCACACGACTGTCGTATACAACTCTTCTCTCACAATTCAACCCGTCACATGTTAGTCATGGATAGGCTTTGTGAAATAAATATACGCGGACAGCTGTATCACATGTTTTCATGTCTAGTTATTGTGAGAGGAGCATTGTATGCAATAAACTTGTCCAATGCTAGATTCCTTCTTCTTTTCAGGTTTTCACCCAACCATATCCATCAGTTAAAGTAGAGATTTTTTTCACAGAATAGAGTTCTATTTTCTTTCTCACTTGTTAGCAAAAAGAGGGAATCAATAATAGACTCCATGCACCCAAAAAGAGAACAAGTTCACTTTGAGGGTGGGCCACACCATGAGATGGCTTATAAGACCAGTTACTTTCGACATTGACTTTCAAGGAAAGCCCATACAGTATAGTAAATTGGTGGGCCCATTGGATCATAATGGGCCATGATCTGGTAAATGCAGAGAAGATTACAAAATTTCTGAAAAAACATATACTGATAAAACCCATGTGGGCATGTCATTTTCTTTATCAGATAAAAAAAACCAAAAAGAAGGAAGACAAGGAAGGAAGGGTCCCACCATACCTGCTTTGAGAACATCAACGACGGCATCTTCGGGCTTTTTAGCGTATCCTTGCACATCGTAAATGATGCTTACCGCATCGCAGTCCGACGTGATGTACCTGATTACACCCATATTTAAAATCTACTAATTACTGTAAAAACCTTAAACCCTAATTTCTAAAAAAATTAATTCCCAAGTGCGGAGGTTTTTAAACTCTTTTGGTGCTTATAATTTACCTGGTGAGTAACTACAAAGGGTTTGTTCACTATACTCCACTATACGAGACTTCATGCAGAGTCAACAATATAGGTCACGTAAATGCACACATTAGTCATCTATATGCACGATAGCGATTGTCAAATCGAGTTTACCCTACTACACTAATCTCTATTATTACCGATGTGAAAAGTGATGGCGGTGTAAGTGACGCTAAGTCAAGTTGGCAATGTCATTGTGCTAAGTTCGCTTAAGCCCCGAAGGTTAGAAATGGTAATCTGAATTTGATGCATTAAACATATAGTTTTGTGATGATAATTGATAAGAGAGAGATATATATACCCATGAAAACCCCATTGTCCTCTAGCAGTCTTGGTTAAGAGATTGTGATCAGCACAGCTTGGAACTCCATTGACCTGATTATAAGCACACATAATCCCACTGGCTTTGCCTTGCTCTACGCAACTCTTGAACGGAGGCTGATACGTGTCGGCCAGGTCTTGCTCAGTCACCTGCAAATACACAACGCATGCAAAGCAACTCTTGAACTGACGTCTTTTCTCATCACAAAGAAATAGTCTCAAGACAATAGGAGATCAAATAGTAGCCAAAACACGTCGGTTCACATTTCAATGACTTGAATATCTTTTCGTACGAGATCTTTTTTCCATGATTCGTTTTGTTTTGTTATTTGAATATATTGTTGGCTAAGTTGAGCTGTATGACACTCTTTTTCCTTTGTTTGTTTCTTTTGATTGAGTTTTACAAGATGTTATGAGACCATTTGTTGGCATTCCATTCTCAGGAACAAAATGATGAAAATTAAATCGATTCTTGAAAATAGTGGCAAAATGAAATTTTCATTAAAGTATAAATGACTTTTTTTTTTAGATTACTTTCATGGCTAAGAATATTTATTTGTAACCCTTTTCACTATTGGAATTCAGTTTTTTTCATTACTTTAGCCTAATTTTTTTTTTCCCAAATACAAAGTAAAACACCAGAGTTCTTTTTGCATTGTGAATAAATTAGCAAAGTCATGGTGCACTATCAATCCTTTGTTCTTTTTTTTGTTTTTACCAAAAGAAAAAAAAAATCTTTGATTTAGGCAAAAAAAAAAAAACCATACTCACAAGTTGAGGGAGACATGAATTATTAGGTGATATTTTAAAACCAACAAAAACCAAAAAGAATGAATTATGAACTGACATAATTCAAAACCCAATAAAGAGCTCGTGATTTCATCAAATCAAAATTGAATATAATTGATGGCACTTACCTCGATAAAGTCATCGAATTGGTCCAAACAAAAGTCACCAAGGTGACCAAAACCAAATACTGGAAAATAAAATAACACGAGGCAAAGATCTCTGCATATAAAAACAGACCAATGGATTGAAGAGCGAATGAAGAAAAGACTTACCCTAGCATTAAACCCAAAACGAGTAACATTGTTCCAGCTGTCCAGATCGTACGCCGTGAAATGCTTACAGCAAGCCGAAGCCTGGAGATGGCCACCGACCTTAAGCTTCCCTCCTTCATAAGAATCACCTTGAACCCCTCTCACATACGACACGGCGTATTTCCCTGTCATCAATGGGTCTTCCCCAGGTGTCTCCTGCCCTCTCCCCCATCTTGGGTCCCTGAAAATGTTTATGTTTGGTGCCCAAAATGTCATCCCTGTTGCTTGTCCCGCATTGTACACAGCCCTAGCTTCAGTTCCAATTACCTAATCAATCACAATAGTTAGTAACATACGACTACATTGTGCGTATAATACGTGAATTTACTAACTAACTAATTTAAGTGCGCCTACATTACAAACTACAAAAATATCACTACCTAAAAAGACAATCAAAATCATTATAATGACAGTGTTAATTTTCATACATTGTATGATGCACGAATCTACTCACTAGGTTAAGCATCACAATTGTCATTATAAGGTAAAAGAAAAGGAAAAACATCATCAAAGAACATTAAATTGGCAGTTTTTGAATTTCATACGTGGGGTTACAAAAAGGTACTCTAATTATTTCGATCAGAATTGACTCAGTGAGTCACATTTTGTTTTGAAGTACAAGGGATCAAAAACACAAACGATATGGGTTTTAATCAGAAGCAAGAAATATGAATTGGGTTGTGATTGTTTCGACCAAAAGAGTAAAGATCATGCCGAGTTAGACTGTTTGACTCAGTGTGTCACATTCTTGTTTTGAAGTAAAAGAGATAAATAAAACGATATGGAGCTAAAAATACGAGTTGGGTTGTGATTTTTTCGACCAAAAGAGTAAAGATCATGCCCGAGTTGGGTTTCTGACTCGGCGGCTGTGACTCACTACCTGACCGATTCGATACCAGAGATGCTCATTGAAGGAAGCGGCTGTTAGAATGACTTGAGGGAAGCTCGTAGCGTTGGGAACAGTCCCGTAAAGACGAATGCCTTTGCCGACGTCAGAAACGCCGTGCAGAGCCTCGGACCACCACTCGTAACTCGGAATACCGAGTCGGGAAATCGGAGGGGCCGAGTTGACGAGTTGGGAGATCTTCTCGTCCAATGTGAGGCGCGAGACGAGGTCCTGGACTCTCTGGTAGATGGGGAGGGTGGTTTTGCAGAATGGGTAGGAACTGGTTGATGGGTTGGACGAGTCACAGGAGTATGGAGGCTGAGTTGACTCGGTGAGATCAATGAGGAAGAGGAGGGTGGAGAAGAAGATAAGAGGAATGAGAATGAGAGCTTGGAGTTTCATTTTTGTGTTTGAGATTCAGAAATGAAAAGAATGCAGAAAGAGAGCGATCGAGTATATAGCAGTACATGTAGCCCTGTAGGGCATGGACCAAGGTCTCCCTCCCACTGAATAGACTGTTAATTTTGAGGGCAGCTTGTAATAAAACTTTTTCCCCATATATATAACATTTTACTCAAGGTAATTATGAGAATTCATTATTATAAATTTTCATAATATTTTCAATTTTGTAGATTGATCGTATATATTTTTTTATTACTTTTTCGTTGAGAGTTGCAGTTGTGTGACTTAATGCAAATCAAAGATGTTGAAAGAAAAGTTTAACATCACTATAGAAACATAACAACATAAGAAATATAAGTGAGTGTTTTACTTCTGAAAGTATCGAGACCTTATAGGATAAAACTCTACACATATTACTGCAAAAAGTGTAGAGTTTCATTGTTTTAACTTTCAAAGGCTTATTTCTAATATATTAGAACCCTTCTACTATAGATCTCTAGCTCCGTCCCTGGCTCCATAAACTTTCAATCTAACAAATTAGATATATAGTAGCCAACTACTAGCCAATGTGGTGTTACTTGCGTAATCCTATATAGGTTGTTGAATTGCTACGTACAAAAACACTTATTCATCAATCACCTAAATTCTAAGCCATTCACGTCTGGTTTTTTTGCACGCTTGTCCTTCCTACTTTAAGCTTTTTCCACTCTTGAAAGGTTTCATGTCTTTATTTCCATTTTGATATGTAACTATCCTAATGTTGGTAATTAGTCACCTATATTTAAGTAGATAATAACCTTACTTGATTCTTAACCAATCTTTATTGCCAACCCATAAAGACTTGTGCTACCAGATCATGAAACGGGTCTTGGTCCTTTGGAGAGATCAAGATTTTATTGCCAACCCATATCGGATCTTATCTTTGCCATTCTAAGGCCAATTAAAAGCCCAATAGAAATGGGGTTTGGTTTGGTCCTTCCAATCCAAAAGTTATTAGTATGAAACTAACTACTAAAACTAAATTAAATTAGAAATCGGTTAGTCCTTTGATTACCATCGTAGTTATTTTCACATTTGATTTAAAAAATTTGTATGTTTGTTTACTTGATCTCATGTTGACGAGTAAACGATTTCTAAATTGACTAATTTTTTGCATTAATAACACTTTGAAAGGAACTTACTTCACATTGTGAAATGAATTGTTATAATTTTTTTTTCTATCGATCCATCCTTATTTATTATGATCTTGCTTTAACTCGAGTTTGATATGCTTTTAATGAAAATACAGAAGAAAAAAAATCATTAATAAAGAAAAATAATCTTTCATGTAACTACTTGTTTTCTGGTCAATAGAGCATTGTCCTAGTAGGCAAGAATAAACAAACTTTGTCCATCTACGTATCTTCTGTCCTGGTATACTTTATTGAATGTCGGTAGAGAGAATAATTTAGAAGAAATTAAGTAATCTATTACTTAATTATGTTAGATATAGACTCCTGTGAATGCGATGGTTTTCTTTAAAAGATTTTATATCCTTGCATAAATATGGTTTCAAACTCAATTGTAAAACGCAATCCCTTTTCAAAAATGTCCAACTGAAGAGGAACATAGTCACTCGATTATTCTCTTGTTTTGGTTGGATGGTTTATCACTTGTACTCTTGTAGCATATAGAGATATTTTAGACTCATTTATCAAAATAGTTTTTTGTCCAAAACAGTAAAAATTAGTAGAGATGGAGACACTGCAGATCCATATTCAATAAGAAATAAGGCAACAAAGAAAATTTATGTTACTAAAGTAATTGTATTGTGAATCTGCCACTGAATGTATAATTATGACCACACCGTATTGATTTGATTAAAGCTCCCTTTTTTTTTTCATCGGATTTAAGATTTAGGGTTTAGAATCATTTGGTGGTAGATTATTAAGAAGCAATAAGCGGCTAGCTAGCATACGTATTCTCCTTTCCCATAAAAAGGTTGTGCACAAATGCAGGCACGAAGCATCATCATCATCTATATATTCATCTTCAAAAGTGATGGAAGCAAAAGAATTAAACCTACCACCTAATTCTAAGAAGAAAGTAGCCAACTACGAGCAAATGTGGTAGTAAATTAACTAGCTAGTACGTATACATAAATTGTTTGATTGCTACATTATGTACGTTCCTATATTCTTATCCGGCTAATTAACAATCAATGATATGGACGCTTGTCCCTACTAACTTAATCTTAAGCTTTTTTCTCACCTAAAAAGGTTAGATTATAATTAATCCTATCGACCTATTTCCGTGTTCCAGATTAATTGATGGTTGGTCACAAATATTGGGAGCCAATTAAGGTTGGCGACGTACAAATAAAAATATTGAACTAGATAAGTACCTTGTCTCGATCATTAAGCAAGCTAGCTAGTCATTCTCCTTGGTATAGGGATCATATACATAGAAATTAACCAGAAAGAACTTAGTTATATATGCTAGCTACGTACATGCATGGAAGACCATATATATATATATATATATACCTGTCGTTCTACGTACATGTGTCTTTATACGTACGTTCATTATCATAAACCTACGACACAAAAAAGTCTGATAATGACACTAATGCCTTTGGATATAATCTATCATATATTGTATGAGGATTCTTCTTCAACCTATTGTTATGTCATTCCTAAGCCTGCAGCTCAAAGCTAGATCTGAAGTCGGCGAAGCTGCAGATCTTAATTTGGTTTATTCGTCTACTGTTTTTCATTGGATTAGATCCATGACTTTCGCCTATAATAAATAGCTAGCTGTGACCTTGTAAATGTGCATGGTGAGATGGTGTTGATAAAGTAATCTGGGCGTCACAACCAAAACCAATTGGCAATAGTTGGATAGGCCCAAATCCTTATAAGCACATTTGCAAGGTCCCTTTTCTCCAATGTGGGACAACACTCCACATTCTCACACGCCCCCGCACGTGTGGCGAATTTTCAAGCCAAACACGTGGACAACTTATATTGGGTGACGTGGAGCACGTGTGGCCACTTGGCTTCACACGCGGGAAAACCTGCAGCTCTGATACCATGATAAAGTAATCTGGGCGTCACAACCAAAACCAATTGGCAATAGTTGGATAGGCCCAAATCCTTATAAGCACATTTGCAAGGTCCCTTTTCTCCAATGTGGGACAACACTCCACATTCTCACAGGTGTTCATATTATTGGTGTTTCATGGGGTCGATCAATCTGTATTTCGATTGGTTGGGTGGCTATGTACGTTTGTCATTTTCTTTGCTGGGTGGCTCGGACCTTACCCTATCTGAGTATCTGCTCCTTCTAGACTTCTTCACTTGACCACCCTTGCATAGTTGCATTGCGTTGGTCAATGGAGAGAGAGACAGAGACAGAGACAGATTAACTTGGGTTTGTTTTCCATAGAGCCAGGTGTTTTGATTTCATTGGTCTGTTTGACGTGGTTTAAACACTGTGAAAATTTCTCCCAAGGACATGTCCGAGTCGAGTAGGACCCTAATAACCGACCTATTTAAGAAAAGAAAAAAAAGCGGTGTACGCCAAAGCCCTCAACTAACCTCCGGCGGGCAGCAGAAGGTGTTAAATGCCCGCAACGCCGTTACTACCACGACGTAGTCGAGGCAAGAGGGACCCGCCAGCTGCGTCAGCCACGTGGTGGCCCCTGGGTGTTCCAAGGTTGTGAGTGTCGCGCTGTGAGCCAAACACGTGGAATCATCACACTGTGCATAGTGGACTGCAGTGAGCTTTGGTGGGACCCAGCTATCCAGTAATTTTCAAGTGTTTTAGTGGCGGTGAGACCCGGAGCAACTGACAAGTGTCGAGTCTACTTGCTTGTTTGGCGTTAGGGTGACCGGTTAGTCGACTCGTGCACTGACGCAATTTCGTTGCAGAGACGGTTTTGCCCCTTCTGATTTTTTCTTCGGCCAATAATACCTTTGGATTTCAAACAACTTTTACTTTACGATGATGTAAAAGACGCAACATTATAAAGAGATTCATGTATATTTCCGTTTTTGGCTAATAATACATTTTCATTTAGTTCGCGGAAAGAAAATTAATTCATTTATCTGTTTAATAAGATGAAAAATTAAAATTAAATTTTCATAATTTTTCTACTTCAATATATGGTAACATTGGATTCTTCTAAAAAAAAACATTGGAAAAATAATAAGTGAATTTGCAATTAATGTAGGGAAACAAAGAAAAAAATAAATTCGTTGGAGTATGAGAAGATTCATTTTTTCTTTCAAAACTTGTTCATATCAATATGCTTACCAGACATAATCACATGATAAATGATTAAATTTTATTTCTCAAAATCTCGAATCCGTGAACTAAATGAAGCACAAATGTCTTGAGCCAAAAATTCATTTTTTACAAGATTTTTTTTTTCATTAGAGGATTTTGAAGAGTTTTTACATTCTTTTAAGGTTCATAGTTATTATTGTATTTTTTTTTCGGTGGTATGATCCCTGTTTATCTGGTTGCTTAATTTATATTGAATCAGTTGTTCAAAGTTGATCGAAACACACAAATAACGCGATAAATTCAACTAATATAACAATATCACCGCCTGTTGCTTGTAGCTTGTTGGCTTTGATTAACAATTAAAGTCCACAAGGTGCTGGGTTCGACTTGGGCAAGAGGAGAAGAGCAAAAAAAAAAAAATGTCACCAAAATATAGTTGTTAGGAATATGTGTAATGATCAAAGAATTTTTTTATTTTTATAATTGTATCACAATATGGAAGCCGTAAAGAAACAAACAGCTTAACAGCCAAATGACAAATGAAAGAATTAAAAAAATGCAAAAATAAAAAAGATGTGTGCAAAAATGAAAACTTACTAAATAAGTAAAAAATCCGCCTCAGAATGGACAGCCAATTCATTTAGTAATAAAAATAACGACTATTCCATATACAATGGCATGCTGGTAATTGCACATTAATTTATTTTTTGGAGAAATTAATTTATTAGTTGGCACTTTCGTTCTCACACTAGGGTCACCGTTTCTGAATTCATTTCTCTCTCTCTCTCTCTCTCTCTCTCTCTCTCCACAAAGACTATAAGTAGAGCAACATGGTTGAGCCTTCCTCGCTCTTGCTCTAGATTCTTCTCCCCCTTCACTTTTTTCTCAGATTCCTTTTGATCGTCCACAAGAAACGCATTTTCTGTTTGTTTCTCTCGATTACTCTACACACTTTTCTCACTTAAGCTGAATCCTCCGCCAATTTCAGGTAATTGCTTCGTTTGTTTTTTCTCAATTTTGATTTTGATTCACTGTAAATGTTCAGTTTGTATATACAGCTATGGTTTATAATGTGAATTTTGAGAAATTGAGAGTGAAACGATTGATCGTACAAGGTTTCTGTGTAGGTTTAATGGCGTATTTCCAGAACGATGACCTCGAGTACGTCGTCAATGACTATTACGACGACGTCGTTGAGTTTGAGGAAGACAACGACGCTTTTGCTGATAACCAGCCCCGGGGAAGCCTAGAGATGGAAGAAGACTCCGACTTTGAAGATGACTTCGATTCAGTACGCGCTCTGTTTCTTTTTGATTTCAAGTACAGAAATTTTTTCTTTCAATTGAATCCATTATACCGGAGTGGTATTTGGGAATTGCAGAGCAAGGTGAAGACTGATACTTCGGCTTTGGAAGCTAGAAATGGAAAAGACATACAGGGGATACCATGGGAGAGGCTTAACTTCACCAGAGATAAGTACCGCGAGGCGCGTTTGAAGCAGTACAAGAACTACGAGAGCCTCGCTCGCCCTCGTCAAGACCTCGAAAAGGTACCGTCACTCTTCTAGCTTCAAAAGGCTCAGTCTTTACATGCTGCTTTAATTTTCAATTTCGTTTTGGGTTGTAACTCTTGTGAATCTTGTCGTTGAACGCAGGAGTGCTTGCAAGTAGAAAAGGGGAAGACTTTCTATGACTTTCACTACAACACAAGGCTTGTCAAATCCACAATTGTGCATTTCCAGGTAGAGATTATGCTCTTGGTTACTGTTTGAAATGTTTTTTCAACAAAATTAGTTTTCGACTTTGTTGGAACCAAAGGCATAGGGTTTTTGTGATGTTCCATGTGTAGGAATTTATACTTCCCATTTCATTTTTCAAAATTTCATCCATATGTAGTGGTGCACTATGCAGCATACCTTCATCTTCTTACTCACTTTGCATTATGTGAGTTAATTTTGTTGAGAAATTTTTGTGATGTTCCATATGTAGTGGTGATCTATGCATACCTTTATCTTCTTACTCACTTTGCGTTATGCAAGTCCTTGCATGTAGTTCATTTGATTTTCCAAGGGTGCTGCACATAATAATTTTGTCATATACTTGGTATAGATGGCATGTTGTCTGCATAAACTTTAGATTCTTTTGAACTTTGTGTCTTGCTGCTAGATATAAATATAATCTTATTATCTAGCTGCTCTTTTACTTTAGTTATATGCATATCAATAGTTTGGTAGTTTTGCAGGTCTTATAAGAAAATGTTATATCCTTAGTGATGGATATCTTAATTTATGAATATGGTTCTGTGCCTCAACTATTCACTGGAAGGTATGGAGTTCATGAAAATTTCTGTTTTTGTTGGGCTCGTTTATAGATCTTTTATCAATCTGAGATATAACCAACTTATCTGCCTCTTCTGAACTTTAATAAGGGTCCAGCTTAAACTGTAGGCAAAGGTTGACCATCATAACATAACTTATAGTTGATGTCAAGGTTTTACCTCTGCTGAACTTAATCTTAATAAGGAAATCAATTGTAAAGATTAGGTTCTTTCTTCTGAAAACAGAATGACCAAATGAGATCTATGTAATATTAGTTACCCTTTCTTGGTCCATTTTTTTCTGTTTCTATGTTCTAATTATTTGAAATAAGGATTTCTTGTTGGAAGGGCATTTTCCTGCAGTAAAACTTAACTGCTCCTCTTGTAAAAAGAATAGTATGTGTTAGATACATATGCTTTTGTGCACCGACATAAGGCCTTGAATGTTTGAACTGCGATGGCCACATAATGGCATCAAGCCGGAATGTATTCACGGATTTACATTAGACGTGTGAAGGCTGCTTCCTACATGCCATTCTTTTAGTCACTGTTACTATTTACTGCTGTTATTGGTCCTTGCGTTTTGTTGTAATTATATTGTTTCTGCTGACTCTTGAATATAATTATACCACTTTAACCCATCTGTTGCATTTAGGATTACTATTGCTCTCTTTATTTCAGCTTTTAAGGCAGGGTGGAAGTTAGAGCTGCTGGCGCGACTTTGGTTATATGGTATGATAGGAATATATCTGAGCAATTTAAGAGGCCTCTGTAGCAAATTAGCAATTCCTGTTGTTGAGTAGTGTAATGCGCTCTTAATGAGGGGCCCTATTAACATTATCCCTGCTTTCTTAGACTTGAATTTTCACGAGAATTGTTGGAGGCATCCAGGGGATTCACATTTGCATGCCTTGGACATATAGGTTTATTTTCATTCCAAGTTAATTTTGATGTGATTGCATACTATCTGCTAGTACTGTTGCAGATATATTTTTGGTAATGGTGTATCCTGTTAGTTTCATATTTTTGGGGAATTTTTTCCCTTTCGGAGTTATTAACTACTGGTGAGGAGGAGTGGAGGAGTAGTTATTTTGTGTTGTTGCATTCAAATGCACCTCTTAGAGGCACATACCTTGTTCTGATGCAGTTTCATTTCAACCGTGTATGCATAAATTATCTTCGTCACTTCAGGGCACTATAGTCGAGTCTTACTTTATCACTCTGCGTCCATCTAAATTTTACTTTGCGTCAAAATTATGTACAGGTTCCAAACTTTAAAGAAACAATATTGATGTTTTTTTTTTCCTTCTGTTGTTTGGGTTCTTGTTGTCTATGAAAATTAACTGGTCTCTAGGTATTCCATTTTGCTTTTTAGTTTTTTCACTTCATTGTTGTGTGTAGTATTTTCATCTGGCTTTGATTTACCAGTATTTTTTATGTCTTTGTGGGTTGAGCATCAGCTTAGAAAGAACAGTTATGTTTTATTTTTATTTATTTTTCAGCCAAGGATTAAGTACTCAAAACATGATTTATATAATGGAATAGAATTTGTACATAATGTGAAGCTTATAGGAAATATATTCTGTGAATAGGATGAAGCCTCTATATTTTGGCTTCAGCAATACATTAAGTTCTTAGTTATGATATCTGAGAGATGCGTGAATATGGGTTATTGAAATATTTTATTTGTTTTCTTGGGTGGTTGAATGGTTTTACCAATATGCCCATCGACTTGGTTTGTTTCTCCTTGTGCAGCTAAGGAATTTGTTATGGGCCACATCGAAGCATGATGTATACCTTGTGCAGAACTTTTCAGTAATGCATTGGAACTCTTTGCTCAGAAGAGGCACAGAAGTACTCAATGTGGCCAAACCAATTGTGCCTACTGAGGTATTTAAACGCTTGACTGATCAATTGGCTTATGTTGATGAAATCCAGGCTTAAAGTCTGTTCTGATTTATGTTTGGTATATTCTTACAGAAACGACCTGGGTTGTTGGCTCGGCCACTCTCTAGAGTGCAGATAAGCACTATGGCTGTAAAGGAAAATTTATTGGTAGCTGGGGGCTTCCAAGGTGAACTAATCTGCAAGGTACACGAGTTTTCAAATAAATTTTCATTTGCTCCTACCAAACCAAATCAGTTGTAGTATATTGTTTTCACAATTCTCAACTTGCATTTATTTGGGGCAGGACATGAAACAACCTGGTGTTGCTTTCTGTTCGAAATTAACAACAGATGAGAATGCCATCACAAATGCTGTGGATATTTTCCGAAACCCCACGTAAGGTCTCCTCCATAAAATGGTGCAGGTTATTTGACTTGACGTCATATGACTCATATGAAAGTTCTCTGTGTAGTGGCTCGATGAGGGTAATGACTGCAAACAATGATGCTCAAGTTAGAGTTTTTGATATCGAAAAGTTTGCTTGCGTTAATCAATTCTCATTTGATTGGTCTGTAAATGTGAGTACCCTCTGTAGAAACCATTCCGTACGCAATAGGTTTTTCTTTACTATGGTTCTCATGTTTGCTTCGTTTATTTATTGTTATTGGCAGAACACCTCTGTTAGCCCAGATGGTAAGCTGGTTGCAGTTCTTGGTGATAGTGCAGACTGTTTGATTGCTGATGCTCAGTCTGGAAAAGTAAGTCGCATAACTGTTTCTCCTATAAAATTTGTTATATGCAGGAAATATGCAAAGTTTTGATTTATTAACTACTTGGTATAGGCTGTCGGGGGTCTCAAAGGGCACTTAGACTATTGCTTTTCATCAGCTTGGCACCCAGATGGAAGAATTTTGGCTACCGGGAACCAAGACACTACTTGTAGGCTATGGGACATAAGGAACCTCTCAGATTCCCTAGCCGTGTTGAAGGGAAGAATGGGAGCGATAAGAGCCATAAAATTCACCTCTGATGGCCGATTTATGGCCATGGCTGAGCCAGCAGACTTTGTTCACATCATTGATACCCAGTCCGGGTATACCAAAGGACAAGAGATTGATCTGTTCGGTGAGATTGCTGGAATATCCTTTAGCCCTGACACTGAAGCTCTGTTTGTGGGGGTTGCCGATCGCACATATGGTAGCATATTAGAGTTCAATAAGAAGCACTATAACCCCTATCAAGAACTAGGCTTCTAGTTCAACTCCATCACTCATGGGAAGATGGAGGTGTATATTTAGCCGAGGTTTCTTCATCTTACTGTGTTTACAACTATAATTAGCCGAGGAAGTTGATGCCTCTGGTATATTGGGGTCTACTCTCCGTAATTATATTCAGTGAGATGCATCCATCAAATTTCAAGAGAAAAGAACACGGATTGTATCCAGTTTTGTTTCCTCTTAGCTTGCCGGTTGATGCAAGTTACTGGTTTTGGGTTTTGTTTGTCTATTTCTGTAAAGGTATTTTTTTGTAAACAATTATGGTTTCCTACTGCTTGGTGCATTTTATTTATTTACTGTTTACTTCACCCCTTTTCTGTACAAAGTGGTCTAAATTCCATTTAAGTTGGCATGTCATTTGTCTGAAGTTCCTGATGCCTCTTCATTGACCATTTCAATGCACAAGAATTCAATGGAAGTTGGTTTTTTCTACTTGGCTTTTGCATTGTCGTGCAAAATTGAAATTTGATCTTTGACTACTTGGGAAGTATAATATGTATTACTCTTCTTCAGTTGGATTGAAATTGTCATAAAAATAAATTATGAAAAAGACTTGCGAATGTTTTGTGTGCAGTAGCGTGTCGCTCATTCTGGATATATATTTGAAGACTCTTCTTGGTTCAAAGCTGGTCCTCAAGGGTCTCAAGAACTACAGCAAATGCCTAACATCTGGCTTAATCTCAGTCTCAGTAGCCTGCAGTTATATTATTCCCAGTTTTATTTTATTAAATAGTAGGTTTGAACGAGCATTTTCGAGGACATTTCAAGGTGGTTGGGATTTAGAGGGGTTGGTTAAACAGAAAAGTATCAATAATTTATATGTAGTTGCCAAGGCCCAAGGTTAACCTTTCTTTCCACTAGTCCTGGTCATCAACCATATTAGAACGTAGTCACGACTCATGTTCTCTAGCATGTTCTTTATTTGTGAACCCATCTTAATCTTTGGTATAATAAACCATTTTCAGAGAAGAAAAAAAGGCCGTGGTCACTGGTTTGAAAACTCTGACTTAACTACCTGATATGTGTGAATTGTAAGCGGAAGTGTTTAATTGACCAGAAAATGTGGTCATGGAAGTTTCCTGGTTTACCCCAAAAAAGAGAGAGAGAGGAATAACGATATGTAATCCACACATTCATCAAAATCTACTTGTATCTGATAAGAAAACTGTTTTAAAGTACTTCTCAATTTTACCATGCATTAAGGGTGATCAATTAAAAAGAACACCTGAGAAGATTAGGAAGATGATTAAGAAGTCGGAGAATCACCATAACTCGTGACATATGAGCTATGAGCCTATGAGCCACTTAAAAAAACATGCAACTCCAGCATGCATGCTCTTCTCTGAAAACGGTTACCTAGTTAGATCTTATGTTTAAATTCATCTTCCCCTCAAGATATAAAATACATCTATAAAATGATGTCAAACTGACTCTTTGAAACGTTTTCATTCTACTTATGTAACCTGAAGTTACTTCAATTTCGATTTCTAGGCTTGCTATAAATAAAATATTTTTTTTTCCGAACATTTTATCGATGTAGGACATGGGTATCATGATCTGCCCTCCTTTAAAAATAAATCTGTCCAGAAGAAGAATCACACTTATACGATGAAACTTTCTGGTGTGGGATGCAACAATTTATTTACCTACCGATCCATGTTATCCTATAATGCAAGAAGGCAGCATCATTTCCCTCATCAGTTGGAATTCGTCGCCATATATAACTATAGCCCAAGACACCACATAGACAATTAATATGTTGCCCGAGTAGTGTTATAATACCTTTTGAGATTAGATAATTTTTAAAACTCCAAAAGGATTTCCGACTCTTGGGATATCTCCTTAACATCATAAATGAATTTTAGAAACTTCATCGTGCTACGACAACGGTGCTCTTGATTAGTTTCCGCCAATCATGTTGAACAACTTAAAAAAATTTATGGGAAGAGTGGTCTTTTATATATAATTATTTTTTCACATGTCAAGAAAAAGTTCTTAGTCACACCGGAAGTGATTTCTTTTGTTTCTTAAGTCAACCGAGCCCAAATAAAATTAAAAATTAAAAAAATAGGCAATGAACACCTTTGTTGATGAATATTGGTCATCAGTAAATGTCTATTCTATATACTTTTCTTTTACTTTTTGAGATTAGACAATTTTGAAATTAAACTCCAAAATTATTTCCGACTCTTGGGCTATCTACTTACGTTCATGAACGAATTTTGGGTTTAGGGTTTTACTTTTTGAGATTAGACAAATTTCAAAATTCCAAAACTGTTTCCGACTCTTGGACTCTCTGATCTTATCATGAATTAATTTTAGATACCTCATTGTGCTACGAGATCCATGCTCTTTATTAGTTACCGCCAACCTTGCCAAACAACATAAAAATTATATATCATAGCACATAGATTATTTCGAAAGAGAGGTCTTTATAATTCCTTGCACGGGTCAAGACAAATGGTACTTAGTCGAAGAGGAAGTGATCGAAACACTATGAAACACCTTTATTCTATATACATTATCTTTTTTATTTTAAATTAGATAATTTTCAAAACTCCAAAAAGATTTCCGACACTTGTGATATCTTCTTATCATAATAAGCATGAATTTTAGAAACCTCATCGTACTACGGGAGCCGTGGTCTTGATTAGTTTTCTCCAATCATGCCAAAACAGCTTAAAAATTCCTTATTTGCAATTTCATAGCTCTTTCAACAGGCTAAGTGAAATTATTCTTTTATTTCTGAAGTCAACTGACCCCAAATCAAGTTAAAAAAAATAGCCAAGAAAACACCTTTGCCGACGAAGTAGTCGTCGGTAAAGGTCTATTATGTATAGATTTTATTACTTTTTGTGATTAGACAATTTTCAAAACTCTAAAATAATTTTCAACTCTATTTTAAAGTAACCCAAGGCCTCATCCAAAAGTGTTGGCTAAATTTATTTTTGGATTATAGGATGAGGTACCTATTAAAAAAAACTGTAAAAGATTAATGTTGACATTAACTTTCGACCCAAAAAATATATTTATTTTCCATTAAAAAGAACAAATATTTATGTCATGATGCAGATGAGTTCATCTCCTTTTTACACATGAAGAAAATATTCTTGGTTGGATTTAATTGGGCTGCGTTTTTTAGTTGTTGAAGTGATTCATGTGAAATAGGAACTCGATTGGAGTAGTTGTACGTACTACAACCGAGCTATTGTATATCGTAACCATATATAGGGATGGCAACAATGCCTATGGGTTTAGGTATCTGTGGATATCCAACCCAAACGGGTAATGGGTTTGGATTCGGGTATTTTTTAAAAACCCTGAGCCTTATAATTATACACTATATAAAATTAAAATTTAGAATAAACTAAATATTTCAGGGTGGGTTCGGGTTTGGGCTATATCCATACCCATACCCTAACCCGAACCCACCCCGAAATATTTAGTATATTCTAAATTTTAATTTTATATATAGTGTATAATTATATATATACATATCTTAATACCAAACGACATATAATTAATTTTTTGAAGTTTTGAAAATTTTATTTGGATTATTATAGATTTTGGGATTGTATAATTTTTATTTGGATTATTTTCTATGGTTGGATTGTGTAATTTTCATTTAAATAAAAGTCAGTTTAAACTTTGTGGAGCTATTAGCTTAATTTTTCATTCCTAGCATAATTAGTTTAAATTTTTGAGCATAAAGATTAGTTGAGGTTTGAGTAAGATTGGGTAAGATTGGATATCCGTTACCGAATGAGTATGGGTTTGGGTAATACCCATACTCGAAAGAATGGATATGAGTATGAGTTTGGATTTGGATAGGATATTTTGTTTGGGTTTGGGAATGGATATAGCCTATCCATCCCCAATCCAACCCATTGCCATCCCTAGGCCATCTCCAATTGGAGGTTTCAAAACAAGGTTCTATTTTGAAAAATACAACCATATTAGTCACTATTCATTCAAAAGTGAGTTCTATAATTTGACTATCTCCAATCAGAAAGTTCTAAATTATAAATTTTAAAATATTTAATTGTATTTATTATAATTTTGATATCAAAATAGAATTTCACAATGTAAAATTATATCACATCTTCATACTTTAAAATTTTAAATATTAAACACAACAATTTATTTCATAAAATTTAAAATTACAAATTCAATTTAAAATTTAAAGTATTAGAATCAACAATTTATTTCATATTTAATTATAATTTTGACCTTAGTTAAAATTATTTTACCCAAAAAAAATATTGGCTTTGAAAAAATAATAATAATACCAATATTGACCAATGGGTGCGTGACATGTGGCACACTTCCTTCCCTTTTCACTTTGCAACGGTTGTATAAGAAGTTTCAAATATAGAACATTTCTTAGTATTTTGCAACCCAAAAATGGGTCTCCAAGGTTCCATCCCACCAATTGGAGATGGTTTTTGACAAAAAAAGTTCTAAATACTGATATAGAACCTCAATTGGAGATGGCCATATATAGTTATTCATAGTGAAATCCACCATAAAACAACGGTTACATAGGCATGCACTACTTTAAACGAGTTGGGTACTTTTTGATCTTATTATCTTCTTACACTTCATATCTCGTTGAACTATTTTTTGACATCAACAATAAAAATACCGGCAATGAAGAATTTACGGTACCAAATAAGATAAAATTTTAAGAGGCAAAACAACATACAAGAAGGAAAGATTTTGTTGTGGTGAGGATCATGACATCCTTATACATCTTTCATTTCTTTTAATTTTTTGTTTTATATTGTGGAGAAGAAAAAAAATCTTCTCATTTGAAAGTTCAAACACTTCTACTTTCTTGACATGCGCATGACCACTTTCTCAACTCAAGTTCAAAACCGCGTGGGGTGCATAACCAAAATATAGTCTAGACTCTAGACAAAAAAAAGAAGAAAAATCTAAAACAATTAAAAGGGAAAGGTAATAATAAGGAAATAGAAGACTTTTTGGGAATTCCATTTGCTCACTTTTCAGCAACATTCCAACCAATGCTGCTAAAGTTAAATATCAGCTTTGGATTGGTTAAGCAGCTGCAAAAGTCTTCATGCATGCTCGATCATCTCCACTGAAACATAGATTTAATTTATACCGCGGCAGTCTCAGGAAATTGAATTCACACTGCAAAACCTACATGATAGAGAAGAAGAAGAAGAAGCTTGAAGAAATTTGGGGGGAGGGGGGGTCATCCACAGACCACAGTGTCGTGAATGAGTAGAATTGGAGTAGCATTCACCCACCAAATCCTCTGAAATATCTTTGGCTATAAGGACATGAAAACTGCTTTTGAAAATGACAACAACTATTGCTTGCTTTGCTTCCAAGACTTGAATTCCAAAATGGCCTGGCCCCTGATGAATTGCTCTGCCAAGAAACTACGTACTCATCAATCATTAATGGCTTGCCTTCCCCATTACTTTCCATATAGTGTTAGAGGACGGTTATGGATGCAAGCTCACATCGTTATAGTAAGAAATTCTATTTTGGTATGCAAATCCTGAGAGAAAACGAGACTCTAATACAATATGCTAAAACGTGATTTCAAAAATGAAAATATTTTTGGTAGCATTTTTTCCATAGGATATTTTTGGTAGCAATTGATAGAAACGATAGTGTAGACGTTTTTCTAGGAGTGCTAGACTACTAGCTAGCTGGTAATAAGCCAATCGCCACACTCAAATTTTTGTTCGACCAAAAATGTTCTGCAACTCACTACAAAACAAGTCCACAAACAGTTCACATCTCTTATTTTCGGTCTACGTTTTTCATAACCGTTGGAAAAAAAAATTGCGGGTCTCGACTTTTGTAGTGCATGCAAGTGCTTTGCTCACTCTTTTCCTTAATTGTGTAAGGAAAGACTTGTTTGTTATAAACTTATAATGCTTGAAAGAAGTTTGTGTGTGTTTTTTTGTTTTTGGAAGAAGTTAGGTAAATGTGTGAAGCATTGCTTCAAAGAGACTCGAGCAAAATGGATATGAGGAAACAAAAAAAAATTTATCTCAACCTGGGGAAGCAAAATCCATACACCCATCACTGCTTACAAGTGCTTTCCGAGAAGCCCTACAAAATCGCTTCGAGAAAAAGTGCTGTTGAGCTGAACTACGTACGTACGTACTAGTTTCCAGAAATGAAGTTGAAAACGAACCCTAGTTGACTGGTCATTATTATTCCAAGGGAAGGGTTTAATCAGACTGTGACAAAAGGAGAGGGAGGTAGCTGATCCAACTTGTGTGCTTCATTAATACCGTACATGACTCGATCAGCTGGCGAAATTCTAACCTTAAATCAGTCTATGCGCTGCAGCCTGTTTTGAATATATATGGTCAAGAGATTGGGACCTCTTAACTAATGCATGCAGGTCCTTTTCTTTTTTTTCTTTTCAGTTCATCTCAGAGCAGACACAGCTCATTCATATATTAATAGCTTCAAAATAAACTATTAAAGAAGACTATTCGAGTTCATCTGCAGGTGTGTTTCGTTTTTTCTTTTCTTTCTGAGTTTCTGTCTCACTATTATTTGAAGCTAGCTAGTTAGCTGTAAACAACTCTAAAAGTTAATCTCATAATTAGCTCATTGTTTGATCCATATTAATAAATCCATATAGAGCTTGAACAAAATATTAGCTTCAAAACCCACCCAACTTGGTTAAAGTTGTGACAATTATTAAACTTTCATCTGTGAGCTAAATTGACACGATTGGCTAATTACCATAGTGCTTTTCCACTAATGATTGTCTTTTTCTTTTCTTAGGTAATGAAATTATACAGCACATATTAATTATTATCTCAATCATGGGACAAAATTAATGGTTACCTCATAAGGAATTACGTACGTTGCATATATAAGAATGGTGGACCAATTATTATCACGAAATGTCACAACTCTTAAACAAGGATATCCCATAAAAATTAGGTTACGTAGAGGCACCCACTCTCATTTCCATTAGTTATATATACTTCAAGTAATAAAAAAACCAACCACCTTCTACAATCAAAATGATCCACTATTCATCTTTTGTAAAAATATACTTAGATTACATATATATTCATTATTCGACTTAAGTATTGTCTTTTTTAGTAGTGTTAATGATCAGTTACATACTAAACGTATAAGATATCGAGTCTTTAACAAAATGCATGTGATAATCTTCTACGATTTAAGATTACTCACTCATGTAGAGGAATTGACCATAACACAACTCATGGAGTGTGTTAACTCAATGCCCATATTTCCCTTATGAGAAGCGTCACAACAAGCTAGCTTATTTATTTTACCAATGAAAACTTGCATTTGATTGGAGAGTAAAGAAAAATCAACTAGGTCCAAATTTGCATTTGGTTATAACTAAATTTTTCCTCTTTTTTTTTTAAACAAAAAAAATACAACCCTGAGCAAAACCTATGAGATACCTCAATACAACCACGAGGCATACAAAAAAAAATAAAAAAATAAAAAGAACTTAAACACAAGAGTGGAAAATTATTGAGGAAAAAAAAACCTGCATTTCCTGCTGTGAATCTGTGATATCACGTGAGGTGCATGGGACCTTTAATTAGGTGACTCAGGTGGTCGACTCGTGTGACTTTGCTAGACCATAATAGTTACGGACTTACGGACAATAGACAGTAAGAAGACCGTAGACCATACTAGGTCCGTCCATTTGTCTTATCTGTCTAGTGGTTTCTACATGGCGGCAGACGCCAAGCAGTGAAAGGCGGAGCGCGTAACAGAAACCCGTGGGGCCCGCAACCTTCTACGCGCCTCCAGTCCTCCATAGACCATAAATACTTGGCTTCATCTTCACGCTTCGGGTCTCTCTTTACACAGTCACTTTCGCTGCTCGCGCGTGAGATGCAAAGCCCAACCTCTTTTATATATATATATATATATCGGGAGAGTCTCTAATAAATATATTATAATAAAAATTCACTGTCGTCTATCGGTGAGCTGTGACTAGTTTGTTAGTGGCACAATTAACATTATGAAAGTCACATATTCGAATCTCACTAGTGTCTAAGAACGGGTGGGGTGGAAATTGGTTAATATATTAAATTTTGAACACTAGTTATCTAATCGTTAATTTGAAAGTTCTCGTTGAATCTTTATTATAAGGTACTTATTAGAGAGAGACTATAATTTGTCTATGTAATCCGGTGGCTTAAACGAAGTCATTTAGTTCAATATCAATAAGTAAATATATATATTTTTGGTAAAAAATAAGTAAACATTTTAGAAAAAAAATCTTGAAATTAAGGGTCAAGTATACGAGAGAAGAATGATGGAAAGAGAAGCACCCCTTATTGAAAGTCTCATAGGAGATGAAGTGAGTGGAGTAGATAAGAATGAATTGATGATGTGATTACTTCCGTCTAATATCATCCAAATTATTAAATTTTAATTAAACAAAATGATATATGTTAATTATTTTTTTGGTTGCTTTCGTTGTGTTTCTTCCTCCTTATAAAAGTGGCAAGGAAGAAAGTTCGCTCATCTCATCATGAAGCATGAATTGGACACTACATTTTTGGAGGAATGTGGTAAGAAAGTCTAAAAAGTAGTTATCACGTATGATTAGATAAGAATGAGTTGTAAACAATTAGCTATTAGCAGCTGAAAAAAGACAACGACAGCTTATTGGTATTGTAATGTTATAGGTTTTGAGTATTATAAAGTTGTCTCATGATACCATGTTGAGATGGGGTGGAGGTGTATGTGTAAAAAAAAATGTAGTTTTCAAGTAAAAACAATTTTTGTGGTGTTTTAATATTTAGCTTATTTTTCTCTTCAATACACTAGTTGATAATAGGATTTATATTATATGAACCGATGCATGCCTCTTGCCAACTATATCTCCATTTGAAAGGCGGATTTATGTTTTGAAATTTAGGTGAGCTAATGTCAAAAAAAAAATTAATAAAAGATATAAATACATTGTTTGTTGGTTTTATTCACAATTTCACATCTTAATAATGATTGGTGTATGTGGTGGCTTAGGTTGTTACATAATGTACTTGGATCTATAAATACATTGTTTGTAATACAGCCTTTTTGATTCAACTGCTTGAACATTGCCTAGCTCAAATTTAGGTAAGAATACCTTAATTTAGCTCCAACACTGAGTAGTTTTGTTCAAATTTAAAAAATGAACCCTTTGATATTTTTTTTTAAATATTCAAAGAGATCAAACTCCTAACTCGTTTCTCACATTGCCTCAACGATATGCAACTCAATCGCACTATCGTAAGTTGCACTTTTAATTCAATAATAGAAACTGATAATAGTGTGTCCCTTACACTAATTATCGACCCAGTTGGGCAATAAAGAATTAATATATTTATTGAATTCGTAAAATAAATCATTACTTATAATTTCCCTGGTTATTATATGAATTACGCTCTACATAATTGAAGAGGAAAATGAAAAATAAACCAAGTGGGGAAGAAACGATTGCGTTACGTTAGAATTTGCAAGACTTGAACTCAAAGGCATGACTCAGAAAATCATTGCACAATAGAAAATCGGACTTCGGGTTCCGCCCGACATGCCCCAAGATTCATTCTCGATTCTCTCGACCCGATTCGGTCAACGAACTTAACTAACGCCTTCCTGCTTCAGTTACTCCGTATTAAAAGCATTTATCACGCTCAGTCTTTATTATGACCTAACGAGGTTTCCGTGTACGTGAACCTCACGGGCTAAAAGAACGCGACACGTGGAGGAGTCTAGATTCAGCTTTAGGATTTACATGCTGGTGCGAGCGTGGGTCAAAGTTCATAAATGGGTCTGGCGCCGCAATTGAAGAGCTTGTCCCACTCGCGTGGGTGCTTCACGTGTCATGTTTGCTCCTGCTGTATTCTGCCGTATACTCCGCCCAAACCAAACCCACGGTCAACATAAATAGAACCATGGTTAGGTTTAAATCCTCCATTTGACATTGTTTTTTTTCTTCTTGGTACATATTCTTTCAAATCCTTATATTTAAGTTTTTTTTTTGTTTTATAAAAATTTCGGAATTCTTTTAGGAATGGCCGGTTCTCTCATTTTTGTTCAATAAGTTGTCGAGTTGATTGGCTTTGCTTTGCTAGCTGTGCTCTCCACACTGATAGTTTTTCTTTTCATAAACTATATCGAACAAATTGAAGCCAACAAATTTGAGGTTTCATTTCCACTTCTATATCGAAACGAAGAGTGTATTAATAATTTAATTCTCGTTCTAATGGTTTAACCGTCAAATTTAACAATAACAGAAACAAATAGATTTTTCGTTTATCTAATGACGAAAGCAACGATTGTATTCGGAATTTCGGATCGATCGAAACAATCAGCAAACTATGGATCTGAAATGAAAACTTAAAATCAAAACCACACATTTGGAACAAGTAGAGAAATCAAATCATAATTTGGCCACTAGTTGATAGAGAGAGCTGCAGCCTTTCTTTTTGGCAAACACAGAGTGAAAAGCGTGAGCAATTCCACGTCGCAAGTTTCCATTCGCATAAACTCCTGAAGGATCACGAAACCGACAGGGACACAACCTCAGCCATCTGATACACGCCATCCTGACGTCAAAAACCCTCCTTTAGCCTCATCAACGGCTGTCATGGCTCCTTTAAGTCCGCATCACTCCAACTATACAATGCATGATTGTATTGAATTTGAAACTTTTCCTTTTGTTTCCTTTTTGTACGCGTATACGACTTTTATTGAAAATGATTTGTAATTCATTAATTAAAGGGCTTTCAGGATTAGATCGTGGAAGAGGATGAGGATGGTTAATTACTTAATTAGTGTGGATTAGATTAGGGCAATGCGATTGGTTGCATAGTTTTTCACTAAACTCTTCTATTTGGGGAAAGTGGAGTTGTCCTAATCCCTCAGAATTAGAAACTTGGTGCCCTTAACACGAATTATACTTTGTTACATTGTTTTAAATAATACTTGCGAAAAAATTGTCAACTCCAAAATGGGAGAAGTTGGTAAGTGGTGAACCAATTATTTTGATCACTATCCGTCCATTAACTTGCTTCACTTGGTGAGCTAGGCTTATCGTGCGGATAAGATTTTATATCGGACAGCTATGTATGTTTGTCTAACATAGTGGATCATGCGCGCATGGATGACCATTGGATCATGTTTGTGTGCTGATTAGTGATATTTAATTGTTGTGCTAGTATTTTTCTGGGTAGGATATGCTTATTTAGAGGGAATAATACTTTAGCAAAGTAAAATATTATTGAATCTGTCATCATTCATTCATAACAAGTGAAGTTACACATAATGACCAACTTCTGGTGGTCATGAAAAAAAGTATCACTATTTAAATAATTTCACTCACTCTACTTGGCATACCACAATAGGATCAGAAAGTACAAACCGCGTAATTAATTAAATAAAACATGAACTTACCTTCCTAAGATGATGCTTGATGCATCTACCACATGTCACAAACCGATTTGGTATATTTGTAATGGCCATTTCGTCTATTGGGTAATAATCAATTGTTATTGCTCTATCATGATAATTTGGTGATCGATCAATTTTAGTGATTTTAGTTTTTGATACAACGAAACTAAGTTTTTTTGTTTTAGATTTTTCGGTTTTCAATTTGTAAAAGTACGTTACAAACCAAAAAGACTTGGTCGATTGTTTGTCGGTTCAGTAGTATATAACATCTTAACCCTCGATTGTGTCCACTACACTAAGTTTTATCGAATCAATATCAATAAACTAACAGAGGCCATGGCAACATATCATTAAACTAAATACTAGTTAAGCAGGACTCAAACGTTATATCACATATAAGTTGTATTGACTACGTAAAACATGTGTATTCATCGGCTATAGGGTTTAACACATGAATACTCAATCTAATAAGCCGATTGTGTATCAAAGTTAGAACATTCAACCGAAAATGGATATTGTTATACTAGTTCTTCAAATACCTACATACCCTCAACATAAAATTCATACAAAAGCTCAATAGCGTAGTTCATACACAGAAAATACACCATCTCGATCTGGTGTGAACGTTATAAAATTTGGTCAACAAGCTAGGCAACAAATTTAAGGTACGACCAACTAATGACGCCGACAGGTGCCGGTCAGCGGAGGGACAGGTGTCCTTCACCGAACGAGAAGAAGGGTACGTGGCAGATCCTTATTGGCTCCATCCCATTCAATGAACAAGCCATACGTCATGAACAGAACGGGAGTACCGGACTGGAATCAATAATTAAATAAAGAAACACAAGTGGGGCTAAGAGTGAGATAATCGTGATTAGCATTGTAATTAACGGACGCGATTAAGCTCCTCGGCGCCTTTATATAAACAGCGAGGTAGAGCTTTGCCAGTCAGAGAGAAACAAAGTGAGGGCGAGCGATAAACACTTCCAGAAAAAAAAAACAAAAAACAGAGAGTAACAAAGTGAGAGTTTCAGATCAAATTTGTGTGGTTCTTTCTCTTTCAATTGTGTTTTACACCCCCCTCTGTAATCCCCCGCTTCTCTGAATCCCTTTCTGTTAATCATCTGTCTTTCAAAAAGTTAATGATTTTTGGGTTTGTTTTTCAAACTTGGAAAAGATTGATTTCTCCGGAAGCCAGGTGTTTTCAGAATCGAGATCCAGTTTTTTTTTAATTTGAATTTGTTTTCTTTTTTCCTCTGCTTAATTCTTATTTTCCAGTTTCGAGGGTTATTTTTGATCCCTCCGGGAGCACAAGAGGTTGATTATTTGAAATCTCTTTGATCCTCCTTTTCTTCTTTGTAGAAAGAAAAAAAGACGTTAATTTTAATTTTTCGCTACCTGTTCTTTAATTTTATCGAAGAATCAGGTTCGATTTATTTTCATTTCTTGACTAAAATTTTATTCTAGTGTTTTGAGAAGTTGATATTGAAGGAATGGCAGCTATGGATTTCTACAGTAGCAGACCTCTTCAGTCATCCTCAGATCCTTTTACGGGTGAGCTGATGGAAGCACTTGAACCTTTTATGAAAAGTGCTTCTCCAACACCACCCTCTTCTTTAGATTTCATCCCCACTATCCCAACTCCGTCTTCTTCTTCTTATTATTCTTCATCAACCCCTTTTCTTACTTCTTCTCCTTCTCCTTCTTCTTCCTACAACTACCTCTCTTTCTCTCCTTCAATCCCAACAACTGCCCAGCAGCCCAATTTGTACCAAGATGGTTGCTCAACCTTTTCCATGGGTTTCGAGCAACAGCAAGGTTCAATTGGGCTGAACCACCTAACCTCATCTCAGATCCACCAGATCCAGGCTCAGATCCAGCTCCAGAATCAACCCCAACTCGCATGGCAGCACAACTATCAGCAGCAACAGACACCGTCCCACACCCTCAGTTTCCTCAGCCCCAAACCCGTCCCCATGAAGCAGTCGGGTTCGCCGCCGAAGCCCACCAAGCTTTACAGGGGGGTGAGGCAGAGGCATTGGGGGAAATGGGTCGCCGAGATCCGACTACCCAAGAACCGAACCCGTCTCTGGCTCGGCACCTTCGACACAGCTGAAGAAGCAGCCTTGGCTTATGACAAAGCAGCTTACAAGCTCAGGGGTGACTTTGCCCGCCTCAATTTCCCTCATTTGAAGCACAGCGGGTCCGTCGTCGGCGGCGAGTTCGGCGAGTACAAGCCCCTGCATTCCTCTGTCGACGCCAAGCTTCAGGCCATTTGTGAAGGCTTGGCCGAGTCGCAGAAACAGGGGAAGGCAGGGAAGCAGGCGACCAAGAAATCTTCGGCCGCCCGCTCGCAGCAGCCGAATTCGACGCCGGCACCGGAACCGGAACCGGAGGCTTTGACAGTGAAGGTGGAGAGCTCCTTGTCGCCGGTGATGACAGATAGTGATGGGTCTGCAGGGTCGTCTCCTCTATCGGATCTGACCTTTGCCGACTACACAGAGTCGTCATCGCCTTGGGACAACAGCGGAACGGAGAGTTACATGTTGGAGAAGTATCCATCGGAGATTGATTGGGCTTCGATCCTCAATCAGAATTCGAATTAATCCGTGTTGGTTATGTGTAATTGTAATTGGGTATGCTTTAGTTTGTTCAAAACAGAGTCGGAGTCTGAGTTCAGTAAGTAATTAGGGGCTACTGCAATCAAGTTTTTGGCAGTTGCAGGGCCTAATTGTAGTGTTGGATTAGGGTTTAGTGGTTTATGTTAATATTATTATGATGTAAATCATCGTCATCATGGTCAGCTGGTTTTTTTCTTGCTTAGACCTTGAGTGATTGAACTTCCTTTTTATGTAATCTTCTTCTATTCTAGTATGTACTCTACTAGTTGTTCATATATTGAATTGAAGTAAATCTATTATGGTATTATCAACTTGTCTAATTACTTTCTTTGATTCCTTCATTTTTTTAGATAATGTTGATGATGGATGTGTTTGTACGAGCTTCAAGTTGTAAGAGAATTCTCAAAGATAGTAAAGAACATGTGATGCTGAGTCAATAGGTTGTCACTCATAAATCTTATGGACCCATCAGAGATTAGATTTCGTGATATTCTTGTTGAAGAATCTGGATAGATTAGGGAGACTACTGTTCTGGTTGCTCAACTTGTAAAGTCACGGACCTAACCAGAGTTGTGTAGTTGAACTGATTGCCTTAATAGTTAATACAAAGAACCCTGGTAGATGAAGCTACCACCAAACAAAGTAATGGGTACCCTTTTGCCATCAGATTTCAACCAAGTCCGTGACTTTGTTATGTTAGGTTTAGGGTTTATGTTTCTTGCAAATAAGAGTTGCCAACCTTCCTCATCTTTTACCAAACCAAGTAATGAGTACCCTTTTGTTCATTCCAGCAGAAACGAATCATTAGTCGATCATGTATAAGAAATAATCATTTAGGCGTGTTCAGGTAGGATCCGTTAAGGTTAATGCTCCAAGACAAAAAATAATCATATGGGATTGTGTACAGATGATTTTGATCCGAGACACTCTTTATCTCCAAGTCACTTATGAGAGGCTACGATTGAGATTGCTTCTGCAACTGCTAGCTAAATGCGTTTCAAGACGATCAAAAATATCTTTTGCAGGAGTTGAAATTAATTGCTCTATGAATTATAGATCAACTTTCCAATGCTTTACCGGGAGCTTCTTCATCTCGCACTCGGAAAAGAAAAATTATTGGATTTGTCAATGCGTATCAACTGCTTCCTTATCAAATGCTCTTTCACAAGCAAATTTTGATAAGTAAAACTTTACGTGCTTCATACAACTCAAAATTTGTAGATTATCAAACAACTCTAGCATATATCCAACCTATTTAATTAGTTGAAAATATAAACTAGTTAAAGCTCCTAATTTGAAATAGATCCTTCACTAAGTTGGTTTCAGTCAATAATTTGAATATGTTTAAGTCCTGGCTCCGACTAAAAACAAAAGAAATAAAGAAAAGGATTATGTGCTGGATCAAATCAATATACAAATACAATGAAGAAACGTCATCTAGTTTCATATGGTTCATAAATCAGGGTGATGCCAAATGTCAAGCAGAAGTTGCTTATTTGATATGAATTATATACTATAGCCACAATTATCAATCTCAAGGAGGGATTGAATAAAACTAGTTCATCATCATCCTTCATTTCATAATTATATTGTTTAGTAAATTAGTACGTAGGTACTTGAGACTATTGGGAAACCCTAGTGTTGCTAATTATTATTATAGTAAAATCACATGGAGACCGGAAAATAAAGAATTAACTGAGAGTACTATTGGAGCTGTGCAGTGATTGAATCAAGTTCAACCCCTTAGTTTAGTTAAGGTGAGTGCACTAAGCAGAATAGCAGATGCAATGTTGAAATTTGAAACCATAGTTATTAGTTAACTAATCCGTTTAGTTAGGCTATGCCTTGAAGACTAGGTCTGGCTACATTGAGTCCAAATGGGGACAACCACGCCCAAACTAGAAGCCAAACACTTCGCTCTCTTTTGGACCTCATGAGGCGAAGCTCGACCATTTCGCACCAACAATTTCTAGTGTCAATTGGTCGATCAAGTTCCGCCCTAGGCTCACTCTCAAGAGCACCAGTTTCTCTCAAGTCATGTTAGGTGTGCATCATCATGAGGACTCTAAAGCAAAAGAAAGTATTGGGTGAGATAGGTGTGCTACGTGGCACGTCCAACTCACTAATCAAATTTCAAAAATTTAAATTATGCATTCAAATATTTCCTGTTTCTCATGCGAAAAATTGAAAGTACTATTTTTGCTTTTCAAATTGTACAAGTGTCGTAGTGTTAGCGTTAGACAGATTTAATGGTCAGACCGCCTGACTGAAGACTCACTCGTAAAGAGTGCGATGGTTGTGGTGGAGAGTCATAACATGATCAGAGATTCAACGGGTGGTAAAAAATGGGCTATATTGGGCTCTCACTCAATTCCTGAGTCCAAAGAGAAGCAGGCGGTAAAAAATGGTTTTACCAATTTTTTTTTTGTTACAAATATTATTATGTGGCAACTTATATTTTTCGAAACAACTTAGAGTTACGACTCCGTCATTTTACCTACTTAGACTTGTGAGTGAAAACTTTTTTGTGACTTCTCGATCTTCAAAAAAGTATGGTGCCTATATACAATCGGAAATTATCTTTGATGCCCCATGATTAAATACATCTGCTGCCTATAAATAATCAGGCAGACTGCCCAATAAAATTTGTTCTTATTCTTTGGATGCTCATCTTTATTCTTATTCTTCCTTCCAAAGGTGCATGCGTATTGCCACAGGAAGACATAAAATGAGGTTAAAAGGAGATCCAAAGAAAAAGCCGGTGGGGTATTTGGAATCCATTTCTTATAAAACTTTGAATTTGGGTTCATTATTAAACATAAATTATGGTTAATTTTCCTCAAAAACAATGTATCAATTCTAAAAGCACTAGTGCAAAAAGCAAAAAGCAAAAAGGCGTGTGAAATGGCAAGGGATAACAGTGCAAAGGTTGTTTTGGACCGATGGGAATAGAATGGAATGAAAATATTTTGGCATTTTGCTCTAAAAGATAAAAGATTAAAAGGTGATTAGATCAGGGAGGCTGAGGCTGAGGCTACCCTCTGCAGATAAGTTGTGGAAGAATCTCAAAAATCAATCTGTTCAAAGGCTCCAATATATCCATGGTGATTAGCTTTTCAGTCTTTTCTTCTGATGGTGCCCACACGGTTTCTTGACTGATTTTGCTTTTGGTATGAGACTCATGTACCAAAAAATTAAGAAATGCTAGGCTTTACCACAAATCAGAGGCCTAATGTGGACTTGATACACATTCTGCACGGACAATTTTTTGGCTAAAACTGAACCGTATTGCTTTGGAGCATCTCTAACAGACTACATAAAGTTAAAATTTGGATAGTTTTGAAGCAATTTAGATAGCTAAATTTAGCTAGGGAGGAGAGATAAATTAACTTAAAATTAAATCTTTATACGTTACTTTTTCTTTTCTTTTAACTTGTTTCATTTTAAATTTAATTTGAAAATACAATAAAAATTCAGTTTTTACTTAAATAGCTAATATTGCTGGAGTAGATCTCTAAATGTGGTTAGCCATATAACAGTTTTTCACTATTTAGCTATTTTACTATCACTTTGGAGATGCTAGTGTGTCCAAAACCTCACTAAACCGATAATTTCAGTGCCAGAATTGCTTTCCATTAGGGCAAAACCGCCACAGACGGCACCAAACTGCTTCCTCAACCCTGCTTTTTCTCTTGACACCTGCTCTACCTGGCATTGTTTTCTTCTTCTTCTTTGAACATGCACACCACCCGCTTCAGCTCCGGCACCATGGTGCCATCATCATCAGAAATGAAATTGCAGCACCAATTTTGGTGCCCTTGAAAACCCAAAATCATCAACTCTGGATTTGAAAACCCAGATCGATTTTATTTTTTAGGGTTTAAACCTCTGATATTTGAAACACCTAAACCAAAACTGCACCGCCCCGTCGATTTAAAATGCAAGCTTGGTCTCAGGTTTTTATGAAACCAAAGGCCTCGTTTTGGTGGTTGGTTACGCCAGAACACAAACCTCCATAACCAAGTCCACCCCTATCATGCAGAACTCATTGCAAATTCAGTGTAACAAAACAAACACCACTGAAGTTTCTAATTCAGACGCACATCAAAGAGAGACAGATTGAGAGAAAAGATTTTTGCTTTTTAATTTCAGTGGTTCAAATATCCCGGAATAAATGGAAAAACCCTTGTTTTATCTTCCAAACAGATATTCACATCATGACAGCGATTACAAAACAGTTCTCATTGCGGCATTTGGCATGTCTAAATTAAGAAAATTTCAACCTAATTCATTTGATCAAGCCCAATCATGACAAAACTTTAGTCTCTGGTCAAATGATGCCCAGCCCTTCCCATGATGAATCCATTCATTACATGCTTCCTCTTTCCTATCTTGATTCTGTCCGGAAAGCCAATGACTGGCAAACCAACAACTACAGCAGCAACTTACACCAACAGAACCATTCAGCTGAATTTGCCAATTTCCATCTTCTTCTTGATTGCCTTCTGACCATGGTATACAAACGAATCTAATATTCCAGACACGGTAAACACACCTGCAAAACAACATTGCTTGTGGGTAAAAAAAAAAAAAAACAGACTGGTAACACCAATGAGAAGAGATCAATAAAATTTCAGCAATTTCCAGATCCATGCGGAACATGCATCAGAAATTAAATGAAACCAAAAAAAAAAAACCTCAAGAATGTAGCATGCTGCAAAAGATTCGGTTCTAGTTTCAAAATGATTGATGACAATTGGCGAGGAAGTTAATAAAGTTGATAATCATATGAAAAATGGAATGTCGCAACTTAAATTCATAAAACATGAAGAAATCAAGGAAACTAGAAGACTCTACAGTAAGAGTGAACCAGGAAGTAACAAGGGTGATAATCATTTGGTAATTACCTCCAACTATAGCACACACATTTGTCAGGAAGTGTAAGAATGAAATATGCTCCTCTGTGAAAGTTACCTGAAACATGCAAATCAGCCACATGAAACCCAAAAGGAAAGAAAATCCATGTTCAGAAAAGATCTATATAAATATCTTAAAATTGATTCTCAAATTTGCTACGGGATTGGATAAAAAGCAGCAAAACACACCTTTATTGGGGAAAGGTCATAGAAGAAAAAAACTCCAGGAAGGAACTGAAGGTTGCCTATTTCTGTACCCCTATAATGTTCAGTGACAGAGAACTGCAGAGTCCAAAAATAAAGGCATAACATGTTAATTCCATTAGCACACAACAAAATTCAGAAGCTTTCAACTTGCAACTTATTTTTATTCTGTTTTCAGTTCGAGTTCCCGCACCTGATTTGACTGGATAGTGTGCCCACTTACATCTGTATACACAGTTGGAACAACCTGCAAAATAAAAAAAATATCAAGCGTAATCCGGCAATGTAGGCCTGCTTAGATAAGCAGCTACGAGAATCTTCATGCAGTACCCAATGTGTGGATTTTGATAAACTTTATTTTTATTTATTTATTATTAATTTTTATTTTATTTTTAAATCGTGCTTTCAAAAACTTTCCAAACTAACTTGCTTGAAATTCTGAATTTTACTACGCATTAACAAAGTAGTCCATGGAGCCAATGGTATGTAGAACAATCCCAACCACCAGAACGTAAAATTCTAGCTAGAGGCTATATAAGGGGTAAAAGAAAGGCATCCTGTTCTATTTACAAAAACTAGGAATCTGCCACATGCAATGCATGTGGTGAAGCAGTTACTGTAGAGAGAAAAAAAGTAAGTTGTGGGGTTATCTTATTTAGTTACTACTTTTACAAATTTATTAGAGATATAGTCTAATTACTATACCTTATTTTATTAAACTTCTATAATGTAAAAAGGGTAAAACTGGTATTTCACTCTTCGGTTGACAAGGGTGTTCTCTTAAGTATACAGAAAATAGATCAAACTTTTCAACATAAACATCTAAAGAGAAAAAGGGAAAAAAAAAACATCATGGAATCAGTAAATTTGTTCTACTCTTCTCCCCCACTATATAAAACATGTTCCATCATGCGTAATATAGTATATCTTGTGAATTCAAACTCTAACTATTCCTTTCCTCCTTTACAAATGTGAATTCAAACTACTGGTGAAAAAAAATAAACTGCAGACATTATATTGACAAGCAAAAGAGTTCAGACAATATAATCTACATTGCTTCCATTAGACAAGGACATATGATAAAAAGAAACACAGTAACAATTTCGCTGGACTCTGACCTTGATAAAATATTGATACATCCCACTTGGGTTGTCTTGCGTCCAGTGTACACTGAAGATTGAAAAAGCCACATACAAGCATATATCAGTATTCCATGTAGATGGCATACTAAATAGCTAACACCTAGAGGAATTCAATTTTTAAGAAACAAGTATGGAAAGGGAGGAACATACCCATCAAGAGGATTGACAACACCAGGGAAATAGTCTCCAAAAGACAATCTGTTGATCTTGTGACTTATCTGTGTCATGTAACTTGAATCCATTAGATGGCTTCTTGGATAAAGCAGATGGGGTTCTAAAAACTTTCTTTCAAGGAAAATTAATTATTTCATAACATTACTAGTATTGTAATACTTTCACTACAAGTATATTAAGTATACAAAGAAAACTAGACACATCATGGATCATGTCTTACATTAAAACTATCCTTCTGAAACGCCAGTAAATCATGTACGTGAACATTTGATTGTTGAAAGCTTTTCCCAGGTGCAAAATGAAAGTTCCCAGCCACCTTATTGACTTCCAAGAACCCATATATATTACATCCTTCACCTTCTTCATCTTTAATCCTTTGCAAAAAGCCTTCCCTTTTGCACTGTCATGCAACATATAACATTATAAACACTTCTAGTGTTATATATATATATATATATATATATAAATCATTATCAAATGCAGCTATTAGCATCTAAAGGGAGGAAAAGGGGAAGAGAAAAAAAAAATCATGTCTAGGGACCACACAGACATGTAAAGAGTATACAATCAGAGACAGAAGATTGTGGAAAGGGGTGGGGAAGTTAGAAATACAAGTGAACAATGCCCATTGATTGCCTGTTGAATGTCAGGAACATTCCAAGTAAGTTTCCCTATATAATGAAACACAGATGAAATTCTTATGACTGCATTCACTGCCTCTCAGCCGCAGCACACTAATTAATTTCGTCACAGCTTGATTACGAGATTTGTCAACTATATTCTAACAATATGTGGGCGTGTTCCTTCCACTATGTGATAGACTACTGTCCAATCACTAATACTCAAAAGCTAGCCAACTAATGACTTTAATACAGCTATAAGTAGTTAGAAAGCTCTGACTGCTAGGGGAAGATGGCTCAAAATATCAGATCCAATTACCATAAATTTTAAAAGAAGTATTAAATTTTGGTCTACAAAATGCGTATCTTAAGTCAAAATTCAGAGAGAAAGGGAAGGAGAGGAAAAAGATTTCATATAAAAGGCTTCTCATAACAGGAAATGAAGGAATTTAGACAATATCCCCCAAAAATGCTGGAGATGTCACTGGAAAATGTGGAAATCAAATACGACAGACCCATATTTTTCACCCAAACATATGAACTTAACACATTCAGGCATCACAATTCAGAAAATAAAAACTTCTTATCGCCTTAATCATTTCAATTCAAGTTCTCAAGCTCACAGACCTGGTCAATCAAATCTGGATTTGAAATAGCCCAACCTTTCTTTCGGTAAGCTTCACGGACTTCTTCACAGTTATTACAACAATCCTCATCATTCTGCAGTAATTAATAAAGGAAACAGAGAAAAAGATATAAGAAATTCATAATTAAAGGAAATTTCTATGAATTAGAACATCTTTGAAGAAAATGATTATTACTTATGAATGGACCAAACTTTGCTTATATTAGGAATGCCTCTTCACAGCCCCAGAATCCAAAATAAAAACATTTATCTATAACACTACATACAGAAAGCCATAGCAGAAATGATATCCAAACCTAGAAACTAGAGCAGTGGATGGAGGGAAAATGACAAACAACCTAACCAAAAACCAATGTACATGGACAATGTTCAATAACCTTTCCCTCTTGGAGGTCGAATGTAATCCAGTTACAATAGTTGATTATATGAGGTATATACTGATTATATGATGACACCTAACTAATTCGGCAATCCTCAATATACTAGAATAAATGTATACAAAGAACTTCCATCATTATATTTAACCCAAATCGAGCATAAGATCCAGAGAAACAAGCATACCGCTTCTGCACCGTAACAGGAACCACAGTATGTCTCATTGTGCTCAAGTCTGCCACCATGTCTCTGTAAAGGCTTGTCAATCTGTGTCCGGAAGAAAAACAAATAAGGAGAATGAAAGACTGAAGAGTAAAAAACAAAGAGAAACTTCATAGTTCCTTAGTGCAATCCATTGATGAATATCAATTAGCAGATGTAAGATACTTTCTCTTCTCAATACGATTACACTAGGTAGTTCCAAAATACACTAAATTTGGATATATCAAATGTAAATGTGCACGTATAAGGATATAAAAGTTGGATAATAACTTAGTCTGAAAGATGTATTTCAAAGTCTGATTACTAACCTTGGGTGCACCAATTCCATCTGGCCTTGATTCTATAACATTTCCATTGGAGTCTATTCTTTTCTTGATAATGTCATGTTTCTGCAAGTTAAAATAAGAAATAGAAATTTTATACAGGTGGAACTTGAATAACAACAGCAAGGACACAAGTGCGGCACAGCTGGGTAGAGAGAGACGAGAGCTAAAGGAATTTCAGTGTCACCAACTGATTTCAATACATACAACATCAAGGTGCTGCTCTCCACTGATGTCCATGGCATCCAGACTGAGTATAGAACAAGGGAGCGCAGAAAAGGTTACATCGAACTGTAAAATGCACCAGTTAGTTTAAGTGGACAATTGTAAGGTATCGCAAAAATAGCAAAGCAAGGTCCGAGATATCAGATATGAAATATTAATGAGAAGCTCATTTGATGCTTGTTGGACAAAATAAACAACATTACATTGATACGTAGGGTTTCTCCTCTAGAAGTATCTACCACGAGCTTTGTTTCCGTCACCGCATGGAGATATAGCCCTGCACCCACGTCACAAAAAAAAAACCATTTTAGCAATTAGCAAGAGAATTTGACAATCCAAACAGTACGTAAATTGAAGCAATCCAAGCTGCTTCCATAATCATCTTAATACAGAAATGCAGGCTTACATTGACTTGCATTACAAAATCAAACATTTTACGGCCTTACTACTTCATCATTCAGAAAAACCCTAGAAACTAACAGACTAACAGATCTTCATTGAAGAAACAAATTCATAACATGTAGATCAAATAAGAAAGTAAAATTGCATAAAACATACACAAATATCATACAAAACCATAGGGCCGAAATTGAAAAAAGGGAAACGTACGTAGCTCGGAGAGGAAGAGCAAGAGCATGACGATGGAGGAAGCGAGAGTGATAACGCCACCGGAGAGGGTACGGCTGTAGAAATCTTCGTTAATTTTGGGGTACGCGTCCAAATTCCGAAGCTTGTTCATCATATTCTCCATAATTTTGTTCACTCTGCTACCTAAGAATCGATTTTTCGATCTTCCTCTTCTCGATCTATAACCTAATCTATGTCTCTGAAACCTGAATCAAAATATTCTGAAACGAAAATTGAAATCGAAATAAATTACGCCCTTGGATAGTTGAAACTTAAACACCCCGTTGAAATTGAAAGAGAGACAGAGTTTTATTGAGCAAAGGGGAAAAATTTACGAACGGGGCGTCTAAAGTTTTGGCCTTTGGTTTGGTGAGAGCTGTCTATTTATTTTTATTTTTGGTTTTTCTGAACAAACTTTCAAGGCCTGCCTTCCTGCTTCGTTTTTAGGGCTGCTTCGTTTTTTTTTTTTTTTAAATTATTTTTTTGTCTTTGTATATTCCATTCAATATATTTTTTTCACCAAAAAATAAAAGTTTCCCTCTAGATTTACGTAGGAATGTACAAATTAGAGTTTTAGGAAATCGGGTGAGTAGCTTGTCTAATGTGATTTGTGTTATTGTGTCTTGTGAATCTTTAATAGTGTTTGTGATATTGTTCACAGTCTCTAACATGACTTGAAGTCTTAAACACAACACAAAGTTAACAACTGATTGATTGATTGTGACACGATAAACAAGTTTAACTAGTATGATATGGAGAAAATGATGAGTTTCTCTTATTTGCTATTTTACATGTATGAGTTGTATATAATGTTTCGCTTGGTTTTAGTTCAAAATACATGTGGGTTAGTTTGAACAGGACACAATTTGTAAGGATCAATCCGTTTAACATGAAATGTCACCGTTTGTTGCCTATTGTGTTAGTGACATTCCAAATGCACATCCCAACCTTAACATCTGGTTTGAGTCGTATTTTCTTGTCCAAAGTTGTAACCCATAGATTCGAATAAGCTAGCCAAAATCCATATCTTCAGTTTAGGTTTGGGCTAAGTCAAGTCCTAAAGTTCTTGGAAAATCACCGATTTGAAACAAATCATATCAATTATACTTTTTTGGTATAATTGTTAAAACACCTCCTGAACTTAGTATAAATTTTCAATTTTCACCATAAATGTGCAATTGATAAAATTGATATCCTGAACTTGACAAAAATTGTCAATTTACACTCCTCTGTTAATTTCAATTTTTTCATCTATGTTTTCCATTAGTGGATGACATGGCATTTTTATGACCCTTTGGTTACAAAAATAATTACCAAGTATGCGCCACGTGCAAATTAAATAACAAAAAACACCAACAACCTTTCAAATATTAAAAAAAATAAAAAAATTAATTAATAAAATTAAGCAAAGGAAAAGTTAGGGAAATTGCCAATAAAGCCAAAACCCTAGAAAAAATTTCCAATAATTTTACACAATTTCTGGCCGGATTTCCCAATAAGGGATTTTTTTTTTCAAAAAAATTTCCCATTAAGGACAAAAAAAAATTATTGGGGGTTCAGTAAAATGTTTATTGGGGTTCCATAAAATATTTATTAGAGTCAGTACTAGGAGTCAATAAAGTGTGTTATTGGGATCAATAAATTTACGATTGAAAAATGGACCAATTGATAATAAAAGAAATTATTTGGAAAAAAAAGAAAAAAAAACTCCGATTTTGTCCTTATCGGTCAAGGCCCCAAAGAAAGTTTTATTTTGTTTTTTTTGAGGTAGCACCACAACCCATACAAGCAAATTTGTTATGCATGGTTTTATTTTGGTAAATTTTACCTTTTTTTAATAATAAACTTTGAATAATTTATTTTTTTGTCAACTCTAAAATACACGTAAGCAAGAAGTCGACCCTGTATCCATGTCACACTACAATTAGATGGAAAATATAATTTTAATGGGTGTAAATCAACAATTTATGCTAAGTTTAGAGTGTCAATTTCATTAATTGTAAGTTCATGGTGAAAATTGATAATTGAGAGGTTATGATATGTTAACATTTCTTATACATAATGAGGAGAAAAAGTACTGATTAAAATAAATAAGGTTCTCATTAGAGTAAAATAAGTTTTCGTTTGAGTAATTAAGTACTAAAAGTGGTAATTGTAATATTCTACCACTTGACGACACATGTTACCGCTTCGACAACTCATGTGGTAACTACGAAAATGTATTCGTGATGGTAAATAAGGTCTTCATTAGAGTAAAGTATGTTCTCGTTTGAGTAATTAAGTCCTAAAAGTAGCAATTGTAAGTATGTCCTATGTTAACATATTGTAGAATTTTCCGTTATTATACAAAGTTTAGGATGTGTTTCAACAATTATGCCAACTCTTTCTCTGAGAGGGCTAGGAATGATAATGTGGCAGGTTGGGGACAAAAATACAATACCACCATCCCCCGCCCTAATTCTATTATTCCATTTTCTGGTCGCATTCACACTTAATAAATTTTGGAGATACCATGTTCTCAACAGAGTTAGTTTGTGAAGGTTCACTTACTGTTTAAAAGTTAGGGCTCTGGTATATCCTGTATCTTATTACGGTGATGTAACCTAAACTATGAATTCTTCACAATTTGACCAAAAGATAAAAAAAAAAATCTTTTAGTAGTCACTACTTCAACTTCGTCCTACAAAGGGCATTGAAAAAAATCTTTCAATAGTCACTACTTCAACTTCGTCTTACAGAGGGCATTGAGATGTTGCCAAACTTAGATATGTTCAAATAATATTACATATATGGGAATTTTATTATTTTGGTCAGAAATATTACATGGGATTGAATAAAACAAATGGATTGCCAAAAAAAAAAATGGAACCAACACAATTCATGCTTCACCAACAGAATTCTGGATTTGCCCAAAAAAAAGCTCCACTCTCTCTCTCTCTCTCTCTCTCTCTCTCAAAGCAATGGCTTCAATAAAAGGAAAGGAACAGAATCAAGTGCCAGCAACTGGGAGATGGAGATCCCCTTTCTCATTTCTGACAAGTCCTGGTGAGAACCGAGAGCAGATTAGCAGACCAAGATTTATATACAAAATTTATTAGACTTCATATAATCATGGAAAAAACAACAGTATAGCTAGGAACTAACCTTTAATTTCATGTTATCAAATTAGGCCTCCAGTTTTGAGAAGAAGGGAACATAGGCATTCAAACCCAGTCTTTGCAAACCAAGATTCAATAGTCAAAAGTACATAAACTACGAAACAAACAGAAAACCGAAGTGTTGAATGCTGAATAAAAGAAAACCAAATCACACGCGCATTTTAACATTCAACACCAATAAAAGAAAACCAAATCACACGCTCATTTTAACATTCAACCCTAGTGTATGGAAAACTCCAAGTCTTCCCCAAACCATCTTAACCAACGGAAGAAAATAGAAGATATGTCGAAAGACTTGTGAATAACTATAGCTAATGCATGACACTATAAATAAATGTACCTGATCAAGTAGTGTACACAAACCGAAACCATGAAATCTTCAAGTTATTGCTCTCTAGCTTGCCTTTTTTTGTATTTTTATCGGCTCATTTCATCGCCAAACCTTGCTTTTGCTTCTAATTCTATTACTGAAGCAGAAGCTCTTCTAAAATGGAAAGTCAGCTTTCTAAATCAAACTTCTCATAATCACCAGCTCAATTCATGGATTTACCGTCCCAATACTAATAATGCCACTAATCCCAAAGCGAAGGCAAACCCATGCATTTGGATCGGTATCTCATGCAATGCTGCTGGAAGTGTGACCAACATAACCATTGCCAATTCCAGTATACAAGGTACGCTACATGCATTCTCATTCTTGTCCTTCCCTAATCTTGAGATCCTTGACCTCAACCGAAATAAACTCTTTGACGTCATCCCACCTCAAATCAGTTCCCTCTCCAAACTCATTCATCTTGATCTCTCTAATAATCAGTTCTCTGGGAGAATCCCGCCAGAAATTGGTCTTCTAAGAAATCTTACCTATCTCTACCTATGGTCAAATGATCTTTCTGGCACTATTCCTGAAGAGATAGGCAACCTGAAATCTATCGAGTATCTAGCATTGAGCTATACTCAACTACATGGTTCAATCCCAACTTCCCTATTTGATCTCACTAATCTTATCCATCTTTATCTGAATGAAAATAATCTTTCAGGTTCTATTCCTGCAGAGATAGGGAACTTCAAATCTCTTGAGCATTTACAATTGTCTGGTAACAATTTAACAGGTTCCATCCCTCAAACTATTGGAAATTTAAAGAATCTAACCATGTTGTGGTTGTTCAACAATCAAATTGTTGGTCCTATCCCTTCAGAAATAGGAAATTTGAAGTCACTTTGGCAACTAGACTTGAGTTCGAATCAACTCAATGGTTCAATTCCTAGGTCACTAGGTGATCTGAAAAATCTTACCTATCTCTATCTCTATTCAAATAATCTTTCTGGCCCTATTCCTGAACAGATAGGGAACCTGAAATCTCTTTTGGATCTACAGTTGCTCAAAAACCATTTAACAGGTTCCATCCCTCCAACTTTTGGAAATTTAAACAAGCTAATCACGTTGTTCTTGTCTGAAAATCAACTTACAGGTTTTATTCCAAAAGAGATAGGCAACTTGACATCTCTTGTGGCTCTACGTTTGAGTGAGAACCAACTTTATGGCTCGATCCTCCAAGAGATAGGCAACTTGACATCTCTTGTGGTTCTAGATTTGAGTGTGAATCAACTCAATGGTTTGATTCCCACTTCATTAGGTGACTTGAGCAATTTGGAAATCTTACACCTCCGTGACAACCAACTTTCTGGCTCGATCCCGCAAGAGATAGGAAATCTCAGGCAGTTAATTCAAGTGGGTTTGGATACAAATCAATTTGTTGGTTATTTACCTCAAAACATTTGCCAAGGTGGATTAATCACGAATTTTTCTGTATCCGACAACTATTTGACTGGCCCAATCCCCAGAAGCTTGAAAACGTGCACGAGATTATTGAGAATTCGTCTTAATGGAAACCAATTGACTGGCAACATATTTGAAGACTTTGGTGTTTACCCAAATCTTAGATTTATAGATCTGAGCCACAATAAATTTTTTGGTAAAATGTCAAACAACTGGGGACAATGCCCAAATTTAGTGACCCTTCGAATTCTGGGAAACAACCTTACTGGTCCTATACCTCCTGAGATTGGAAACGCAACCCAAATTCATGAGCTGGATCTTTCTTCAAATCGTTTAGTTGGGACGATTCCAAAGGAGTTTGGGAGATTGACTTCATTGATGAACCTCATGTTGGATGGCAATCAACTTTCAGGTCGTGTCCCTTCCGAGTTTGCATCATTGACTGATCTAGCATATCTTGATATATCCAAAAACAAATTCAATGAGTCAATTCCAAGCTTTCTAGGCGACTTTCTAAAATTGCACTACTTGAATTTGAGCAACAACATGTTCAGACAAGGAATTCCATTTCAGTTAGGGAAGTTAGATCATGTGTCTGAGCTAGATTTAAGTCACAACTTACTTGAAGGCAAGATCCCATCAGAAATGAGCAATATGAAGAGCTTGGAGAAGCTCAAACTTTCTCACAATAATCTTTCTGGTCTCATTCCAACAAGCTTCCAAGACATGCACGGCCTGGTGGATGTGGACATTTCGTACAATGACTTGGAAGGTCCACTTCCCAATAACAAAGCATTTCAAAATGCTTCTCCTAAAGCATTACAAGGGAACAAAGGATTGTGCGGCAACGTTCGATTTTTGAAGCCATGCAATAAACAAATCTCAAAGAAGGACCCCAAGCTGGTATTTCTCATAACCTTCCCTGTTCTTGGAGTACTTGCACTTGTATCTGCTGTCTTTGTATGTGCATTTATAGTACAAAGAAAACAGAAAGATCAACATACGGAAGAAAAGAACATGGATGAAGAGATTTCATTTTCAGTATTAAATTTTGATGGAAAGTCGATGTACGAGGAAATCATAAGGGCAACACAAGATTTTGATTCCATGTATTGCATTGGGAAGGGAGGACATGGAAGCGTCTACAAAGCAACTTTGTCATTTGCTTACACAGTAGCTGTGAAGAAACTCCATCTGCTAAGCGATGACGTCAAGAACATTCAGAAGGAATTCCTAAATGAAATAAGGGCCCTAACTGAGATACGACACCGAAACATTGTGAAGCTTTTTGGTTTTTGTTCACATAAACTACACTCGTTCCTGGTGTATGAGTATTTGGAAAGGGGTTGCTTGGCTACAATGTTGAGCAAAGATGATGAAGCTAAAGAATTGGGGTGGAGTAAACGAGTAAATATTGTTAAAGGTGTAGCTCATGCCTTGTGTTACATGCACCACGATTGTTTGCCACCAATTGTACACCGAGACATATCGAGCAAGAACATTTTGCTGGATGCTGAATATGAGGCATGTGTTTCAGACTTTGGCACTGCAAAGTTCTTAAACCCAGACTCAGCTAATTGGACTGCCCTTGCAGGCACATATGGATATGTGGCACCAGGTAACATTGCAGACTCAACTAAATGATTCTTTTATTTAATTTTTCCTTTTTCATTCATTCTGTTTGATAAAATTTTCATAACAAACTAACTGTCCTACAATTTTTTTTTAGTCTTGTTCTGTGTGATATAGCGAATGATTTGTATAATACCGTATGCTTTTGATTTTGAAATTGAAAAAATATCTTTTAATCTTCACTTCCACTCTTTTAATAATTGAATGCTAAAGTCTCTATTATGTTATGCATGAGTGCATGAACATGTATCTATATACATACTAATCACACTATTGCTATGAGCTTTTTCTGAGCAGAGCTTGCTTATACAATGGAAGTGAACGAGAAATGCGATGTTTATAGCTTTGGAGTGGTGACACTGGAAATAGTTATGGGAAGGCATCCAAGAGATCTTTTCTCATCTTTATCATCGGCATCATCATCAGCTGCATTACCAGCCCATCAAATTTCAGTTGTGGATGTCTTCGACCAACGCATTTCCCCTCCTACACATGAAGTTGTAGGGGAAGTTCTCTCTCTTGTGAAGGTAGCATTTGCATGCTTGAATTCCAGTCCTCAATCTCGTCCAACAATGAAGCAAGTTTCTCAACACCTCTCAACTCAAAGACTGCATTTGTCAAATCCATTACCTTTGATAACATGTGGGGAATTGCTTGCTCTTAATGGTTTGACTACCTGATGAATAAAGAATCAAGAATGTGCTTCTCATCTTATCTGTATTTCTCTATGTGCATGTGAACCTATTCTATTTAGAGGAAAGAATGCTAATTATCAAATGTTTCCTTGTTGTAATTTACTTCATGTACTTGTGTTCTATGGCTCATATATATATATATATATATATATAATAAAACACGCCATGATTTTCTTTTGTTTAATGGTATGATTTGGCATTTTGTAAGTATATTCTCTGTTCTATTTTAGACAGTGAAATGTGAAAATGTTTTGGTTTATGAAAACCAAAACACTTTTATTGTGTTTTTTTTTCCTCCCTTATTGGTGTTGAAGATAAGCAGATTTATCTTAAATTACTTAAGTGGATCTTATATTTTGTTTTCTTTCAATTCGGTTTTTATGTTCCAACAGCAGTATTTACTAATGTAAATAGTTGAATTAAAAACTAAAAGATAAAGGGTGTTGTTATATGAGACTGCAACTAGTAATTGAAATGATGAATTAACAATTAAATAAGAGAAGGATTGGAAGACCAAACCTCAGCTGCAGTTGAACAGAGCAGTATATATTTCTCAAAGAGGCGGCGAGCTACAACCATTAATTGCATCTAAGCAACTGCAAAAATCTGAATCAATGAAGGGCTTAGTTAGGAATCAAACTGCAGCTTCGTATATTCTTTGTTACTTTGAAGGATAAACCAACATGCAAAATGAATACTGATATTTTGAGTAAATAGATATTAATTAGTTAGATCTTGATATTTTGAGTGCTCTCAATTGTGTTTTTTTTTTGTTTTGTTTCAGAATTCAGCCTTTAACACAGGAGGCGACTAAAGTTGCATGACCAACAATGCACAACTTTTTCCTAAACCAAGTTGATTAATCCTCACGTCCCTCTTAACACAGGAGAAAAACCACCTAAACACCAGAAAAGAGGAGTCTGAGACTGAAATGCTTTAAGTTGATTAATACTGATAGAGTTTACTTTTGCTTTACATTCTTGCCTGAACACAACGGCTTCACTGTTGTGTAAGGGATAAAAATAGAAGTACAACATAACGGCTTGACCCTTAACGCCGTCTAAGGTGCAAATATATTGATTATATTCTGTACATTCCAGCTGACCCCCCACTGTATTGATCGGATGATCATATTCATATCATAGTTGGCCATGTAGTTCCATTAATTTGATTTTTTTTACTCAATCCAAGGTACAAACTACATACTGCATTGATCGGAAGATATGATACAATAATATTCATTTCAGAAAATAATAGAAGAGTAAATCTCAAGTCACTCAAGGTACGCCAAAGTAATTTCTGATCTCCAGAAAGAATCATACTTCCAAATACAATACAAATCCCCACCAAGTACATGTTATGAGTCATCTTCATCTGCAAATATCTCCTTCACATCATTGACGGCATTCATTTTCGGCAAAGCATTAATACCAGTACACATCTCAACCCCCAGTCTGTCTCAAACAGTGATCGAATCGAAGGAGAAGATATTGTAAGACGTACTTTTCAAGTCAGAAACTTGTCGAAAGAGAGCAAGGCACGTAGACGAATAGCTACTATATACCTCAACCCAATTTCTAATGCATTAATTGAGATGTTTCACAAACAGATGCGTAACAGAGAACCATGAGATCCTCAATTTTTTTTTTTTTGAGAAGACTTGGGCAAAGTCAAGACTTGGGATCCTCAACTTATTATCATACATTATCCATATCCTCCGTTAAGACTTGGGCAAAGGTCAAGACCTACGATTCTTAGAAAATCACCGATTTGGAACAAGTCATATCTATTATACTTTTTCGGCATAATTACCGAAACACTTCCTGAACTTTGTATAAATTTTTAATTTTCACCATGAATTTGCAATTGATAAAATTGATACCCTGAATTTGACAAATATTGTCAATTTACACCCATCCGTTAATTTGAACTTTTTCCATCCATATTTTCTATTTGTGGATGACATGACAATTTTATGACCCTTTTGGTCACCAAAATAATTACCAAGTAGGCACCATGTGACAAATTAAATAACAAAAAAAACCAACATCCTTCAAAATATTAACAAAAAAAAACTTAAAATGAAAATTTTAATAAAATTAAGCAAAGGAAAAGAAAAACCTTAGGGAAATTGCCAATAAGGCCAAACCGTAAGTGTCTATTGGAGGTCAGTAAAGTGTTTATTGGAGTCAGTAAAAATTGTATATTAAAGGTTAATAAAGTGTTTTACTGGGAGTCAATAAATTTACAAGTGAAAAATAGACTAACTAAAAAAATAAAAAAATAAAAAAACTGATTCGAAAAATAAAACTATAATTTTATCCTTATTGGTCAAGGCTCCAAGAAAGTTTTCTTTTGTCTTTTTTTTTTTTCGAGGTAGCACCACAACCCATACGAACAGATTTGTTAAGTTTTCTTTTTTTTGGTAAATTTGCATTACTTTTTTTAAATAATAAACTTAAATTTTTTTTTGTCCACTCTAAAATACAGATAAGCAAAAAGTGGACCCCGTATCCATGTCACACAAAAATTGGATGGAAAATATTAATTTTAACGGAGATTGTGTAAATCAACAATTTATGCTAAGTTCAAAGTGTCAATTTTATCTATTGCAAGTTCAGGGAGAAAATTGATAAGTTATATCAAGTTTAGAGTGCGTTTCGACAATTGAGCCTACTCTTTCTTTGAGAGGGCTATGAATGATAATGTGGCGGGTTGGGGACAAAGATACAATACCACCATCCCATGCCCTAATTCCATTATTCCATTTTTCGGTCGTATTTGCACCTAATAAATTTCAGAGATACCCTATTCTCAACAGGGTTAGTTGGTGAAGGTTCTCTTACTGTTTGAAAGTTAGGGCTCTCGCTAACCTATTAATTCTTCACAATTTGACTGAAAGAAAAAAAAAATCTTTTAGTAGTCACTGCTTCAACTCCGTCTTGCAAATTAAGGGCATGGAGATGTTGCCAAACTTAGAAATGTTCAAATAAAAATAATAATACATGGGAAGTTTATTTTTTCTCTACCTAATAACATGGGGTGGTTAGATTCTCTCTAGTTATGTTAGTTTATCTTGATGTACTTTATTTTGTAGGCTCGTTTATGAATAAATGAGCGATCAAGACTTAATGAGCGGTACTGTTTAGTTTTCTAGCTTGTCTGGCCTTCAGAATTATGGGTACGGACCTAGAAGATTGATGTAATGTGCCTTTTTTTTGCCATGACTAATGATTATCATCTGATTTCTTAAAAAAAAAAAAACATGGGGTGGTAAGGAGGTTTGCTGCCTCTCTTATCCCTTGTCTTTGAAATTTTTTTAAATTTAAATTTGCTACAAGGAGGTTTGTTTAAATTATTTTTTTGGTCAGAAATATTACATGGGATTGAATAAAACAAATAAATTCTCATATATAAAAGTGCATTCTAGTTTTATAATCGTATCTATTGTCACTCTATTTGAATTTTTGTCATATTTCGATTAGGGAAACTTTTAACTTTTATTAAAAAAAATTGCCAAAAATAAAGGTGTGACAGAACTAATCTTCAATTTCATGATATCAAATTAGTCCTGCAGTTTTGAGAAGAAGGAAACATAGGCATTCAAACCTGGTCTTTGCAAAGCAAGATTGAAGATTCTATAGTCGAAAGTACATAAACTACGAAACAAACAGAAAACCAAGTGTTGTTTTCATGAGATCGATGTATAAACCAAAATACCAAATCACACGCTCCTTTTAAAGCCACTTAATTAAAACTCTCAGTACAAAAGAAATTAAACCAAGTGATAACGTGGTCCTGATTGAATAGTATTTAACCATTTATCTCTTCTTCAGTTCATGCAGAACAATTAATGCCTGTATCAATGTCACCACTCAAAGAATTAAAATCTTAATTATACTCGGTTTTTTCTTTGGTCTGACTTGTCAAACTTATGAATGGTAACATCAAAGAGAAACATTCACTCCCATCAATTTCACTTTTTTTTATGGAGAAAAGAAAATTACAAAGAAAACTCACGACAACAACCTCCTCCCATCAATTTCACTTGATCAATAAAGTTAAAAGACAAATTGCAAAAATTCCAATTTTAATTTCCAATTAAGGATAAGAGACGAAGACTAGGAGTCTAGTGTATGGAAAAGTCCAAGTCTTCCCAAACCATCTTAACCAAGAGAAGCAAATAGAAGATATGTCGAAAGACTTGTGAATAAAACTATAGCTAATGCATGACACTATAAATAAATCTACCTGATCAAGTAGTACGTGTACACAAACCGAAACCATGAACTCTTCAAGTTATTGCTCTCTAGCTTGTCTTATCTTGTATCTTTATCAGTTCATTTCATCGCCAAAGCTTGCTTTTGCTTCTAATTCTATTACTGAAGCAGAAGCTCTTCTCAAATGGAAAGCCAGCTTTCTAAATCAAACTTCCCACAATCACAAGCTCAATTCATGGATTTACCTTCCCAGTACTAATAATGCCACCAATCCCAAAGCAAAGCCAAACCCATGCATTTGGACAGGTATCTCATGCAATGCTCCTGGAAGTGTCAACAGTATAAACCTTACCAATTCTGGTATACAAGGTACGCTACATGAATTCACATTCATGTCCTTCCCTAATCTTGAATATCTTGACCTCAGCTTGAATAAACTCTTCGATGTCATACCACCTGGAATTAGTTCCCTCTCTAAACTCATTTATCTTGATCTATCTAGCAATCAATTGTCTGGGAGAATCCCGCCAGAAATTGGGCGTCTAAGAAACCTTACCATTCTCTATCTCTTCAATAATAATCTTTTTGATGTTATTCCTCCTTCAATAGGGACACTGACATCACTTGTACATCTATCATTGAGCTATAATCAACTCAATGGTTCAATTCCAACATTATTAGGTGATCTGACAAACCTTTCCACTCTCTATTTCCATACAAATAAACTTTCTGGCACCATTCCTAAAGAGATAGGAAACTTGAAATTTCTTGTGGATCTAGAGTTGTCCGAGAATCAGCTGACTGGTTCAATCCCAACATCACTTGGTAATTTGACAAACCTTTCCACTCTCTATCTCCATACAAATAAACTTTCTGGCACCATTCCTAAAGAGATAGGAAACTTGAAATTTCTTGTGGATCTAGAGTTGTCCGAGAATCAGCTGACTGGTTCAATCCCGACATCACTTGGTAATTTGACAAACCTTTCCACTCTCTATCTCCATACAAATAAACTTTCTGACACCATTCCTAAAGAGATAGGAAACTTGAAATTTCTTGTGGATCTAGAGTTGTCCGAGAATCAGCTAACTGGTTCAATCCCGACATCACTTGGTAATTTGACAAACCTTTCCACTCTCTATCTCCATACAAATAAACTTTCTAGCACCATTCCTAAAGAGATAGGAAACTTGAAATTTCTTGTGGATCTAGAGTTGTCCGAGAATCAGCTGAATGGTTCAATCCCAACATCACTTGGTAATTTGACAAACCTTTCCACTCTCTATATCTATACAAATAAACTTTCTGGCACTATTCCTAATTAAAGAGATAGAGAACTTGAAATCTCTTGTTAGTCTAGCTTTGAATGAGAATCAACTCCGTGGTTCAATCCCCACATCATTAGGTGATCTGTCAAACCTTTCCACTCTCTATCTCTATACAAATAAACTTTCTGGCATTATTCCTAAAGAGATAGGGAACTTGAAATCTCTTGTTAGTCTAGCTTTGAATGGGAATCAACTCTGTGGTTCAATCCCCACATCATTAGGTGATTTGTCAAACCTTTCCACTCTCTATCTCTATACAAATAAACTTTCTGGTACTATTCCTAAAGAGATAGGGAACTTGAAATCTCTTGTTAGTCTAGCTTTGAATGAGAATCAACTCCGTGGTTCAATCCCCACATCATTAGGTGATCTATCAAACCTTTCCACTCTCTATCTCTATACAAACAAACTTTCTGGCACTATTCCTAAAGAGATAGGGAACTTGAAATCTCTTGTTATTCTAGATTTGTGTGAGACTCAACTCAATGGTTCAATTCCCACTTCATTAGGTAACTTGAGCAATTTGGAAATCTTGTACCTCCGTGACAACCAACTTTCTGGCTCTATCCCACAAGAGATAGGAAACCTTATGAAGTTGATTCATTTTGAATTGAGTGATAATCGATTTGTTGGTTATTTGCCCCAAAACCTTTGCCAAGGTGGATCACTCGTATATTTTTCTGCATCCAACAACAATTTGACTGGCCCAATCCCGAGAAGCTTGAAAACCTGCTCTAGCTTACTCAGACTCCATCTCGATGGGAATCAATTAACTGGCAATCTATCTCAAGGTTTTGGTGTGTATCCAAATCTTAGTTATATAAATCTAAGCCATAATAACTTGTATGGAGAAATCTCACATAACTGGGGACAATGCCCCAATTTGACAACCATCCTAATTGCAGGAAACAACCTTACAGGTAATATACCACCCGACCTCAATGCCACCCAAATTCATGAGTTGGATCTTTCATCAAATCGTTTAGATGGGACGATTCCAAAGGAGTTTGGGAGATTAACTTCTTTGGTGAACCTCAGGTTGGATGGCAATCAACTTTCAGGTTGTGTCCCTTCCGAGTTTGGATCATTGACTAATCTAGAATATCTTGATATATCCGAAAACAAATTCAATGAGTCAATTCCAAGCTTTCTAGGTGACTTTCTAAAATTGCACTACTTGAATTTGAGCAACAACATGTTCGGAAAAGGAATTCCATTTCAGTTGGGGAAGTTAGATCATGTGTCCGAGCTAGATTTAAGTCATAACTCACTTGAAGGCAAGATACCATCATAAATGACCAAGATGAAGAGCTTGGAGAAGCTCAAACTTTCTCACAATAATCTTTCTGGTCTTATTCCAACAAGTTTCAAAGACATGCATAGTCTGGTGGATGTGGACATTTCGTACAATGACTTGGGCCAAGGTCCACTTCCCAATAACAAAGCATTTCAAAATGCTTCACCAGAAGCATTACAAGGGAACAAAAGATTGTGTGGCAACGTTCAATTTTTGCAGCCCTGCACTAAACAAATATCAAAGAAGGAACCCAAGTTGGTATTTCTTATAACCTTCTCTGTTCTCGGAGCACTTGCACTTGTATCTGTTGTCTTTGTATTTGCATTTATAGCACAAAGAAAACAGAAAGATCAACATACGAAAGAAAAGAACATGGATGAAGAGATTTCATTTTTAGTATTAAATTTTGATGGAAAGTCGATGTACGATGAAATCATAAGGGCAACAAAAGATTTTGATTCCAAGTATTGCATTTGGAAGGGAGGACATGGAAGAGTCTACATAGCCAATCTGTCATCTGTCAACATAGTGGTTGTGAAGAAACTCCATTTGCTATGGAGTGATGACAAGAATCTTCAGAAGGAATTCTTAAATGAAGTCAGGGCACTAACTGAGATACGACACCGAAACATTGTAAAGCTTTTTGGTTTTTGCTCTCATCACCGACACTCATTCTTGGTGTATGAGTATCTAGAAAAAGGTAGCTTGGTTGCAATGTTGAGCAAAGATGATGAAGCTAAAGAATTGGGGTGGAGTAAAAGAGCGAATATTGTTAAAGGTGTAGCTCATGCCTTGTGTTACATGCACCACGGTTGTTCGCCACCGGTTATGCACCGAGACATATCGAGCAAGAACATTTTGCTAGATGCTGAATATGAGGCATGTGTTTCAGACTTTGGCACTGCAAAGTAACCTTGACTCATCTAATTGGACCGCCTTTGCAGGCACGTATGGATATGTGGCACCAGGTAACATTGCAGACTCAACTATATGATTCTTTTATTTTATCTTTCCTTTTTCATTCATTTTGTTTGAGAAAATTTTCATATAAACTAACTGTCCTACAATTTTTATATATTCTTGATCGGTGTGTGATATAGCGAATGAGTTTGTGTAATACCGTATGCTTTTGATTTTGAAATTGAAAAAGTATCTTTTAATCGTTCACATCCACTCTTTTAATAATTGAATGCTAAAGTCTCTAATATATTATGCATGAGTGCATGATCAGGTATCTATATACATACTAATCATACTGCTGCTATGAGCTTTTTCTAGGGGTGGGCACAAGTCCCGGAATGTTCTCATTGTTCTGTAATAAAGTATGAGATCTAGATAATAAAGTATGTTCTCATTGTTCTGTTCCCAAGCTTATTGCCTAGATAATAAAGTATGTTCTCATTGTTCTGTTCCCAAGCTTATTGCCTTATCTTTTATCTCCAGTTCGTTTAATCACCCAATAATTTAGCTTTAGCTTCAACTGAAGCGGAGTTCTTCTCAAATGAAAATCACCAACTTAGAACAAATCATATCTATTATTTTATTTATTTGAGAGGGCAAGGAATGACAATGTAACAAGTTGGGAACAAAGAAATAATACCACCCCAGGCCTAATTTCATCTCTGTTCTTATCCCCACCCTTCAATAAATTTCCGAGATACCATATCCTCATTCTCACTGTTAATTAGGCCTCCAGTTTTGAGAAGAAGGCAACATAAGCATTCAAACCTGGTTTTTGCAAGCCGGATTCGGCTCCTCTGCAGTCAGAAGCCATGAAGTTATGTAAATTTCTTATAATCTGGACCACCAACACCATCGAATGGTTTAGGAGTAGGCGAGTAGCCACACCATCTAGCATAACTTATTGCCTTTTTTCCTTAATTACCAAGTTAACATGCTCTTCCCGGCCCCTTTGTCCCTTATCTTTATCTTCTCTCTGTTTTGTTCATAACGACTTCTTTCATGATTTTCAATGACTTACTTGCCTAGGGTTGGGTTTTAATGGGTTTTTGACCCATATTCATATGGCTTATGATAGATACTCCTATATTATATGCATATGTGGAACGGGAGAATGTTATCTCATTTGAATTTTGAGCAATATAAAACCAAACGGCATGCTCCACTTTATGGTAAATTAATTAAAACTCTCAGTAGGTAGGAAAGAAAACCAATTACGTGATTACTTGCCATCAATTCATACCAAACAACGCCTTGAAAGAAGACTCTTCATGAAGAAAGAAGAGTCTTCTTCGTAGTCACTCATTTTTTTCTTCGGTCTGAGTTAGTTAAACGAATAAGTATAAGTACAGAAAATAAAAGAAAAAATCACAGTACTGAATATTGATCTCGATCTATCGACAGGTGTGTATGAAAAATCCAAAGTAAATGGAAAATTTTCTTTTAACTTGAGAGACTTCCAGTCTGTATTAAAGTCATTATTCCAAGGTATTCTGCAAACCCAGCTACTGCATGTGAAAGGAAGAAGACGCTGGAAAGACTTGAAACACGAAGTCAATTTAATTAATGTGGAAAAAGAGAACACTGGAAAGACTTGAAAGTTGAAACACCAAGTCAATTTTAATTAATGTGGAAAAAGAGAACAGGGCACTATAAAACTTTGACACTTCCCGAAAGACGGAGATATTCGAAAGACTTTTCAAATCTAAACAACAGCCCCTAGTATAAAACCAAGAGATTTTTGAACCAAAAACAAAAAGAACACCATGAGATCTTCATCTTACCATGATAAAGTATGCTCCCTAGCATATTGCCTTATCTTGTATCTCCAGTTGGTTTCATCACCCGATCATGTAGCTTTTGCTTCAACTGATCAAGAAGCGAAGGCTCTTCTCAAATGGAAAGCCAGCATTCAAAACCAAACACAGAACAATCTCACCACGTGGAATTACCTGCCCAAAAATGCAAGTCCATGCTTTTGGACTGGTATTTCATGCAACACTGCTGGAAGTGTCAGCAAGATAAACCTTAGAAATTCTGGTCTACAAGGTACGCTACTGATAAACCTAACCTCTTATCTCTCCAGTCTTCTAAACGTATCTCACCTCCTTCTCATGTTCACCAAGACTCTAATCCTTATCACTTATCAAGATAACATAAATCTTGTGTTCTGATTATCTACTTATCATTTGTATTTATCATTTGTAACTATTGTTATCTTTTAGAGTCCTACTCTATTGTTTGTAACTACTTGTACTCATCTACTCTATTCAGTTCAATATAAATATACTGTATTGGCCATCAATTAAGGTGTGCTCAATACTACAATCGCTTCTTCTATTTCTAAACCTTTTATGGTATCAGAGCCTATAGTGTCAAACGACAGATCCTAATTTTTTTTTTCCTCCTCCATTCAATGTCTACCTCCAGTTCCTCCTCCACCACCTCCTCCTCCACCATGTCCTCAGACTCTGTCCCCGCATTACACACTATCCAAAGTGACCATTCTTTCTCTGCATCCCAGTCCTCTACCATAGGCCCAGACTTCTCTTCTGGCAGTGTGTCTCATTTTCTATCCATCAGGTTGGATAGAACTAACTATCATTTGTGGTTGGCCCAAATATCTCCCATTTTGAAGGGTCGCAAACTCATGGGCATTGTGGATGGAACCAATCCTTGCCCTCCATGTTTTCTTGCTGGAAGTGATGGTAAACTCTCCACTACTGTTAATCCAAACTATGAAAATTGGATTGCTCAAGAACAGACTGTCCTTAGTTGGATCAATGGGTCTCTTACTCCCTCTGTGCTCGCAACGGTTGCGCGTTCAACTTCTGCATTCTCTACGTGGAAGTCCTTGGCTAAGAGATATGCCTCTCAATCCCAAAATCGGGTTCTCCAACTCCGAAGTGATCTTCTTCGTACTTTTCGTGCTAATCTCAGCATCTCTGACTATCTTGACAAGATTAATGCTATTGCCGATAATCTTGCCCTTGCAGGACATCCTATGAGTGATGAAGATCTTGTGTCGATCATAATGAATAATGTTGGTCCTCTTTATGAGACCACGGTGAGTTCTGCTCAAGCACGTGATACACCCATCACTTATGACTCTCTTGAGGCCCTCCTCTTATCTGCAGAACGAAGGCTAGCTGATCAAAATCAAGGGGCTCTTGACCTTAGTTCTCAACTTACTGCTCTTCATATTTCTCATTCTGGACGTGGCCGGGGTCGCGGTCGTCATCAAACCCCATTCTTTGGGGGGCGACACCCTAATCCTCCTTCTGGTTTTGGCAGATCAAGTGTGCCTACTGTGTTTAGTGGTCGTGGACGTGGTGCGCACAATGGTGGCCACTCTATTCTTGGTCCTCATCCCTCCAGCACTACCTCCTCATATGGCAGGATTTCTTGTCAAATCTGCAGCCGTACTGGTCATTCAGCATTGGATTGCTACAACAGACTGAACCTCTCCTTTGAAGGAAGGGTTCCCACTAAGAAACTCAGTGCAATGGCTGCATCCGTCTCCACACCTTCCTCCTCTACATGGCTACTTGATAGTGGAGCCAACTCCCATGTTACTCCAGACCTCAACAATCTTCAGTTTCCAAAAGAATACACCGGCACTGACCAAATTGGTGGTATAGGTACAAATTCTAGTTTACCTATTTCTCATGTTGGTTCCTCTCTCTTAAAGACTGGTAACCATTCTTTCAAGTTAAACAATATTCTTCATTGTCCTTCCGCTTCTACTAATCTCCTTTCTCTCTATCAATTTTCATCTGATAATGATTGTTATTTTCTAATCTCTCCTACAACATTTCTTGTTAAGGACATAAAAACAGGGAAGACCCTTTTTCAGGGGAGGAGTAGAAATGGTTTCTATCCGTTGCGCCTTCAATCACAACATGGTCTTGATCCTGGTCGGCATTTTGCGTTTGTTGGTGCACGTGTCTCTGCTCAAGTGTGGCATTCAAGGCTAGGGCATTCTTCCTTGCCAAAAAAAAAAAAAAAAAAAGGCTAGGGCATTCTTCTTTCAAAATTTTATCTAGGGTTTTGTCAAATAAAGCGGTGCCTGTCTCTGGCACCTCATCAATGTCATTTTGTCAGTCATGTCCATTAGGAAAGAGTACTAAACTTCCTTTTCAATTATCAGAGTCTGTATCCAATTATCCTTTGGAATTAATTCATTCAGATGTTTGGTCATGTTCAACTTTGTCAGTTCAAGGGTTTAAGTATTATGTTCTTTTTGTTGATGATTACTCAAGGTACTCTTGGATATTCCCAATGAAAAACAAACATGAAGTCTTCTCAATTTTTGTTCAGTTTCATAAACAAGTTGAAAATCTTCTTTCTACTAAAATTAAAATACTCCAGACAGATGAAGGAGGTGAATATACCTCCCTTGCTCTACGACAATACCTAGCTAATCATGGCATTGGTCAACGGTTTTCTTGTCCCAAACACCCTGAGCAAAATGGTCTTGCCGAGCGCAAGCATCGACATATAGTTGATACAGGTCTTACTCTCTTAGCTCATGCTCATGTTCCTCCAGCCTATTGGGTTGAAGCTTTTAATACGGCAGTTTATATAATCAATAGACTTCCTTCTCCTGTTATTCAAAATAGTACCCCTTATACCAAATTGTTTCACCGTGAACCACAATACCAATTTTTCAGGGTCTTTGGCTGTGCTTGTTTTCCATACTTAAGACCTTATAATAATTTCAAACTTCAAGTTCGGTCCAAGAAATGTATTTTCCTGGGATATTCTTTAAATCATTTAGGATATCGATGCTTGGATTTATCTACAGGTCGCGTCTATCTCTCGAGGCATGTTGTGTTTGATGAAGGGTGCTTTCCTTTTCGTGAGACCAATTCTTCCTCCTCTGGAGTCTCCCCAGGTAATTCCTCCATTTTACCTCCTTTAGAATTCTTCCCTCTTAAATTTCCTGCAACTTCTTCTAATCATTTTCATATATCTCCTTTAAATAATATTGTTACTCCCCATACTACATCTCCTTCACCTACTCCACCGCTTCCTTTAAGTCCATCATTATCTATACCACCACAATTATCATCTCATACTTCTCCTCATGATCCCATGCTGACACCTCACCCAATTAATTCACCAAATTTGTCATCACCTCTACAGCCCACGTCATCACCTCCAATTAACTCCACCTCTAGTCTTCCAACTTCTACGTCCCAAAGTCAACCCAATCTTGTGTCTCTACCACCACCTGTCAGTGCCATCACCAATACTCATTCTATGGTCACTCGTGGAAAAGATTGTATTCGGAAACCCAACCCCAAGTATGCGTTGCATACTTCCATTATTAATGATGTTCTTGAGCCTACAGGTTTCAAACAAGCTGTTACCCATGAAAAATGGAGGAAAGCAATGTCTGAAGAGTACACTGCTCTTCAAAAGAGTGGCACCTGGGACTTGGTCTCTTATCAACCCTCCATGAACGTACTTCCCAACAAATGGATCTTCAAAATTAAAAAGCATGCTGATGGCTCAATCGAAAGGTACAAGGCACGGCTAGTTGCAAATGGTTTCCATCAACAAGAAGGCATTGACTTCTCAGAAACATTTAGTCCGGTTGTCAAACACTCCACCATTCGTCTTGTCTTGGCTTTGGCTGTCAGTCACAATTGGCATGTTCGACAACTCGATGTTCACAATGCATTTCTGCATGGTTATCTCACTGAGGATGTTTACATGAGGCAACCACCAGGTTTTATTGATCCACAATATCCCAAACATGTGTGCAAATTAAATCGTTCATTGTATGGTCTTAAGCAAGCCCCTAGGGCCTGGTTTCAATGCTTCGCTGAATACATTGAAGATTTGGGGTTCAAAGAATCAAGAGCAGACTACTCTATGTTCACTTTTCGTCATGATGGTGTATTTCTCATCCTTCTTATCTATGTGGATGACATTCTTCTCACTGGTAACAGTCCTTCTCACATTCACAAGCTTATTAATCAGTTAAGCTCTTTGTTCTCTATGAAGGATCTTGGTCCTATACATTACTTTCTTGGCATTGAAGCCATCTATCAAGGTTCTCATCTCTCTCTCACACAAACAAAGTATGTGGTTGATCTGCTTAAACGTACAAACATGCATGAAGTGAAGCCAATTTCCTCACCGGCAACTAGTGGTCAAAAACTGAGTCAATATGAAGGCACTTGTCTCTCTGATCCATCTGAGTACCGAAGTGTTGTTGGAGCATTACAACATCTCACACTAACCCGACCTGACATTTCGTACTCCGTAAATCAGGCGTGTAAGTTTATGCAAGCACCCACTACAACTCATTGGACAGCCGTGAAAAGGATACTCAGGTACCTGAAAGCTACCATCACTCATGGCTTGATCTACAAGCCAGGATCTCTTCAGCTTCAGGCCTACTCTGATGCTGATTATGCAGGCGATCCCGATAATCGTCATTCCGCCGGTGGGTATTGTGTTTACTTGGGTCCTAATTTGATCTCATGGAGTTCCAAAACTCACAAAACAGTCTCACGTTCTAGTGCAGAGGCTGAGTATCGGCAACTTGCCTATACTGCAGCAGAGATCTCATGGCTCCGTTCACTATTCTGCGATCTTGGCTTATTTCTTTATAGCCCTCGTATTTGGTGTGATAATATTTCTGCTATTGCTATTGCTTCTAATCCTGTATTTCATGCACGTACTAAACATGTTGAAGTCGACTATCATTATGTGCGGGAGAAGGTTGTCAACAAAGAACTTCAAGTTTCCTTTGTCTCTACAACAGATCAGTTAGCTGATATATTTACCAAGGGCCTCCCTGCACCAAGGTTTCAATTTTTAGTATCCAAGCTGCCTGTGCTTCCACGCCCTGTCAGCTTGCGGGGGAATGATAAACCTAACCTCTTATCTCTCCAGTCTTCTAAACGTATCTCACCTCCTTCTCATGTTCACCAAGACTCTAATCCTTATCACTTATCAAGATAACATAAATCTTGTGTTCTGATTATCTACTTATCATTTGTATTTATCATTTGTAACTATTGTTATCTTTTAGAGTCCTACTCTATTGTTTGTAACTACTTGTACTCATCTACTCTATTCAGTTCAATATAAATATACTGTATTGGCCATCAATTAAGGTGTGCTCAATACTACAATCGCTTCTTCTATTTCTAAACCTTTTAGCTACATGAATTTTCATTCTCGTCCTTTCCTAATCTTGAATACATTGACTTCAGCTTCAACAAACTCTTTGACACCATACCACCTCAAATAAGTTACCTTTCCAAACTTGTCTACCTCGATCTGTCTTCTAACCAACTAAACAGTTCAATCCCGACGTCTATATGTGATCTAACAAACCTTACAAATCTTAATCTTGGTTCTAATAAACTTTCTGGCACTATTCCTAAAGAGATAGGGAACTTAAAATCTCTTTTGGTTCTAGGATTGAGCAATAATCAACTTGATGGTCCAATTCCAACAACACTAGGTGATCTTACCAGCCTAACTTATCTCTATCTCGGTGAAAACAAATTTTCTGGCAGTATTCCTAAACAGATTGGAAATATGAAAAAGCTACTAAACTTGTACTTGTTTGACAATCAAATTTCTGGTTCTATCCCTTTAGAAATAGGTAATTTGAAGTCTCTAGTGGGATTAAACCTGGGAAAGAACAATCTTTCTGGTTCAGTTCCCACTTCCTTTGGAGACTTGAGCAACTTGGAATTCTTAACCCTCTTGAACAACCAACTTTCCGGCTCAATCCCCCAAGAATTAGGAAATCATATGAAGTTGACTGGCTTGCAATTGGGTAATAATCACTTTGTTGGTTATTTGCCCCAAAACCTTTGCCAAGGTGGATCACTTGAACGTCTTTCTGTCAACGACAACTATTTTATTGGCCCAATCCCCAAAAGCTTGAAATCCTGTAAGAGCTTACTTCGACTCCGTCTTGATGGGAACCAACTGACAGGCAATATATCTCAAGACTTTGGTGTGTATCCAACACTTGATTATATAGATCTAAGCCACAATAACTTATATGGAGAAATCTCACACAACTGGGGACAATGCCCCAAGTTGACAACCCTCCTAATTGCAGGAAACAACCTTACTGGTAGTATACCACCTAAGCTCGGCAATGCAACCCAAATTCATGAACTCGATCTTTCTTCAAATCGTTTAGTTGGGACGATTCCAAAGGAAATTGGGAGATTGACTTCTTTGGTGAAGCTGATGTTAGATGGCAATCAACTTTCAGGTAGTATATATACCATCAGAATTTGCATCCTTTGTGGATCTAGAATATCTTGATTTGTCCACTAACAAACTCAATGAGTCAATTCCAAGCATTCTAGGGAACTTTCTCAAATTAACCTACTTGAATTTAAGCAACAACCAGTTGGGACAAGGAATTCCATTTCAGTTGGAAAAGTTAGTTCAACTGTCCGAGCTAGATTTAAGTCATAACTTAATTGAAGGCAAGATCCCATTAGAAATGAGCAACATGGAGAGCTTGGAGAAGCTCAAACTTTCGCACAATAATCTTTCTGGTCTCATTCCAACAAGTTTCGAAGACATGCATGGCCTGGTGGATGTGGACATTTCGTACAATGACTTGGAAGGTCCGCTTCCCAATAACAAAGCATTTCAAAATGCTCCTCCAGAAGCATTTCAAGGGAACAAAGGATTGTGTGGCAACGTTGGACTTTTGCAGCCCTGCAATAAACAAATCTCGAAGAAGGACCCCAAACTGGTATTTCTCATAATCTTCCCTGTTCTTGGAGCACTTGCAGTTGTATTTGCTGTCTTTGTATTTGCATTTATAGCACAAAGAAAACAGAAAGATCAACATATGGAAGAAAAGAACATGCATGAAGAGATTTTGTTTTCAGTGTTAAATTTTGATGGAAAATCGATGTACGAGGGAATCATAAGGGCAACACAAGATTTTGATTCCATGTATTGCATTGGGAAGGGAGGACATGGAAGCGTCTACATGGCCAGTCTGTCATTGGACAACATAGTGGCTGTGAAGAAACTTCATCTTTTTTGCAATGATGAAAATAATCTTCAAAAGGAATTCTTAAATGAAGTCAGAGCACTAATTGAGATACGACACCGAAACATTGTGAAGCTTTTAGGTTTTTGTTCGCATCACCGACACTCATTCCTGGTGTATGAGTATCTGGAAAGGGGTACTTGGCTACAATGTTGAGCAAAGATGATGAAGCTAAAGACTTGGGGTGGAGTAAAAGGGTGAATATTGTTAAAGGTGTAGCTCATGCCTTGTGTTACATGCACCATGATTGCTTGCCACCAATTGTTCATCGAGACATATCCAGCAAGAACATATTGCTAGATTCTGAATATGAGGCCTCTGTTTCAGATTTTGGCACTGCAAAGTTTATATACCCAGACTCAGCTAATTGGACTGCCCTTGCAGGCACATATGGATATGTGGCACCAGGTAACATTGCAGACTCAACTAAATGATTCTTTTATTTAAATTTTCCTTTTTCATTCATTCCGTTTGAGAAAATTTTCATAACAAACTAACTATTCTACAATTTTTTTTCTTCTTCTTAGTCTTGTTTGGTGTGTGATATAGCGAATGAGTTTGTGTAATACCCTATACTTTTGATTTTGAAATTGAAAAAGTATGTTTTAATCGTTCACTTCCACTCTTTTAATGATTGAATGCTAAAGTCTCTAATATATTTTGCATGATCGAGTGCATGAATATACATACTAATCACAATGTTGCTATGTCCTTTTTCTGAGCAGAGCTTGCTTATACAATGGAAGTGAACGAGAAATGCGATGTTTATAGCTTTGGAGTGGTGACATTGGAAATTGTTATGGGAAGGCATCCAGGAGATCTTTTCTCATCTTTATCATCTTCATCATCATCAGCTGCATTACCATCCCATCAAACTCCAGTTGTGGATGTTTTGGACCAACGCATTTCCCCTCCTACACATGAAGTTGCAGGGGAAGTTCTCTCTCTTGTGAAGGTAGCATTTGCATGCTTGAATTCCAGTCCTCAATCTCGTCCAACAATGAAGCAAGTTTCTCAACACCTCTCAACTCAAAGACTGCATTTGTCAAATCCATTACCTTTGATGACATGTGGGGAATTGCTTGCTCTTAATAGTTTGACTAGGTGATCAATAATGAATCAAGAATATACGTGCTTCTCATCTTATTTGTATTTCCCTCTGTTCATGTGAGCCTATTCTATTTAGAGGAAAAAATGTTATCAAATGTTTCCTGGTTATAATTCACTTCATGTACTTGTGTGCTGTGGGCATGTGGCTCATATATAATAAAACAGGTTAGGATTTCCTTTTGTATTATGGTATGATTTGGCATTTTGGAAGTATAAACTCAATTGGGGTCAGTTCATCAACTATATTACCAGACCATCAATTGCCAATTGTTGATGTTTTGGACCAGCGCATTTCCCCTCCTACACATGAAGTTGCAGGGGGGAAGTGCTCTTGCTTGTGAAGACAGCATTTGCATGTTTGAATTCCAGTCCTCAATCTCGTCCAACAATGAAGCAAGTTTCTCAACAACTTTAAACACAGAGGATGCATTTGTCAAAGTCCTTACATCTGATAACAAGTGGTGAATTGCTTGCTTGCTCCTGATGGTTTCCTTACCTAAGAATGTTCTTATTTCTTATTTTTCACTAGGTGCAGGAAGTGTTCTAAATTAATCTTCATGAATGTTGCCTTATTTTAAATTTGTAATCTATTTCATACCCACCTCTGTGCTTTTTCTCATGTTTCTATTGCTGTAGTTTGTCGTTGCAAATGTTTATCTTTGTTTGTTAAAGCAAATTTCTGGGTTTGTGAGAGAATCTTTATTGGCTTTGTGAGAGAGATGTTAAAGTGTCTGGGTTTGGCCGAAAGAGAAATCACCAACATATATAGACAAGTTTCTGATACTAAGTAATTGAACTTTCAAACTTAACAGGGCAATGCAGCAATTGAATTTTTCTAAAAAAAAATTGAAATAGTGATTCTCACAATCTCACAGATACTTGATTGAGGCCATGCATGACAATTTCGCATTTTCTTGTAAAACTTATCAAAAAAAAATCATCATAAAGAACTATAAACTATGCAAGAACGTGACCATAAACTGAATCATTGATCCTACGTACCTAGGCTAGTGGTGAAGCCATATCTTTGCTTCGAATTTCCCGACCATTTTATGTATGACCTTTGATTTCTGTGTTGTGTGAAAATATTACAAGGCCAAAAGAAGGTAATTGTTGAGTGATATCGATCGGGTCAAAAAGAAAATAGGGAAATAGAGTTTTGAGGAATAGTTTGGCCTCTAAAGAGGACTAGAACTCTGGAAGAGCGAACAGACAGGGAGCGGTTGTCTGTTAGACCAATGATCCCAACAGGGGGGCAAGGCAAACAGTCAGAGGTTGTTCGTCATCGACCTAGTGTATTCGCCAAGATGTCGGGTAACATCCTAGAAGTGGTTCCCAAAAGTCAACTAAGGGGACCCAAACTTGTACTTACATAACTAGCACCTGTGGCTCCTGCAATTTGTCAAGTAAAGCTGCAAGAATCATTCTGTGTGGATCAGGTAATAAAGCAGTTCACGGCGAACCATGACCAGGATGTTCCCATGAATGAACCATTAAAGGAAGCTTCAGCGAATACGGTTCGCCAGTTCATATTTTGCAATATCATATGCCGATTTGGTATCCCTGAATGTTTAGTCGCGAACATGGGGGCAAATCATAGTTTTCCTAAGTTTGTTCATTTTTTCCCAATAATGGCCAACTCCGTGGCCTTACCGTTACCATCCGTCACTACCTCTGCCTGAACAGGGGGACAACACTTTGTTCTCCTGAGTTGTTCTCATCAAAACCAACTTTGTGGCTTTTGACCCCATTCGCTACACCCAATCGAACTTGGGGGGCAACACTATCCCTACATGTTTTCTTTACAAAACTTTTGAGTTTTCTATATTAACTTTTTGAGTTTTCTATATTAACTTTTTGAGTTTTTATTATGACCAGAGTGTGGTTCTACTAACTATATTTGGTTTGTAAGCCTATTTTGAGGTCATTCGCTATGCTTTACATAAGTAAAAAACAGAAAATAGAACAGCGAATGCAAATCTTTAACAAACAGAAAGTGTTTGAAGAGCTATACTCAGATCGTTTCGCGAACGGCTTTGAATATATGAGAATCATGAGGGGAACAGTGTAACGTTTGGATCGTTATACCTTTTAGGCCAGTTGGTGGCCTTTCGTATTTCTATGTACGGATTCAGTATCTTCGGTTTAATTAGGCCTCTTCAATCATAACACAGCCCAGGACCTGATTTCGAGGCCTGGGGGGCAATGTTTGAGCCAAAATTAACATTTGGCTATTTATAATATTTATTTGCAGTCCATGGACCGGGAACTGCGGTCCAAATATCTTTTGAGTTTATTTAGGGGTAGATTCTTGCTTCGTGTCTACCTTGTTGCTCAAGGAAACGTAAACGTATATCAATCCTATTATGGAAGTAAATCTATAGTCCTTTTATGATAAGGAATCCGCCAGACCTATCTTTATAAATAGAGGGTTTTAGGGCGAACAGAAAAACATCTCAACCAATACAACTTACAAAGCAATCTCTTTGCATACAACCCTCCCCGGAGCATCTTTCAGCAACCTAAGCCTCTCCGGAGCAAGTTTCTCTCTCTCAATCAATACAAACTACAAGCAAACTCTTTGCATACAAGCCTCTCTGGAGCAAACTCTAGCAACCAAAGCCTCTCCGGAGCAAACCAGCGACTCACAACGAAGCTAAGATCACGTCTTAGCACAACCAGTGCTTTCTCAAGCCTTCCCAATTGATTGCTCTGCTTACTCAGGTTTGAGGAAGTATCGATTATTGCGTTCGCAGGAGGTCACGTTCGAAGGCCTAATTCAGTTTAGGCGTTGCACGTACGAACCGACAGAGTTAGTTCTCTCTCTGTCTACATTCGCTTGATCCAGAACAAGAAGTGGCACATATCAACTACGACAATGTACCCCGTGGTACTGGCACGCCCGCACTCTACAAAAGAGATTGTTTGACTCTCCCCAACAATTTCCAACGCAAACACTTTTTACAGCTTTGATAGCCACCAGCGGAAATAAAATAAAATTATAAGCAATCAAATTCTTCTCAAGGCAAAGAAGTTTGAATCTTTACCAGACGAAGTAGCATACTTATATTAACCATAAAGAAGATGAGAATTGTTGGAGCTCTGAGAACAAATCCAAATTGGGAGATCGAACCCAGAGAAAACATGACTCCGTGGTGGAGATGTCACCGATCAGCGAGGTAAGCCAAGGAGAGCCAACTGTTAATCGCCAATTTCTGCCCCTTCGGGGCATCTGCAAATAGACTGACGATTACGCCTATAAAGGTCAACCACCACCAGAAAACCTGATCTGGTTCTTCGAGCTACTCCGCCCCATTCTGATCGGCTCTTCAATGTTCCGATCACGATTACACCTGGCCCGGCCGGCCGCGTTTGCAGCATCCACCCGCTTCGTGTTCATGTCCTTGTTAGAGGAGTGATTGACCTCGAATTTTCCGGCTACAGCGCAGACCCAGGACAAATCGATCCCCTCAATTCTCGATCAACAGAGCATTGAAACCAAGACGATCAATATTAACCCAGCTACCAATTTTTACCTTCTTGACTGAGAATTTTTTTGGATTCAATTGCTAACGTCCGTTATAATAAATGACGGCCTTGATGAAAGATAAATTTGGTCCCGCATTTGAACGGCTAAGATCGTCCGTGCAAAGGCACGGTCCATGCATAGAATAACTTTCGGGTAATAGGACGGTGCTCACGTTGCACTCTTATGAAGTATCTTATTGTAGGTTGTTTATCCTAACCAATTGAGCTTGAGGAGGTCTCGCCAACACAGCCATCTGCTGGGGTTTCAAACTTGGCTCCATTGAGTTCCATGCTTAACCTTGTGACTGGGTGCTCCGACCCACTACTAGTCATTTTCTCCTTTTCGAATTTTTAGGTAGACTGGTCGGTTTCTAGGGCTAGGGTTGCGTTGCTCTGAGATGGTGAATTCACAATTCACTTCCAGGCCTACATCCCTTCATCTCTTTCCTTCTCTCCCTTCGGGTCATTGGGTAGGGTTACACTACCTAGCACGGTGGTAAGACAACGAGTCTTTTTTCGTGGTGAATCTTCACTCTTTAACCCTAAACTGATGGACAAGATCGAGCATAGGAATGGGCACATGCATTTGCATTGGCTTGACCACAAGAATGGGCGAGGGCTGGGGCTTGGCAACTAGAATGAGCGAAGACAAGGGCTTAGCCTGTAGAATGGGCTAGGCCATAAAACATTCATTATAAAGTAAAAAAAATTGTGTTTTTCTGTACAAACACTAAGAATAATATAATCTATGACCAGAAAAAAATTTCAGAATTTTTTCAGCACGGGAAGGTTTTTTTTTTTTTTTTTTCAAAATCGAAAACAGGAAAATTCGTAAAAAATAAACATATTCTGATTTTTGAGTTCCATCAATTAGAAAAAACTTCTAAAAATCATGTTTATCAATAGTAAGATTATGGCACGGGAACATTTCAAAAAGAAAGGAACTTGATATGGTTTGGCACGTTTAGTGTCAGGGCCCGGGGGGCACCTTGGCATGCCATCTTGTGAACTGCATTTTTTTTTATTTTCCAGTGCTATAATCTCTTCATTTGTAGATCATAATTTTTAGAAAGTGTTCCAATCGACAGAACTTAAAAGGCCGGCAGGAGCAGATTTCTTTTATCAATTTTCTAGTTTTCCGACTTTAGAAAATCATGTAAAAAAAAAGTCTATATTTTTGAGTTCTGTCAATTGGAACACATTCTAAAAATCATACTTTACCAATGCTGAGCTTATGGCACCTAAAAATTTCAAAAAGAAATGGGCTTGACATGGTTTGACACGTTTAGAGGTGTCAAGGCACGCCGAAACATGTCAAATCTTGTCAACACTATTTTTTCTTGAAATTTGCATGTCCCATAACATTAGTAAAACTTGATTTTTAGAAAGTGTTCCAATTAACGGAACTAGAAAATTTGAACTTTTTTTTTTTACGAATTTTCTTGTATTCCGACTTTAGAAGATAGTAAAAAAAAAAAAGTTGAGTCGAGATTTTTATATTCCGTCTGTTTAAAATGTGCTTAAAAATCATGATTTAAAGATGAGAAGATTTTGGTGACAAAATAAGATCATGCGATTTTGGCCCAAAAACCATGTGCTATATATAGTCCACAATTAAAGGTGAAAAACCAGGGTCTCACAATTATTATTATTTTAACATCGTTGTTGAGTGACACATTGAGGTTGAACCGCCAAAATTGGGCACAGTTAGCTTCCCTTGCATGGACATGATTAAGAGTACGAGCATGAAAGTGACACAGATTAGGACATAGCGTACTTGCCTTTAGGTTCTTCAATGGTTGTTCATTTGCTCCAACTAACCAAACATTTCGGTGTTCATCTCATTGGTAGTAATGCCCTAGCAACGGATAAGAATTGTCGGCCCATGATTGAGCAATATGAATTAGTCTCTGCTCTAGACCTAATGGAGTTGGCCCATTTTGAGGTTGATGGGTTTAGGTGCAACGTGCTCTTTCAGAATAGGAATCAATCTTCAAAGCTGGCATGTGAGCCCACCTTTAAATTGGTTTATTCTCAAGCTACCTCGTCATCTAACAAACGACGTAGTCGTCCTCCATGTAATAAAAATAAACCAAAAATTATTTTGGAGTCTCTGGCCTCGGTGGAGACTAATGCTTGTCGAAAGAAGAAAAAACATGGTGAAGGGGATACCCCTTCAGGAGTTCATTAGAGACATCGCAAAGTCTTTAGATCTTGAGTTCACCTTTATTTCATTTTCTAGTTTTAGGATTTTTTTTTTTTAACTAGTCGTGCTATAATCCGTGTCAAAAGTGCAGTAATTTAGGTAATGAATTCTTCCTATCGTGTCTCAAAATTGACTGTCTTTTTATTTTTGATAATTTCTCAAGTACAATTAAAATTGATTCTTTAAAAAAAATGAAACTATTGGTTTTTGTTTGGACCTTGATCCTGCGATCCATCTCCAACCTTCCATAAGAGGATTAATTAAGTCCAAGACGGGAAGACTTGCAAATTTATGGGTTGGGCTGCATTCGAAATGTTCTTCAACCGAATCTCACTCGTAATCAATTGTCATTCTTCTGATTTCTATCACATCATTTCTCCATTTCGAGGCATAACAAAGTAAGGCTACAAGAATTTAGTTGACCAAGTTAAATTGCTTTGAATAAGATGAAGTCATTGTTAAGTTTGCTTCAACTAGTTTCTGTTTATTATGAAAGCTAGCAAGCTTAACTTGTAGATTCCACGTTGTACGTACATAAGAATTGATTCTTGATTTCCTTGCCAAGTGCAATTAATCGATCATTTGCATAAAAAGTTAATGCAGTCATGATTTATTCTTATTAGATAAAGCATACATGAGTCATGTCCATGATCTTTTCCAAATTTAACAGCCTCTTGTAGAGCCACCATTTAGGTTCTATTCTCCGACAAATCAGTGTGACAATATTCTTTTCATGAAGAAAAGCATTTATAATTTCTTCATTTCACATTTTCTACACAATGGCTTATCGATCGACTAACTAGTGGTCTACTAGTATTTCTTTTAGCAACGGCTTTAAAGTTTTCAACTTACAAGTTAGTATTAATCTAATGGTGCATGTTTTTCTTCATAATGTACAATGAAGTTTCAAGTTGTTTTAAAGAAGAAGAAAAAAATACAAATACAAGATCCGAGCTCTTCTTCACCCTATTAATTCGATATGTTATAAGTTTGATCTACTTATGTTTTCTTTTCTTCTTTTCTTTCTCTCTTTCTTTATTTCTTTGTTTGTATAAATGACTTTGTTTTAGGCTCTTAAGAGCTTAAATGCTAAATCTGGAACTTGAAACCATCTACATTGCCTTGATCATAAACACAAAATAAGCATAGAAATCATAAGCAGGGTTTCCTAGCCTATTTCAAATTTTTGGGATCTCCTTGAGCCACCATAACCACTTTATTAATAAAGATCAAAACTAAGTTAAGGGGTACTACACTACTACTTGGTGCTGTAACATCGACTAATTAACTAAATCTGTCTCACATATCATTCCATCTTATTTTCATAGAGCACGTGAAACTCTACTGTCCCATGTCCCAACAACTTTGTACTTGATCTTCTGCTTGTCAATCTTGGGTACTTGATCTTATTTTCATGCGCATATATCTAATCAAAATATGGGCAAATTTGAGACCAAATCAAATTGTAATTTTCCTTTATAATGTGGGATATGAGGCTTTGATTCTTCTAAATGGGGTGCTTCTTCGGTACCCGGGGGAAGGAGGGGGGAGGGTGAGGATGCATTTGCAGGGGATGGGGTCGGATGGGGTCATGGCATACAAGGGCAGCCAAGCTGCCATGCGTCCGAACATGTCATGTTTGGAACATGGCAGAATTTCCCTTAGAGTTAAAAAAGAAGGAATATAAACAAAAGGGTTCAATTGAACAATGATTGTACTGCCAATTACTTTATTCACAACTTTTAGTTCCTGGCTAGCTTGGATGTGAATCATTTTGACTCGGACCTTTATGCAAAGAATTTCTAAAAATTCCCACTCACCAGTTTTATTTGAATGAAATATTGAAAGAAGAAAAAGGCTAGGTATTAATTATGTCAAAAATCTTCTCCATCTTTTCATTAACCACAATCATCAAGTAATGAATGGAGGTAATGAAGGACACAAAAGATAATTAGGGATGAAAGTGGATTCGAAAACGCATGAAGATAATGACATTTGTAGCATAATATATATGGGGGAAATTCTGCCATGTTTGGAGCATGTCATGCTTGGGCACGTGGCATGCTCCACAGCCCTTGGATCCCATCTGCCCCCACCCTCCTCCCTGCAAATGTATCTCATCTGCCGAGTACCCTATGCCGCGGGCACTGAAGGCAGCACCATAATATGGCAACTGCTAATTATCCAAATAAACAAGAAAGAGATGCAGTAACAATTAACATTATTATAACTTATGAGAAATAATATCCCACACCGGAAAAAACAAATAAAAAGGACAAACGAGACCTTATCATAGGAGGGTAATGGATTTAAGATGTAACATCTATGTTAATGCTGCGTGGCAATTAATTCTACTTTGGAACATCATTTTTAGTGCCTATGGCACTAACAAAAATAAGGGTTTATAAAGGCACTTTGAGATCAAGGCAAGTAAAGGGGAATTGATGTGTTATCTTTAGCCTAACTTCATAAAGATAAATAATTTTATGGTCATGATTTTGTCTTAGGATGTTTCCATTATTATTCGTTTCAAGCACACGTACCTTGATTTGTCCACAATAGAAAATTATGAAAAAAAAATCGGGGAGGAGCTTAGCTATCATTTATGTAGTTTGTTTCAACTGCCTCATTATCATTAGCATCAAGTGGGAAATCTTCTCCTCATTCCCCATAGGTTCTTAGACGCTATCAGGATCTGTAAAAAGAAGGTAATCCAAAAAACAAATGGGAGTCATAAAGATGGCTTTGAATTATGGAAGAGCGGCCTCTTGCACTCCCGACCTCTTTTCAGGAGTTCAATCAGGATTGTCTTTAAAATTTCGAAAAGCTGTGGAGGTTCTCGACTTCTCGGCTGAAATGGCTGGTTTCTCTAAACCCAATCTTATATGAAAATAACTTTTTTTAATGGTTAAATAGAAGATAACGCGAGACCATTTTCACACCTTGTCGTCCTGTTCAACGTACAATTTCTCACCCCGAAGAAGGAGGGGCACCTATCCTCTCCACGAATGGAGAAAGGATGAGTACTCGGGAAGAGTCTCTCCATATATTCCTCCATTTGTTAATAACAATTGAACAAAAATTCATCGTACGCTTGTGAACTGAATCTAAAGAATAACAAGATGTGCATTACTTTTCGACGTCAACACTTTCCGAGACCCAACAACCTTCGGGACCCTAAGGTAGGTCTTATATATATGAAAATACTAACAACTCTTTAAATTCGTATATGTAAGATCAGATGTTTACAGAATATACTGTTAGTCTTAATAAGCCATCTGTAGTGAATCACATGTATGCACAACCAACATATATAAACCATTCAAGGCATACATACAAGACATAAACAGTAATGAATTTGCTTAGACACAATGAAGTACCTGATGAGGCCATTAGTACAATACTTAGTCTTCTGTGATCCTCTCTTGTTTTGCTTTCTATCTATGGGGCAAGATAAACTGTATAGCTGGTGAATAGAGAGGTCACAGGGACCTAGTATTTATAGGGATCGAGCTAGTACGATCCTTCCCATAAAAGGATTACGCACTTCATTATGCTAGATTCTCTAATCATGATTTCCGATATCTATTTCTTGGTTTCCAAGATATTTAGATCTCCTAAATATAATTGCAAGATTCATTAAGCAATTATATTTATTCAAGGATTTAGAACTTCCTAATGTCTCAAATAACTTAAACTATAAGCTACATTTAATGTTGTACTTAATATAATCTTGTAATATGTTCAAATAATCTTACATATACATGTATATATATATATATATATATATATATATATATATATATATATATATATATATTGACCTTTAAACATTTAGAGGCCCTCCCAAGTATCAACATGCATGCGGTTGTACACATCGATCACATTCTCTTTTAAGTCGACCTTGATTCAATTAACACTAGAACAATGCTATTTACGCATCGAAAAAGAGTATAGATAGAATTCTTTGTAATGTATTTTATAAGATAATGGATAAAACTAAGTATAGGAATTGAAAAAAGGGGTTGAGATCGAAACTAAAGAAACTTAGAGTCCAAATTTGTCCCATACATTGCACAATATATAGCAGAGAAGAACCTAGACATACACATGTAAACCACCTTAATCATGGGCCAAACCACCCACTAAATTCTTGAAAAAAACATCAAAATCACAATAGAAACAACCGTCAGCTTTTGATCTCTCTCTCTCTCTCTCTGCTAGTTTATTAAATAGTTCTTAATGCCCCACTTTACAAAATATTAAATCCATAAAAATCTAGAAAAAGAGAGGGGAGAGGATTTCCAGATTTTTACATGAAGGTGGTACTACTGCTTGGTGGGGGACTGGTTTTGTATAATAGAAAAATTAGGGTTTTAGTGGGGTGGTGGGCATCATCAGTGGGTTTAGCACTAGATGATCATGATTTGTGGGCCCCTGATGAATCATTGACAGGCCAACAAAGCTCCACATGTCACATCACAGAAAAGGATGGCTGTGTGGGATCATTATATCATGCAGCGTCTGGTTTTTTTCTTCCTAGTGGAACCCTAACCTCATTCGTTGTTAACCAAAAGCCATGATATTTCTTTGTTGTGTCAGTTTTTTCAGTTGGCTCATTACCAGTTATGTATGCTTCTATTAGATTGCCCCCCCCCCCCCCCCCCTCCTTCCTTTTCTATTTTTGGCTAAATGGTTTTGTGAGATTCATGGGGCTAGCAGCGCGCATTACATTTCTACGATAATTCGTTTTCTTGTTTTATTTCAAAAATTTGATCACAGAAGAGATGCCAATGGACGACGTACGACAATTTGATTAGGATCGATCTGATGTGAATGGATGACGATGATCAAATTACAGGAGTGATGCCAATCGGGGATGACATGTGCTTTGGCTTAATGAGTAGCTAGGTTGTGATATGATACCATGATAAGCTAGGAACATGGAAATCTCTAATGGTTCAATAGCGTTCGGATGAGATGAATAAAAGCTAAGTTCTTCCATTACTGAAAGTCGTTTGTTTGGAGGCATTCGCTTCGGACTCGATGTAAGCCTTTGAAAGATTCAGGATAGGAAGGGGAGAGTCAATTTCTATAATTTTTTATTTCAGAAAATGTCATATATATTAATGTAAAATTCGAAGGCCAGAACAATACATACTTTAAATAATAACCCTACATATAGATCTCTACATTATACATTGTAGTACTCTAGTTTCGAACTCGTGACCTCACAAATAAAAACAACAGTTTGTACCATTGGAATATATACTATTATGTAGGGGTCATTAATGGGCCGGGCCGAGCTAGGCTTTAATCAAAATTTAAAAGCCCAAGTCTATTCACATACAGCGGGCCGGGCTGGGCCTAAGATTTTTATATTTTTTATTTAATAAAAATAGAGGATTAGGCGATATATATTAGCTACTTGTTAGTAGATGTGAGTGAGGAGTCAACCATCTCTGAAGGAAAAGGACCACTACACTCGTAAACCCACAGCCCGTCTCTTTATTTAATTTTATTAATAGATGAAAAAACAAAATACAAGGTGGAAGAGAGGGACATAAACCAAAACCTCTCTGAAAGCCAAAAAATTACAAAGTAATTATATATATTATAATTATAAGCAAACCCACCGTCCAAATTTGAGGGAAAATATTAATTAGTATAGTGTTATAACTGTAATAGCCTCAGCAACAAAAAAAAATTATTAGGTTAGTAGTCAACTTTGACGCAGCCCTCCATAGCTCCAGTACTTCTTCTCTTCGACTTCGACGCAATCCTTGTTTATAGGTCAGTTGTTCTTCCTCCTTCAATCCTCTGCTTAAGGCTCAATATCATTCAATTCCTCATTCCTTGTTGAGGTCCTTGTTCACAGTGGATCCGTCCCTGCCTTCTGTCCTCCCCTCAAGGCTTAAGATCTTTCAATAAAGGCGTGAGGATGAGCTTCCCACTGGGTTCCAAACCTCAAAAAAAAAAAAAAAAACTTTTTGCAAAATTTTTGAACATATAAACTTAACCCGCCCCATTTTTGAATTATGGATCCACCACTGGGTATGACAAACGGCGCACCCTCCTTTTGCAGTGCCACCACCTTTCAATCTAAACTAGAAGCTACCAACGACCAAAATCGACCAAAAGAACTTTCCAAATACATCCATATATCATTGTCCAAGAAACTTGCATGTATGACAAACGACATCCATAACAAATGCCAACAATACAACTAGAAAAACAAGATCAAAACAACTCAACTAGCAATCCAAAAGTACCCCCAACCCAACCAAGATTAAAAACACCAGAAACACCGAGACCAGAAGTTGTTTTCATAACCAAATCCCAAACGAAGGGCAAAACACATCAGTAGAAGAAAAATGAGAACCACACAATAAAAAGTCAATGCAAAGTAGAGTGAAATCAATGTAGGAGTATGTATGCAAGGTGCAGGAAACCGACAAAACCACTAGGCCCTGGAAGTGCCTAGGGTTGGCAGTGAGAAGTCCCCAACGGGGCGGGTTCCATTGGAGCCCCGACCCTAACGGGGGGAGGAATTAAGGGACAAATGGGGAATAAGGACGGGGAGACCCAATACTTGCTTGCTAAGATCGGGGATGGGATTGTGATCCCCATCCCAATTTAAACCAGCCCCGATAGTAGATAATTGATTTTTATTTAAATATATATATTGTGGACATTTTGTTTAGTCTCTTGTGATTTTTTTTAAGTCTTGTGGACATTTTGTTTCTTCTTGTGTTTTTTTTTTTAAGTCTTGTTTTTATTATGTAAAATTGAGATAATTAATCATATCATTTATGTTTTGTATTATATGAATTATGAATTTATTGTGTTTTATTTTTTATTTTTTATGCATTTTCATCGGGAATTTGGGGCGGGTATGGAGGCCTAATCTCCAATGGGGATGGGGATAGGGAATCCCCGATAAGTTTTATTGGGGATTAGGGAGGGGATAGGGATGGAAAATGACCGTGGAAATGGGGATGAAATTGCATGTCATTCCCTTTCCCAACCCGCCCCATTGTCATCCCTAGAAGTGCCCCATCGAGACTTTGCTGCCACGGAGTCTCGCAAAACAAGAGAGAAAAGTTTGTAGGACTTTTGTTCAGGACAGTTAATTAGTTGTTAAAACTGAATATTTATTGAAAAATATGTTACTTATATGTAGGTACATAACAGATATTATATACAGTACATACTAGCTAGGACCACAACAATTGAATGGACTAATTCACAAATGACATGAGGAATCAAGTGCATGTAATAGATTTCCCACTTGGGCACCATTTAAACCAATTTCAAGATAGAAGAATTAAACCCTAAAACCTCATAACCTACTTCGCAAAATTTAAAGTTGTCCTCGAAACATTATTACCCACTTGTGCCATTTTTTTGGTCAACTTAGCCACAATTTAAACCAATTTAAAGATAGAAAGATTATACTTTGAAACATTGTTACCCACTTGTCACCATTTAAAAGAGCTAATGCGTGCTATAGCAAAAGAATTTTTCATTAGATCACAACTAATTTTGTCATAACTACTATCACTGGATTGTCAACATCCAATTTGATTCCTAAAACAAATTTAGAAGCACAAGAGGGTCGACCAACATTCAAAATGGAATCTCGTTTGATAAAATAAATAAGAAATAAAAAAAAATTGAATGGAACACCTTTCCCGATAACCTAGTCATCGTAATAGGCTCATACCCCATTTTTGTAGAATTTGTTTTCATTTAATTTCTATTTTCGCTTAAATGAGTAAATAAAAACATGCACTTCCGGGCCAATAAAGTTGATACGATTGATTTTTTTGTTTTTTCAAATTCTCGATAAATTTCGTGACATCACACAAACTTTACAATAATTTTTGTGAATTATGTTTTCAGTTTTTCACCAATAACACAAATAACATTATTGCATGGTTTGTTTGCATGCAATAATTGTTTGCATGCAATAATGTTTCTTAGCTACAATTTAAACCAATTTAATTGAATGGAGCATGCACCTTTTTCAACGTGATAGATAACCCTCCAAATTAATTAAAAAAGAATTAAAAAAATTGAAATGGATGATGACTTTTCCCGACAAAATTAAATTAACTAATTTCAATCGTTCGTCACCCAAACAAGAAAAAAAACACAAACTAATTTCTACAGTTATTACGTGTTGTAGCTGGAAGACATTCCGAAGTGCATGCATGTCTTATTTTTCCCTAGCTAGTGGTAATTATTTTGATCTCTTATATGATATATTTTTGTGAAAAAGGAGTACTACACGAATTGTTAAACTACATATCGTTGCAGCTTTCAATGTATTCAGGTTCCTTCGCCCATAAGAAAAACTCCCTGGTAGTCCAATCTTAATTTGGTCCACGGACTGAGATTTTTGTCCTCCAGTCACCGTCCTAAGAGCATCCACAATGGGGACCCAAATTTGGGTCCAAAACCTATATTTGGGTCCAAAAACACCTATAGTGGATCGGAGAGAGTAGGACCTATAGTTGCCGGAGACCCAAATGTTGGACCCAAATATAGGTCCAGTTTGGACTCAAAAATTTTGGACCTATAATTGTGGGTCCCCCCATGTGCAACTAATTTGAGAGGATTTTGGAGAGAGAAATTGATGATTCATCAATGAGAGAGAACAAGTGAGGTTTTTGGGTCCAATATCTATATGCCACAGTGGAGATGACTCAAATTTAGGACCCAAATTTGAGTCCAAAAATATAAGTCCAAAAATATGAATCCAAAAATGAGTCCTGTACCACTGTGGCACCCAAAAAAGTAAGTCCTTTTATCTACTATTCTGATGGACTCAAATTTGGATTACGGCCAATTTGGACCCATATTTGGGTCCAAAAAATGAGTCCCCACTGCTGATGCTCTAAGATGTTCACCATGACTTTACCTTCTTTTTTTTTTTTTTTTTTTCGGAAATTGACCATGACTTTACCTTCAAAGATACCATAACAAACATATATCTCCACGCATGATTATTTTCAATAATAGAATCTTTGACTCCAATTATTTTTATCGAAAGAATATTTGACCCTTTTGTTCTAGATATATAAACGTCTTATTATTAAATTTATTATCATTCGAGATTTCGAATTAACAAAAAGTTGGAGAACTCCATGTGGGAGTTTCATTGTCAAACAAATACAGGTTGCTTTTACATTGTTTGTACGATGTGGTCCAATTTTATTTGAGCCGATTGATCGACATGTAAAATTGGAGTGCATGACTTTTTGGGGTACATTTCTGTTGTTATAATATTAGAAAAATAAAATACTAAATTATAATATATATATATATATATATATATATATATAAGGGAGTATTTTACTACTAAATGCATCAGACATAAATTTCACACTTAAATGGCGAGGTGGTTAAGTGAAGTTAATATGATGCTAAACTAACTAGTTTTCGATCATGCTAGTTGTTGTTTTCTCCTAGTTAGTGTGTCGTGTCAACTCAAAATGTTTTAGTCTTTAAGAGCAACTGCAAGAACTTTCCTATAAGTTGTTCTTTTATAACAAATTACAAACAATGTTACTTTAATTTGTGACCTTAATTATTTTTTTTAAGCCACCCTATAAGTACTTTTGGACCTTTCGATTTGAAGAAGTACTTTTTTTTATAACCAGGGGGTGTCAATTCCATTAAGGTGGAGTAAGGCATACAATACACAGTGACCCACTCATTGTGAGCCCGTTAGAATCGAGTAACTGCCTAAGAAACCGAAGAATTCTAAGTGAAGACACTGATGATAACGCTAGAGCCCAGAGTTAAGTAACTTGACACTACTTAAACAGACCGAAATCAAATTCAATACCTAATTTATTCGTAATTTTGCAGGACCACCCTACACAAAGAGGGTATCCCCTTTAGATATGTTAACTACTTAACTTAATGGTTGATTGAAAATTCCTGCCTTATTCTTTACTCCTTGTGATTGTTGTTGCTATGTTTTTCATGTTGTGTTTGTTATATATATATTATATATATATATATATATATATATGAGAGTAAAATATATTTACAGTATAGTGATACTTTTCATATATTAATAAATTTCATCTAGTCATTAAAAAATTTCAGTCCCAACTTGGGTCAGTTATTAATAACCTCCACATTGTAATAAGTTATAATTGTAGGTGTCCTCTTAAGAAACTTACCTCCACATAGTAATAATTATCGATAAAACCAAAAATATGCAATGTCATAGTGAAAATTTAAGAGGAAATACAATATTTCTCTAAAGTTTTCTAGGACAATGAATATTCTTTAGAGTTGCTGCCAGGTCTTTGAACTTACATTGGTCGTACTCTCTGTATAAAATTATATATAGAGTTTACTTAGAATGAGAAGCATTAAAGAAAGCAATGCAAAATGGTAGACTTCCAAGATGACTCTTTTATAACTTTTTCAAGTTGATATGGCGCCATTAAACCATCAATGGCGCGACTCTTTTATGAACAATGCAATTTATTCTTCCTAACCGCACCAGCTATTTGAGTTTGGGTGTCTCTTTGTTCTCGATGTCTACATCGTGGAAATTGACATGCTCCATTATTAATCTACTTTGTAACCAAACAACTTTCATTAAGTATGACTAAGTCAAAAAAAATTGGTTTGGTCCCAACATTATTACTATACATAAAACTCACACACATACTATCGTTTAAGGTGAATAAGTGAGACAATATCAATGTAATACATAAGAACCCACGGCTCATGCATAATACGACGACTTTGACCTTCCTTGCTCACAGTTCAACTTCTTTGCTATCGCGCGGCTTGAATTCCAAGTAGACATTAGTTCGCTAATAAGAAATTGGTAGCAACTTTTATTTGATTATTTGATATTCTATTTATATAATATAGTAACATAAAAACATATCTAAGTTGGCTGATGCAGTGGTTTGACACCAAAATTGTTCTAAGAGAGATCTTGGGTTCGACTCCCCTAAGATATGTGCGTGTGTGTAAACTGACTCCCAAAATAAAAAAACATAAAAACATGTGTAGATAACTCTGATAAAGAAAAGGACTTTGGATAAGTGGCCAAGTGGTGGAGGGGAATACTTGTGGAGACTTCTTTTTTCTTGTTTTCTTTGGCAAATGAGTGGAAGTTTCTATCATTACTTCTATTGAGTCGCATGCGAAAGATGGGAATATTTGGGCAAAACTCCGTAATAAATTAATCAAACAAGAAAAATTTTAGCTAGATTAACTGTACATTTCATCACGGTTTAAATTTTGACATATTTACTTACTTTTGAGTATAAAATAGTATAACTATTTCAGTTTATGAGTTCTTCTACTTTATTAACAAATTAAACTATAGAAAGTAATCTTTAAAGATCATCCTAATATGAGATCGTTAGCTCATCAAACTATATCAAACAAATGAATGATTTTGATAAAAACTAACATTCTATTAACCAACTGTTCATTTGTTTGATACAATTGCATGAATAAACTATTTTTGTTTACGTTGATTTTTTGCAGAATTAATCTATAAAAGTTGCTTTATAAGACGAACGCTTCAGATCATGGAATTTCATAGTCAAATATATGCAAATAAGATATAGTTTGGACAGATAAGTCCGAACTGGTTCGGACCAGAGTATTTTCCAATTGTTCCCCCAGCTGCATCAACAATGACGTCAAAACATTAAGGTTTTTTTTTTTTGGACAATGGTCAAAACATTAAGGTTGTTTTTTTTTTTTGGAACAATGTCAAAACATTAAGGTTAATGATGATGTTGCAACAATTGATATGTTAGAGACCAAAGTGAAATTTAATCTAAAGTAAATATATTTAAAGTGGAACCAATAATATTTTAACATAAAAAGAGATAAAGTGAAAGGAATAATATTTACCAATATAGAAGGTTCTTACCTCAGCAAGACTTAGGCTACCAAGAGCCAAGAGGACTTAATTCATTCGACCAAAAAAAGAGAGAGGATTTAATTCAGGTGAATGTGGATGTAATTGGAATAACAATCTACTTTTATGATTAGTATTTTGCATATTTCTTCATTCTAGTAATATTCCTTTAAAAATTGGCATAAAACACACGTTTAGAAATATGGATGCTAAAGTTGCAGAAATATGATTTTTTTTAATTTAAAATAATTTTTTTTAAAGAAGAAAATTACAACACCAAATCACGTTCACAGCCTGAACCTAACTTTATCAAAACAAAACAAAAGATATGGCTATAGGCAAGAAATAGGCCTAAATTTTATACAACACGAGATTGAATACTCTCGACGCGAGATACTCTAAACAAAAAGCCATATACATGTACAAGGTGAATAATACGGCAATAATTGCACGCTTGCTACTGATTTACGTGATCATGTCCTATCTGTAGCTCACAAATAGGGTGGGATTATTCCTTGTATTATTGAGCTTCCTTGGGCAATCAGAAAACAATGGAGATGGAGATGGAATATTAGAGAAAGAGAGAAGTGATTAATTGTTGCCAAAAATGAGAGGGGTTGCTTAACTAAAAAGTTATTCCCTTATTTTTCAATCAAGCTACCAGGGCCTAATTAATTCAAAGGTTACATATCTTTAATCTTCCTTTTGATGCCTGCCTAACTCTGATCTACTTTTTTGAAAATCTTTGGATACCTGAATATTTGATATACTTGTCCATCATGCATGTTCGGCTTCAAACTTCGAAGCATCTCTCTTTGCCACCGACTTTGACTAATGACTGTAACAAATGGCCATGGAAGGAATCAGAAAGACATAGCTGAGCTATGGCAATATTTAAATCAAAGAGATCCTTTCTTTTTGTGGAACAATGAATTAAATATCGATCGTAGAAGACTAGGAAGGTTCAAGCATTTGAGTGATTCTACGTGGTCATTGGTCATTAAGTGGTCATTACCACCCATGAATCTTGACCTATATTTTTACATATGTAACAACTAGCCTTCATGCACACGCTATGTACGTGTGGAAGGGTCATTCTCGCAAGTGCGAATATTAGTTTGGAAGGAAAATAGTTTACATGTACAAAATGTCATTTTTATTGTGCTGATACAAATCAGCAAATGTATATATCGGATTTTTTTTTTGTCGCTTGAGTTTTTATCGGGTTGCTTTTTAGAAAGTACAACGTTGTAAATAACAAAAATGTAATATGTTGACACATTTTTTTTATCACATAGACAATCTTTCTATATTGTACAAAATGATTAACAAAAAAATTAAAATAGAGAGTCCTTCCAAGAACAAACAAATAAATGAATAAAGAGACTGTTTTCACCTTGAGGCTGACTGCTTTATGGTTTGGTGTCGATGATGACTCTTGTTCTCTATTAGTTTTTTTCTTTCCCTGCAAGTTGGTGGAGATTGTTCTCTTTTGTTTCAATGAGTTCCAGTTGAACTACTGTACTGTGAGCACCACAATTGAGTGTCTAGGCGAGTAACACTACCGGTTTTTTTGGGATAAGAATAGTCTACATCAGCATGTAGTAGTATTATTTTTCTATTTCCAAGAAGCGCGCGAACACTATGTAATCGATCAACCAGTTAGACAACTTATGGTTGGTTCAGCAGACTTCAGCCTTAGATTTTCTTATTAACCATTTTTGGTTAATTATTGTTCCTGCTATTGTTTAGGATGTCCCTCAAAACGATTGTAATCGTGGTTACACTTAATATATATTTATCTTTCTTAAAAAAAAACTAACAAATAAATGAAGGAATTAAAAAAATAAAAATAAAAAGGTAAGAAAAGTAAGTGGATGTGAGGTCTATCTATAAATTATTTTGCCTTAATATATGAAATTTTATATTTTTAGTGATATAGGTTAAGAATGGCTAATTTTGGGTTTTCAAAAATTTAACCACAACCTATGTTTTGGCTTTATTAATATCTAACAATTAAATAATTTATTTGTTAACATCTGATCTTCTTGTTCGTTAGTTGGGAGAGCTATGGTTTCGTACGCTCTCTCTTTTTGTATTTCTTTTTCTTTTAGTAACAACATAGGGAATGGAGGGCAAATTTTTGGGGTTAGCGATCCTTTTTCCTTTGAAAGGAGGGTATATATATGTAGGAGACCTTGCGTGTTGATCGATGACGAGGAATTGAAAAAAAAAAAAATTGTTGACATCTAATCTCATTTTGAAACACGTTTCTAGCCACCTAAACATAGATGCTAGTATGTATACTCTAAGAGCATCTCCAACAGCTTCTCCCAAAAATCTCTATTATAGAGAATCAAAAGTTAAAATCTCTATAATTTTTCTACTATATCTCCAACAGTTTCCTTATCATATCTTTATAATTTATTATCTAGAATTGAATATGGTAATATTTTTTATTTAAAAATATATTCAAATAATTTATGGTACAAATGAATTTAATTTGAAAAGAGAGAAGAGAGAAAAACATTAAATATTCAAAGAAGATGTTTCCCTATAATTTTAGAGTTTGCTGTAAATATAGGGATTTTTATTCTTTCTCTACTCACTATCTCTAAAATAGGGATATGTATATGGAAGCTGTTGAAGCAAAAAAATGCTCATTTTTTCCTAAACTAGAGAAAAAACAAATTATAGGGAAGCTGTTGGAGATGCTCTAACACAACTCTAAATTGTGGAAATTTTTATGGTTTTTTTTTTCTTTTGGTCTGTTTTTTTTTCTTCGACAAAACGATGAGTGTTTATTCAAATAGGGTGATCACCATAGCCAACTGCCCTTTATCAAAAAAAAAATTGTTGACATCTAATCTCATTTTGAAACACGTTTCTAGCCACCTAAACATAGATGCTAGTATGTATACTCTTACACAACTCTAAATTGTGGAAATTTTTATGGTTTTTTTTTTCTTGGTCTGTTTTTTTTCCTTCGACAAAACGATGAGTGTTTATTCAAATAGGGTGATCACCATAGCCAACTGCCCTTTATCAAAATTTCATAAGCCATAAACAAGCTTCAAATGGTATGTACTACTCACAGTTATGAAAGAAAAATGTTTGTAAAAACGCCTAAAATAAAAAATAAAGATTGAAGATCGATCGAGTTAAGAAAGGTACGGTGCATTGTAGAAAAATGTGTCTCTTGATTTTAATCTTTAAGTTGTTGAATCCGATGGATGTGCAAATTCAAGTATTTCAATTACCACAGTATGGGGTTGGGGTCAGTTGGCTTTTCTCTTTTTTCAAAGGACGTCATTCATATGTTGTAGCCATTTGTAGGTCACCATGCAAATGTAATTTTAATTTTCAATTAATGGTTAGGAAACTTCCATGCATCATCTTTCTTGACCCCGCAGCTGAAACATATTTTTCAAACAACATAATTATAATCAAAGAGGAAGAAGAAAACGAACCAAAAGTTCCAACATGTTCAAACCAGCTTTCAGTACTTTCAGGCCAAAACAAAATGCTCAACTTTTAATAAGAATGAAAAAGTAGGTCACGAATATACATTTCTATGTTAATAACCCTATACCACTCTAATAAGTTCAACAATGTCGACCTTGATCCTAATTTATTAATCAATCAGGGTACTTGATGCTCTTAATTTCTTTATGAATATATACACAACCGTCCAATGCTACTTTAAGAAACTGAATATATATATATATATAACAAAAAAACAATTAGAATGAGTTTGATTTCGCGACAAGTTGTATGCAAAAGATGAATGGAAAAGCCATAAATATTTGGATCTGTATTATCGCAGCTGGTTTTGATTCAAACTACGTTCGAATCAAGAACTAGGGTTAGGTTAGGTTTGTTCGTAAGTAGCTGCTACTGCTAGTTTTGTAGTTTCAGTACCACCACTAACACTGATAATTAAATTACAATGGGTGATTGCAAGCGGCGGTGGAAAAGTTCTTGGTATTATTTATGTATAATGTATGAATCTGAATTCATGCTTCAAGTTTTTTGTGAAAAAGTCGGATAGAACAGGTGTATATCACATGCCTAGCTGAAAACAGGTAATTTTCTTGTTTGGCAAGTTTGACATTTCTCAACCTTTTTCCTTGGTAGTTCCAGTTTAAATATTGCTTCAATGGCTTCCTTTATTAATAATTAACTAGTATTGTATTGTTTGGACTAACCCTAATTCGATCACTGTGTGGAGGCAGGAGGTCCATTTCTACATTTCCCCTTTGGGGTTTACTTACACACATGCATTTATATATATATATATATATACACACACACACTAAGGAGATTCTTACTTTTTAAGGTGCGGAATTTTGATCTTAGCCGTTACCTTATAAAGTAAGGACCTCCTTACCTGAGAATCATTATATATATATATATATATATATATAGATAGATAGAGAGAGAGAGAGAGAGAGAGAGAGAGAGACTTTCTCCACTACATATGACTATGCATTTTTAAAATACATAGTTCTAATGTCGACCGTCAGATCAAATCATTTAAACAGATATGACGGCTGACATTAAAAATATGTATTTTAAAAGTGTATAGTCATATGTAGTGGAAAAAAATCCTATATATACACAAATTATTTTAAATTCAAAAATCATGTCCTATATTGGAAGCAATTTGGGCGAATATTTTTTTGTTAATTATTGTCCAATGACTCACTTGCCACATAAGATTTCTTTCCTTTGCAATTTTATCTAGCTAATTTTGTACTTTTACATTCTTATTATTCCATTTTGTAATAAATTGTGGTAGATTGTCGTCCTAATTAAAATAATTAATTAAAGTCAAACAAGATTTCATAAAATAACGAATTTATTCTATTTTCTAAACAAGATTTCCTAAATTTTTTAATCAAAGTTAATAATTAGTGCATTAACTTTGATAAATTCCTTATATATTGGTTTAAACACCTTACATCCCAACGTTCATTCTTCTTCATACTGAATTATCTCTTTATTCCTCTCCTTCTTCCATGGCCATCTTTTGTCCACATCCATCATTTAAAGGGAGTAGTATTCTACCTTGTACATAGATACCTTTGCACCTTTATATACATGGTGCAAATGTGAGATATATATTAGGGAAAGGGAGATGCATTTTGCATATATATCTTAATGAAAAGTAAGTTGTGGTGGTAGTTCTTTTTTTTCCTACCTTTTGATTAGGGATAATGTTAAAGCTACCTTGTTTTTTTTTTTTTTTTCCTACCTTGTGCATACCTTTGCACTTTTAATTAGATACCTAGTACAAATGTGAGATATTATGGAAATAGAGATATATTTTGCATATCTTATGGGAATGTAAGTTGTGGTGGTTCTTTTTTCCCTACCTTTTGATTCGAAATAATGTTAAATCTTGATTCGGGACTAGTGTGCTACTGTACCTTTGGGTATTGTTTTGTAAACTTTCATTAGATGTCATGTAGTTTTTTCTTAGATGTCATTTTTTTAGATTGTTTGAGATTTGAAATTATTGACTTTTCATGTAGGCATTATGTGTGTTATATGTTTACATAGTTTTAAATGCATATGACTATCATAATTATTTTCCAAAATAGATTTGAGGAATTTGAAATTTTATACTAAAAAGAAAATTTTGGAATTTAGGGTTTAGGGTTTAGGGTTGAGCCCTGAAGTGACTCTAAGACCCAAGAGAAGACCATTCCCTGACGCCAATTCGGGCTGCCTCTTAATCTTATATTGCACTCCACGCTGGAGACCTGCCAATACACCCTCGAATGACGAACCTAGCAATATCACCATTGAAAAATGAACAAAGCAGAGGGAGAAGACCACCAATAATGCTGGAAATCTCCGCAATTTGAAAACTCAACGAGAAAACCTAGGTTTAAAATTTGTAATTGCTGGTTGAGAAAGAACCGAACATGATGACATGCTTGAAAAATTGATGGCGTGTTAAAGGAGACTTCACCACAAATCTCAAGGTACTGCGTTGTCGCCATATTGGGTGTTGCAAACAAAACCTTAGCATTAGAACTTGTTACCAAGAGTTGAGAGAAAAGACTCTAATGTTTGATTTTAGTTATTGAATTACATTGGTAACTTCTCTAATTACTTATTTAGAAAGGTTAAAAGCAAGAGTCACATCAATAAACTGACTGAGACATATCGTTGCATTATTAATATTTTATAAAAGTAGGAGACGAGAGGAATTCATAAGTCGCCAACAAAAATATCAGCAATGCATTGTCTTTTTCTGGATCAATATTCTTTCATTTCACATATAAATTAATGCATTATATAATTTTTCACCAACACATATGAGTTGCATGGTTTGGAACACGTTTCTTTTTTATCATTATATGTACATTTTAGTGTGTGTGTATATATATATATATATTTTTAATATTGTGTTTTGTTCGCGAGAATGAAATGTAGAATAATAAATAGTTTTGGAGTACGAAAGTTGTCCAAGATTGTGTTTGAGTTCATACTTTTAAGTTTCATCCCATATATGCATCTCCAATTACTTGTTAAACATGTCAATCTGCACAGTGAGGTACGTTGCACCTAAATAGCTGTGTGCATGTGTCCGTCTCTCACTCTAATGTGCACGCAAGAGGAATTGTTAGCTTCATATACATTAATTATTGATCCGTTTGATGAGGGTGTAAGCTTTTGAAGTCTTAATAGTCGTTTAACATGTTTTTTCGTCTGTTTTTTTTTTACAAAGTTAATGGTATGAATTGTGTTTCAACTTTCAACATGATTTATGCATTTTTTTCCTTGCAACAAACATTCATTCCTTGTTATTGTAAGTACTAGATCAATCTGCAGTAAGTAGTTCAAGAATAACAATCAAATATGGGGATCTAGAACAGTGGTCCTTGGCCATTTTCTGATCGATCACGTACATGTACTAGTGCTCCAAGATAGTGCTAGAACACACTGTCTTTTCTTGCAATGATCGCTAAAAAAAGTTTACTTGAATCGTGACACATATATGCATAATTAAGTTAATGGACCCTCTACTCTGCTAAAATACAAGTTTAAAATGAAATGCATATGCAATAATATTTATGAGTATTACATGACTCATCATGAGAGCATATATATTGCCTCCTCTCTGTGTGATTCTAATATTGCACGTATTTCATTTGGCACTTAGCAGTCTTTTTGGGATTCAATTATCTGGATATAGAAGATGAATTAGTTTTGGAGTTACGCTTGTGATAAGAAATTTGGTGTCAAAACAATTACTTGGATTATATATAAATGGCATAAACGTAAGGAATTTCTTCAGACACGTTTTAACTTTCAAGAAGTTGTAGGAACTAGGAAGTTATAGACTCAATATATGGGATATATAAAAGTTAAAACTTTGTGTTGATTTTTCTGTTTTTTCTATTTCAGGGAAGGGGACTTAAGAAATACTATCATAGCCCTAATTTTTTTTTGATAATTCTACTCAAAGTATAACCATAATATTGACTTGTCAACGTAGTAACCAGAATTTAGTTCTTATTTTTTTTTTATAACCATAATATATATTGACTTGTTTTTAACTTCTTTTTTTTCTTTGGCTCATATTACAAGCATATAATAAATGTAGAGAATACATGTAGGAAATAATTCATACTAAAAAAATGTCGAAAATAGAAGTTTACTATCTAATAGTAAAAAAAATAAAAACAAATTCTTGTGCAGCCCATTTAAATAGACCGCAAAAAAAACCTCATTTTTATGCATTTTTCCTTTGCAATTGACCTGAAAGCAGTTAATCCTATATTTAACTTGTGGACTATGTACCGACGTTGTGGGCTACGAAGCGAGGTTTTAGAAATTTAAAAAAGAAAAGAAACTTTGAGTAGAACTACTTTTTTATTTGGTTTTTTTGAATACGGACAAGAGCTTTTTTAGGAGTATCTCATTTTCAAGGTGAAATTAGTATTCTACCTATACGGATACTTTTGAAAAGTTAATTAGCTAAAAGTTTATACTTTCGTTGTTCCATTACTGTGCTTGATTACCAAATTCTAGAAAGAAAATTACCAAAATAGCAATACTAATTAGGCATGGGTTTATGTCAATTTCGTGACACTATTAGCTTTGTTAGCATTATGATTTTGTGTTTGACAGGCTAATGACAAGGCTTGAAAGTATGTTATTATTGGGTGTGTGTGAGTGGTCCCTCAATTTTTCTATTATTATATTGTGGCCGAAAAGTACAGGAGTGATTTTTTCGTCGGCTAGTTCCCTTCCCTCGTTATAAATTGACACAAGCTGAAGCCTCAGAAACTTGTGTGAGTTGAGTTTGAGACAGACAGCCGAGCCGAGTTGTGTAGTAGTGCGCGTGTGCGAGATTTTCTAACCTTTTCCCTGGTTTTGTTTCTATTAAAACCACCCCTCACTCCCTCCTCTGTTTCAAATCCACATTGCCATCTCTCTGTTTTCCTCTGTTTCTGTTTCTGTGTTTTCCTTTTTCAATCGTGCTCTTTCTCTCTTTCTTCTCAAATCCATCGAGGCCTCGAGGTATGAACGCGATTCTACGAAATGGGTTTTGCTTATTATGCTTTGTAATGAAGTCAGAGTGTGAAAGTTTCTTGCTTTATTTGTATATATGCAGGGGTTGAAGCCAAAATGACCAACCAAAATGTGCTTGTTTCTGATGTGAAAGGCGTGGCTATGGCTGTTGCCGCCATGAAGAACCAGTCTCTGTTCTCTTCATCGGTGGCGAATTCCATGATTGAATCAGGAGGAGGAGGAGGAGGGTGTAATTTCACCATTCCCAGGAGTATTAAGCTCTTGAAGGTTGAGACTGCAGAGGTTGGTGGTGGAGCTGCCCGAGTCAATGCTTGGGTTGACTCATTGAGAGCTTCTTCTCCACCGCGTGTTAAATCCACCACCACTGCCCCGTCCCCTCTTACTCAAACTGAGGATGAAGAAAGCTCTTGGAATGTAAGCATTGGCCTTAGAATATCTTTGTCTGAAACTTGTTCTTCTGTCTCTTTAACAATAATTAATGCTTCTGTGAACAGCTTCATCACCCATCGGCTATGAGCATGTTTGAGCAGATCACAAATGCTTCAAAGGGCAAGCAAATTGTGATGTTTCTTGACTATGATGGTACCCTTTCACCCATTGTTGAAGACCCAGATAGAGCGTTCATGTCCAATGAGGTTCATTGAATTCTTACCTCTATTTGATCATATATTACATATATAATACCATCTTCATCATTCACTTTTTTTTGTTTTTAGCTTCTCAATTGCTTTGGTCATTTTGCTTCAGATGAGAAAAGCTGTGAGGGCAGTTGCTAGATATTTTCCTACAGCCATAGTTAGTGGGAGGTGCAGAGACAAGGTACAATTTTGCTTTCTAATTTTCTATGAATAGACATATGAATAAGATACTGTTTTTCCATAGCCATGAAAGTTTTTTACTTTTTTTTTTTTTGCAGGTTTATAGCTTTGTGAAATTAGCAGAGCTTTATTATGCAGGAAGCCATGGCATGGACATTAAAGGACCATCCAAAAGTAACAAGTACAAGAATGTGAGTAGCTCTAGTGTGCCAATATAATATAAAGTCCTTCATATATCCTTGTTCTTTTGGTTTAATTTATTATGATTTCCAAGTAATTTATATTCATTGTTGAATTACTCAGGCTAATCAAGCAGTTCTGTTCCAACCAGCCAGTGAATTTTTACCCATGATTGATGAGGTTTGTTCACTCATATCCATTTTAAGAAAAAAAAAACAAAGAAAATATATATAAATATAAATTTGTTTGAAGGACTAATTTAATTTGTGTAATTCTTTATAGGTGTGCAAAATTTTAGTGGAGAAAACCAAATCCATATCAGGAGCTAGGGTGGAAAATAATAAGTTCTGTCTATCTGTACACTTCCGTTGTGTTGAGGAGAAGGTAAGACATCAATTCCCACTTTTTTCTTTTCTAATTTTGTATTGGTATGTTTTTAGTGACAAAATCTGGTGGAGGATACAATAATTTACATTTTTTTCCTTTTGTAATTGTCTTGTTTACCAGAGTTGGGCTGCTCTGGCAGAGCAAGTTAGATTAGTGCTCATTGAGTATCCAAAGCTGAAGTTGACTCAAGGGAGAAAGGTAACTAAGTAAATTATCTGGATAAAGAAGTTCTTAATAAATTTTTGCATGGCCACAGTTATTATTTTGAAGTGCTTAACTGTGTTTGTTGGTTTCAACAGGTTCTAGAGATTAGGCCAACTATCAAATGGGACAAGGGTAAAGCACTTGAATTCTTGCTGGAGTCATTAGGTGAGTACTGAGTAGTCAATTTTCTCCTTCTTAAGGGTGATTCTCTTAGCATTAAGATTATGATTTGTATTAGTCATCCACACATACGTAAGTGGACAACAGACAATTTTTAAATTAGTGTGAATCATCTTCCGATGAAATTCATATCAATCAACGATTTCTCAAACGCCCATGAGTGAATGTACAGTTGTCATTATTGTTCTATTTAGTATTTTGAGTACGTATTAGTCCTATTAACTAATTAAGAATGTTGAACTGTTGTTTCTTTAGGATATGCCAACTCAAGTGAAGTATTACCAGTCTATATTGGAGATGATAGAACAGATGAGGATGCTTTCAAGGTATGATCAAATTGATCAATGCCCTTGCTATATATTTAGCATATTTTGTTTTCATACAAGTCTTGTAATTTAAACATATTTTCACACGTATAAAATAATCCATACAGGTTTTACGCGATAGAGGACAAGGATTTGGAATTCTTGTTTCTAAAGTTCCAAAAGAAACAAATGCTTCTTATTCCTTACAAGAACCAGCAGAGGTACATGCATGCATAAGAATACTATCTTTGATTCCAACTTGGAATATTTGGCATTTCTTTTCAATTGTATTTTCTGTAAATTTTAATTAGGATTATGTTTAATATTTTTGTCTTACTTTTCTATAGGTCAAGAACTTTTTGCGACGTTTAGTGAAGTGGAAAAGATTGTCGACACTGCAGAGGATGGAAGCATATAGAAGAAATTAATTAATTCCACCCTAAAAATTTTGTCAAGGGTGGCTTGAATTATTATGTAATTTCTTATTAAGTGTTAATTATTAATTATTGAACTAGTGGTAACTAAGTAATTAATATTGGAAATTGTATATAAAGGGTTCTCTCTCTCTCTCTCTCTCTCTCTCTGTAAATCTCTCCATGTCCTTGCTCTCTATTTGTTTACTCAAGCATGTATGTAGGTCTGGTTGTCTTGCATGGCCACTGTAATTTGTCTAATTGTGATGAAAGACATGCGAGTACACTCACTCGCTCCATATAAACTGAAAAACCACAATATATAAGAAAAAAAAAACAAAGCTTTATACTTCCGAATAAATATTACAAGACAAGAGTGAAGAAATTTTTCCATATCGACACCTTTTGGGTAATGTAATATCTTCGTGGAAAGAAGTGTTGATTTTTTTTTTTTGAGAATAAATGCCAAAATTCATTGAAGTTTAACTAGGGATATAAAAGCCAAGTTCTTTCTAACAAATACAGAACGACAAACTGGTACATGGAAGCAAAACAACAAAAGAATTTTCCCTAGAAGCCACGTACAAAAAGTACATGGAATCAAAGATTGAGCTTAATTGTATGTGTTCTATTCCTGATGGCTTCATCACCCTTCAAGCTGGATTTCCTAAGCCTATCATCATGAAGGCTTCATCACCCTTCTACATATAAGGACTCACAAATTGTATATCAAGTTTTGCCTATGATGACAACACACTTTATTTTGGGAGACGAGCTCACTATTGCTCCTTCTTCTTCGACGATATCATGTTAAGACCGAGGCGGTGTATTAGAATTAACGAGGGATTATATAAACTCGATAGCAACATTCTCAGAAACCGCGCGTCCAGATTGACTCAGTCTACATAGGATTTACATAAAAAAAAATTGTTACACTCAGGAGAAGCAATTCTTTCATTCAAAAACTTCAGACTTGCTCATCATTAATTGCCCTCCAACATTTATAAAAACTTCTCACAAGGTTCGTTAGTCACAATCTCACCAAGAGAAACAAAAATCTCATGGGCAGTAGATTGAATAGCCTCATTAGCTAAAAGCGTAATTCTATTTTCGTCTTGAGATGAACCGGAAGAATGATTTATTTGATGAGTACGTATCTAACAGATCCAATCTCCTCTCCAGTGGATGGGAGGAACGTTCCATTGGGATCTCCGGCCAGTCTCAACTAGTTGGGGATTATTTTCTTTACGATCCTATATTCTCATCATTCAAATTCCTTGCCTCTATTTTTCTTTGGAGGCACTTTAGGCTCATTTTGTTTTTGCTTTACTTGTAATTGGAGTCATAAAATTTAAGCTTCTTAAATAAAAGTATACATATGAAAAATAGGATTCATAATAATAATAATAATAAAAATATGAGTAAAATTAAGTAAGAAGAAGGCAACAAAGATTTAGAGTCTCATTGTGGATTAATCTAGTAGGATAATGGCTTTGCAAGTAGAAGAAAACTTCATTTTTGTCACTCATGATGTATGTATTTAATAATAGCCAGTAATATGTAATAAAAGTGTGGTATAAAGTAATGAAGATGGTAAGGCTATCCAATTATAGTTAATATATAATTATCTAATATAGTGAAAGTGATCATCTAGCCTCGATCTAGCCACTTTCACTAAATGCTAATAAGTACATCACCATAGCTACATTAATGATTAGGGTAATTAATTTCCTCTTCACACGTGAGAAAAGGCAAATAATTTTCCTTTTTCTTGACTTTTTCTTTTGCTGCAATTGTATTATGGAATCAGGACATGTCTCTTTAGAGTGGCACTACTGATTTAGACCCTAGCTACTCTACATAAATACATAATCACCATTTTAGCTCTAATATAATTTTACCAACATTTACTTACTAATTATTCATTCCAATAATTGAGAGAGTGAGAGAATCCATACGATTCTCTACTACATGAAGGTCGGCACTGATGAAGTTACATATTCTAATTTTTTATCAGCAAGTAATTTTACTACTTTTTTAATTGCTAATATTATGTTCTATAAATAAATACATATTATTATTTTCTAAGATGGCATCCTATATAAAGCTGTCTTGCATGCACTCGGGAATCCAAGAACAGAACTTGGAGATCAAGTTTGTTGCAAATTGCCTATTGTATATAAATTGGAAGCAGTGCTCCGAGATCCTCTTCCAAATCTATTGGTCTGCTGTTAATTTCTTATTTAACCTAAAAACTAATTCATAGAAAAATATGCAGCAGTAAAAAAAACACATTGTCAATTCTTGAAGTGAGTGTTTCATATGACCAAAGCTCTATGTTAAAACATAAACCTCAATAATGGGAAGCATCTCTGTAAGTACAGTTGGCAAAATAAACAAATAGCTATAGTTAAGCAGAATGGTGCTCTTTGAACATTAAAATACAAGCATTTTCTTGAGTTAAGGTAGACTTTATGATTTAGTTTTGAGTAAATTAATAACCCTAGGATTTGTATAATCTTATATATGAATTCCTGCGACAAATATCACCCAAACTATATCTGCAAGTTGATGCAATATGGACGTCTTTGTTAAATTAATCTGCATTAATTCTTGGGCTGAGTTATTCACTGCTCGGCTATAGTAATGAATTTTACCTGCATTTAGAAGGTATATATATTCGATCATCATCTATATAGTTGTTACCATTAAGTATCTTCTTAATTTGGCAACGAGGAATCACGAACATTATTATTCCATTGAACCAAAAGATTGAGAGTCCCAATAATTTTGTTTATACCATTCCATTGGCTCTTTTCCCATTTTCGTTAATCATTTTGTCTTCACTATCGGGGATGTGCATGATTGTGTTAGAAAGGAATATGCATCTAGACCTAATATTCTTAAGAAAAATAAAAACCCTAACTCGTGAAACTGATTCTTGTATAAACTTTACTTTGCTTTACAAATCATGTACAAAGTGCATGCACCTTAACTATAATATACAGATTATTGTTAAAAAAAAACTATAATATACAGATATCACAATCAGCAATATAAAACAGATTTTGTATAATGATTACCAGAACTGATTCACTTATGATTCTCTAAGCTGTTGGATACGTACAGATTCAACTGTTTTTAACATAGTAAATGGTAAAGGTTTAAGGGTTTTTATCACCCACAGTGCCTGAACTTTCGCCCACCAGACTGATAGATGCCCAGACTTTTAAAACAATCACAGAGGTGCCCAGACTTCTAAAACAAGGACTTTGAGATGCCTCCGTCTAAATTCCGTTAAACCTCCGTTAATTAAGAGGCTAAATCGGTAATTTCACATTATTTTTTTTTTTTTTGTAAAATTATTTTTAAGGCATTGAGGTAAGACAAAACCTAAATTAAAATTTTTGTCTAAGATAGGGTTCGAACCTTAGACCTCAACCTTGCAACTTTTCAAGTCAACCACCAAGACACAAGTTCTTATTGTATAATTATATGCAAACATAGTATTTATTTATGTCTTACTCGATCCTAGCACATACACTTCCTCATTTAAATATTTAATTTATCTCTATCCCTCTCTTTTTTTTTAATATTTAATTTCTCTCTCTATTTTTTTCATTTTTTTCTTTCATTCTCCCTTTTAATATTTCTGTTAAATATTTGGTCTCTCTCTTTTTTAAATATTTAATCTATGTCTCTTTTATATTTTTGTTAAATATCTACTGGCTTAGTTGAGCTTCTTTGACCTTTCAAATCAAATGAAAATATATAGATAAGAAATATTTCAGGTTAGTTATATAGTTTTGATGTCATCTCTGTGTTCCATATATTGATCTTAACAATGGTGATGATGCAAGCAATAAAACTGCCCATTAATTCCTTCAAGAAGTGCAGGACTGAAGCTAGCTACATCCTGGGAATTGGACAAAGAGCAGAAAATGCCAGATTTACATCCAAATGTACCTTCTTTAATTAATTTCAAACATAGAGAGAGGAATTAAATATTTAACCGAAATATTTAAAAAAGAGATGGATCAAATATTTAACATAAATATTAAAGGGGAGAATGAAAGAAAAAAATTGAAAAAATAGAGAGAGGAATTAAATATTAAAAAAAAAGAGGGATATAGATAAATTAAATATTTAAATGAGGAATTGTATGTGCTGGGATCGAGTAAGACATAATTAAATACTATGTTAATTTGCATATAATTATACAATAAGAACTTGTGTCTTGGTGGTTGACTTGAAAAGTTGTAAGGTTGAGGTCTAAGGTTCAAATCCTATTTTAGACAAAATTTTTAATTTAGGTTTTGTCTTACCTCAAGGCCTTAAAAGTCATTTTACAAAAAAAAAAAACGAAATTACCGATTTAGCCTCTTAATTAACGGAGGTTTAACGGAATTTAGACGGAGGCATCTCAAAGTCCTTGTTTTAGAAGTCTGGGCACCTCTGTGATCGTTTTAAAAGTCTGGGCATCTATTAGTCTGGTGGGCGAAAGTTCAGGCACTGTGGGTGATAAAAACCCAAGGTTTAATTAAAACATAGCAAGTTAGCCGGTGCCTTAAAAAAAATTATAGGTTGGATAGTCGACTACAACATAATGGAGCTTACATATGAGATGACATATCTGGTAAACATTTCATCTCTATATTTCCATCACTGCAGAAAAGCCTTTGCCCGGCACACTGATCTAGTTACCAATAATTGAAGGGATGAAAAAGAAGGAAAATGAAGTGATTGATCGAAGATGTGTTTTTGAGCAACAAGTACACATGCAGTTCAGTAGCTAGGTTACTATTTAATCTTAGCCCCATGCTATTTGCTTCCTTTCGTAGACACCATTTATCTTCATCTTTGTATCAGACAAGAGATCATGGGAAGGAGCACGCACGAGAGCTATCTAGCTAGGGCTGAATTAAATTTAATTATAAGTTTCACAAAAAGAGAGATGGCACCAGTATAGGGTACAAAAATAAGAAATATATATTAATTACTATGATCGTGAACATGAACATATATTACTTTACACAGCTAAAGCAAATAAAGAGCCTAGGCTTTTTAACCGATCGCACATAATAACTAAGTTCCTTAATTTGTTTATGGATATAATTGATCCCAATTATGAATAGGTATCTATTTAAACAAATATATATATATAAGATCCAAGGAGCTAGGTTAAGATATTAGAAGGTTAAATGAGTGAACAGAAGGGGTGATTGCTTTTTGAAGGAGGGATATAGACCTAAACCATTGGGCACCAGGATTTGGGAGAGCCCACATTAAAAGATTAATGGAATCCCAAAAGTAGTATTTTAATGGATCCATTTTGTCAATATTGAAATGGGTTATTTTCATAGGGTTAGGTGGTGAGAGGGATACCCACTAGTTAGCTATGTAGGGGGTTCCATATGGTTGGAAGAGGAGTTGGATTCCACTAAAAGCGCTTGATATGAACAGGACATGGGGTTTCTTGTATGACTAGCTAGCTATTAAGCTATGACCAAATTTTGTTTATTAAATTTTAGGGTGTTGTTATTAACACACCATAAAGTATTAATAACACGTTATTTCTCTCTATCACTCTCTAGGGTGTGTACATTAAAAAAATAAAATAAGGGGTGTATTATTAACATTTTAGGGTGTGTTAATAATAACACCCAAATTTTATTCATCAATTCATGTAAAAGTATTTTGTATAGACTAATTATTTGGTATATGATGACATAGTGGTATACATTTTTTTTGACACATACGCTTCCATCCTACTCCATCCCGGTATTTTAAGAGAGTCTAACCCATAATTTCTCATAAGACCACATTGGTGCCATACCACTACACCAACAATTTTGGATGACATAGTGTATCATTCCACTCATGTATTGTTATGTTAAAATATTTAAAGAAATAAATCATAAACTCTCAAATAGAAAAACTCACTTTGTATTTCACATATATTAGAAATACATAAGTGGGTTCTTGAAAGTGATGGTCCATTTCTTCGGACTTGTGGGTGGGTACTTTGCTGCTCAAATCGACTATTATTGAGGAACTAGTATCATCTAATTCTCTATTTATTTGAAAAAAATATATATATATATACATAAGAAAATTAAATATTACCGTAGTAAGTGAATTATTGCTTAATATGTGGCTAACGTCAAAATCTTAAGATTAATTATTTTAGAACGTAGAATTGCTTAGTGTGAATGTAAAGTTTAACTCTTAAATTATAGGTAGAACAGTAAATCTTAGAGCTAAACCTTGAACATTATGTGATGAAAGATAATGAAATTTAAATAACAAACGAAACATTAGCCTCATTTCAAGCAAAAATTAGTTAGATGCACCACAAAATATTCTTACGTGGATGTTTCGGTATGCAAAATAATTACTCCTAAAATAGTATGTAAACTCCTAATTTTAAATCTTTGTTGTTACATGCATATTATATTTTGAGAGTACATTTGATTGAAAATTTATATATACACAAATATAAGGTGGTGTATCAAACAAAAAAAAAGTAGTGTATCATACGCACGTAATAATTGATCATGCAACAAAATATTCAAACAAAGTCTAAGTACAAACACCATGATACATCACTTAGTGAGCAAACTTAGTAACTCTAAAAGCATTGCTATTGGGACACCTAGCACGGTTCCATGCCATAGAAAACCTCTGCCTCATTCAGACGTGTAAAGAAAGTTTCCCACTAGATTGAACCCATTATTGGCACCTTAAACCAGAAAAAAATAAAGACCTAGAGGCCACCAATTATTGGTGAAAGAAAAAGCTAGGGCCACTTCTTCTCTCCTGCAGGACAACATATTCAACCAACTCAAACTCTCTGTATCACACTTCGCTTCTGCAGGCAGCCTTTAATATATTCACTCAAGCCATCATCATCATCGAGCATCACCCATGACATATGATGTGTCTGAAAAAACAAAAGCCTCTGGAAGCAGGCAGTTTCAAACTGAACCCACCACCAGGTCCCAACCAACAACACCTGGGGAGGAAAAAGTTAAGAAAACAAACAAAAAAAAGGAGTGCAAAAAACCTCTCTAGCAAAATTAAAGCGTATTAACCTTTCAGAGAAGTAGTGCATGTATGTGTTCTTAGTGTGGTTTCCATGTGCGTTAGAAAGAAGAAGAACAGAAAAAGGATCGTCTTCTTTTTTTAACGTGTCAGCTGGTGTAGCCTGTAGGAAACTGGTCCCTGCGTAGAGGGTTGAGCTGATCGAGTCTGATCTGATCATGTATATACTAGTTTATAAAGATTGATCATCTTATATCGTACCGAGTTGGTCAAGTAAATGTGGCGCAAACATGTGTTTAGGATTGGATAATTGGATTATCCATGTGAGCAGGATCAGTAGAGAACATGATCTTGCTAGAGGGAGCAGATGCGTCAGGTGCTTGCGTAGTTGCATAGCAGGTAGCTTGGACCTAATCCCTTTGCGGACTATTTCCTAAATAGTAAATGTTAAGTTAAGTATTCTAACTGAGTTTGAGTCCTATATGTGATGGGCTTTGGCGTGTGCGCAAAGGAAGAAGATGTTTGGGCCATTGCTAGTGTCATATGGACTCTGAAAGCGAGCATAGATTCTTTGTGATTGCTTGCATGCGTGTTGAAATGATTGGGCGGTAATCCATATTACAATTGGTTTTAGGTGGTAATCCAAAACAAACTACAAAGTTTTGGGTGGTAACATATATATATAGCTCTTATTTTGTTCACAACCACCAAGGTTCACTTCTTCTAGTTAATGAAGGTCAGTTAACCTCTAGGTGTGGCCCGTGTGGAACCATATCTCAAAATGTTTTAGTATTATTATGGATTTTCCCTTTCCATATCTTGTCGAGATAGGTTTCTTTCTCACAAACCATCACAAACTTAATTCCTTGAGTCATGCATTGTCCTTTGCATTTCAAGTTTGAACGAGATTTCTCTCAAGTTCAACTGGTTTCATCTAACCTCCGAGTCACTCCACAGTTCTTTGAACAATATATTTCTTAAGAGTTAAGCCTATCATTCTTTCACCACTTGACTAGGAATTACTTCTAAACTAGCTCCACTAGTCGCATCTTCTGCTAATGATTTTTCCTTGAATCGCCACTTTGACCATTTCCCTCGGCCGCCTTGGATGACATGTCAGCCAAGCCATTGGCTTTGATACTAATTGTTCTACAAGATCTACATAGTTCATATATATATATATATATTTTTTTTTTTCTTCTTTTTTTAAGAGGATCAAAGGATTTCAGTCCTACCCCCATGGTGACTCGAACCTATGACCTTGATCTACATAGTTCATATATATAACACCAATATTGTCCACGCCTTAACAATTTCGCTAAAGAAGGTATATTATCTTAAAAGGACTTGCTACTATTAATAGCGAATCACTCATTTATATATTATGATTTTCTTTTTTTCCAAACCCTTGATTTCTTTCGAACCACAAAACTTTAACAATAAATATTTATATCAAACATTAGAATACGATGCTAATTAATAGGCCAGTGGCCATGATGATATACTTTGACATAATCTAAACTAAGAGAGCACTAAAAAATTTAATCCCAAGACTGTGACAACGGTAACTTAATGGTAAAAAACACAAGTTTCGATATCAGAAAAGTGACACAACAAACCATAATATGTGATTCACTACTAATTCTAACCTTACACTTAAACAATATCAATGATGCAACAAAATTTGTCATAGGCTCGTGCTGGTTTGTTTTACCGTAGTAGTTAGATTGGTTATTGCCAACATAAAAAAAAAATTAATAACAGAGGAACACGTACAAGAGAAATATGTTTCAAATGTGTGTATTGTTTTTTGAAGAGTGTGGTCCAAAACACCAGATAATCAATGAAAAACAAAGAACACCGAAAGAATAGAGCAAGAATTGAAAGTCTACAAAGACCAGAAAATGAATTAAAAAAAGGGGTAAGAACAGCAATATATCAATTTGCATGCCTTACGAAATATTATCGAACTTCTGCTCTAAATAAATTACACTTCCAAAATACAAAATATACATGCACCAGACTCTCCATTCTTTCATTCATGACCTGCATCCTCCAGATAATGGAACTAGAGAGGGAAGAAATAAAATCAAAAGAGAAGAAAAACAAGAAATTAACGAAGGAAAAAATTGTAAAGCGATCAGTACCAACTTCTACCACCTTTACATGATGGCTGCTGCCAAACTCGTCGATCCTACGTAATATCACATATTTATTTAATTGCTATTTCCGGTTTGTATGACATTCCTCGTTCAGAACTCGAGTTGCTTTCACCAATGTATCCACCGTAAAATCGCACTCGACGTGAAATGTCATGCTTCTCTTCATGGCTCCCATCTTCATTCGCCCTGGGATATCCATGGCCAGAGAAAACTTGACGCGGACTTTCGGTTTGCGACTCGTCCTGCTTTTCTGAATCTCTTTAGGCAACTTAATCTTGGAGCCATGAAAGGTTACAGCAAACTCTTTCGATTTTCCACTATCTTGGTTAAAAGACGGGTATTTAGCGGTGGCAATTTCTTGCGTCTTAAGATGAAGGGAGGCGTCACCACCTTTCTTGTACAAAATGGCCACTTTGGAATTCGAATTTCGGGCCTTCAACGTTATGGTGTAGTTCGGGCGATGGGACGTTGTTTTGTTGTTGTACACGAGGCGTTGGACGGAGAATTTGGGGTCTTTGGAAAAGATCAGGGAGACGTAAATCCCTGTCACGAGCAAAATGATAAATAGGAGGATGAAACCAAGGATGCCGAGACAGATGAAGTTACAACATAGGGGTTTCTTCTTTCTGTTGGATGGATCGAGGTGGCGTTGGACGATGGAGGCGTTTTCGGGGGGAGGGATGCGGTAGATTTGGTCCTTGGGGACCTGCACAACGTAGGTGCCGGCCCGGAAGGTGGTGTATTGGGATGAGTTGTGGGGGACTAATTCTTGGGATGATGGTACTAATGCTGTTGATGTTGTCGATGATGAGGCTGGCTGGATCATTTGATTAGGTTGCTGTTTGCGGAACTCTTCCTTGCCGTTACCCGGAGGTGGGACCCGCTCCGCCATAGGAAGATGGGGAGCGGTGGTGAGGACAAGGAGGGTGGTGTATGTGCACAATGTGAGATTGGACGTGTTGGCAAATTGCATGCATGGGAAAGGAGAGAGTGGTGTGCATGGGAAAAATGGGAGGCTGTAAGGCAGAGAGAGAAGGAAAGTAAAAAAATTGATTAAAGAAGGATTTGGAGGGGGAGTAAGTCTGATTCAAGGAGATTAATTTTGATACTACACTATAATTAGAAGTTGTTTACTAGGTCAATATCAATTACATATCCAAATGAAGCGATTTTTATTTCACCCAAAATAAAAGAACTAATTGACTAGAACGCGGAAGGTTATAACTTATAAGTAGAAATGAACCGTGAGCGTAAGGTAAAACCTCATAACTACGTACGTTACAATATTAGACCCTCTAAGAGGTTTTATAGTTAAATCCTCGAGTTGCAGTTAAATCCCATAAAGATCACTGTCCAAAAAAATCCCATAAGGATCATAATCATATCTATCTCTAGTCATGGAATGGAAAAAGTGGAGAAGGAAATGATAGAAAAATTCTTTAATGATCAGCAGTTAATAATAGACAACCCTTTAGAATTGACGAAAAGAAGAAAGACAACCCTTCAGAAAATAATTAATTTGTGCCAAAATAGAAAATTGTCAATGGTGCAAGAGAGAAGACAATTAAAAAAATTGCAACTTGGGTTTGTAATCAATCGTTTGGTACGTAGGACTCATCCGAAAATCTGGACAATCTAGTGTGACGATTTTCTTAAATGATTGGTTTTAGAAGAAGAAGATCATACGCGAACAGAATTTCCTAATGTTGAATAGGGATGGCAAAAGTTATGGGGAGTACTCGAAATGTGTAAACGATCGAGGACTAATGATTTGATCACTACCTGCATGTAAGCTTCGTCTTGCATGTCGGTAGGACTTTGTGGCCTCATAAACCTGCGAAATGCGCTGAGAAAAGTAGGTGGTGATCTCTGACCACCGTGAGTACGTGGACGGAGGACTAGCCAGAATGTGTATATTCCAATTTGGTTTTTAGTTCTTAACAAAAATTAATCCACCAGTTTCTTTTCTTCTCCGGGGCTACAAATGTGAATGCATGGGTCGTCAATTGCGGTTTGACTAAGTTTGGAGTTCAATAATTTAAGCTGCTCTCTAGGATAATAGCAAGACAATCTTGAATTCTTGATGGAATATAGAATATAAAGGACATGGTATTGGTTATTTACCACGAAATATACAAGTCATTTATATTCATGAACGCTAGAACGATACATCAAGAAAATAAAACTCATGACACCTCTTAGCCCCAAACAAGTATAGGTCTGTTTGAACTCAAAATGAAATTTTGGAGGCTCGCGTCTACTTGAAGGAAGCGATAGCCTTTTCGGCCTAAGCTGAGGCCCAAAATATAAGTTCTCGATGAATCCGGAATATTCGAGCTAAATTGTTAGATATGGATCCTATAACTTAGGAGTTAATCGAAGTCCATTCGAGGACTCTATGATGAACAAATAATATCAAAGGAATCATTGAATGTAATGACTCCAAATTGGCAAGAATTTGAGGAATTATCACATATTATCTTGGCATGAGGCAAAAAGGACGTGTTATAATAGCACTCCTAATGCAATTATATGCGACTGATTTCAATAAGGAAACAATCCTTTATTGATTATTACGAGCAATACCAATAATAAGTGCCAAATGTTGAAGGAAACCTACTTTGTGTGTGCCTTGTCAACCTAGGATTAGATTAGGTAGTATAACATATGGATTACATATTGAATAGAAGTCCTATTAGGACATGGATTGTACCCTTGTGTTTCTCTATATATAGAGGCACCTATTCATTAATAAAGATACTCTCTATTCCTGTGCTATTTGCTCTCTTCTTTATTTTCTGTCTCGTGGTTGAATGCACCTTTACTTAAACACGTTATCAGCACGAACCTCTAAGCCCTGAGATCAAAAGCCAAAAATCCTTGAGCATAGCATCCTGCTAGCGCCAACACCCTAGAACCCTAACCCTAGGTTTCCTGCGTGTTACCGCTGCTACTGGACGACGCACGATCGATCGCAACCTGCCGCACGATCGATCGCACGAAGCTTCTGCCGAGAATCATCTTCTCCTTCCTGCTGCTTCTGCTTGCTCCTGCTCCTCCTACTAGCTGCTGCTGCTTCTGCTTGCTGCTGCTAATCTTCTCCTTCTAACGTTCAAGAAATCAAGACTCAAGAAAAAGAATACCAAGTAAGCTTTTATAAACGTTGCTGCTTTATGAATTTAAATTCACCTTTCTTTTTCTCAAGGGACTTCCAACATCCCTCCTCTACCTCCCACCTTTCTATAACGTGGGATTCTTGAATCGGACCTATCCAAACTATGAGAAGCATTAGGGGAGTGATCGAGCTTCATATCGCTTGCGATATGTGTAAGTCATGAGCACCTCTAATGTCATCATGCTATTGGTGTGAGTTCAAGAGCCGAATTATGGGGATTCGAGCTAATACTCCGGATAAGAAATCCGTAGAGAGAAGAGACCTTGAACAAGAAGTTCATTGAATAATTTACCTCCGGATGAGGAATCCGTAAGAGAAGAAACGACCTATGGTTCATAACCTAATTCCTACTAGGCTCACCTGCTTGGGTATGTCTAGGTGTGTGATTTGAGATAAGTGGTATTAAGGGAGCTTGCTCACACCGACATCTCTTATTATGTATCTAGTTGTGCCCAGGTAGAGCTACCGAAAAGCTTTAGGGTTATAACCATACTACACCAAAGTTTCACCTAAATCCAATACATGGAAAACGTTTCTTAGAAGCATAGCTCAGAAACCATATTTGTTTTCGTGGGAGAAGTTTATGCTCCGAAAACTAACCTCAATTCTCTTGTTGTTTCAGATGGCAAATAACCTGAACAAGTTGGACTTCGCACCTTTGGATACCACGGGCATTGGATACCATAAGTGGGTTCGCGATGTACGCAACCACCTGAAAGCTCAAGGAAGCATCTCTGCAATCCGTGAGCCCCCTGCAGCTGCACCTGCTGATGCCGCCGCCGCACCTGTGGAAGGTCCACTGACTGCCGCCGCCGCCGCTGCTGCTGCTGCTACAGCACAGGCCACCGCTGATGCTTTAGAGGCTAAGAATGCCAAAGCTATCATTCTGATGATTCGTCATATGGACCAATCTCTACAAGCCGAGTACCTCAATGAGGAAAATCCCAGAACACTTTGGGTTGCACTCGAAGAGCGGTTTGGCAACGTTCGTGAATCCCTGCTTCCTGAACTAGAGGTGAAGTGGCAACTACTGCGCTTCTGTGATTATGCCTCAGTCCTAGAGTATAACTCGGAAGCACTCCGCATCAAATCCCTCATGGAATTCTGTGAGAGGAACATAACCGATGCGATGTTGATTGAGAAAACCCTCTCTACCTTTCCCGTCTCTGACTTGGTAGTTGCAAAGAACTATCGTATTGAAGTGCAGAATAAACGGATCACAAGATTTCATGAGCTCATCTCTGCTCTCTCTGTTGCTGAAAAGCACGAGAAAATACTTGTGAAGAATTATAATGCGAGGCCCGTGGGAACGAAACAAGTTCCGGAGACCCATTATAATGGCACCCCAAAGAGAGGCCGCCGCGGGCGAAACCCTAATCCTAGGGACAACTCTGGACGTCCTGGTCCATATAATCGCCCTGCTCAAGAAGGTAGTCGCCAATCTAGGCGAAGGGGAGGCCGAGGAGGCCACCCAAGAGGACAAGGTACCGCCGGTTTTAGGCAGGCCACAGGCGCTAATGCCGTACCACTCAAGAGGAGTGCACCACGCGTGAATAACGCCTCTCAATCAAAGGATTCTGATCAAACATCTCTGTGCTTCAGGTGTGGAAAGACTGGACATTGGTCCAAGATATGTAGAGCCACTCAGAGTGTTGCTAATGCATACAAAGCGTACCGCGAAGCTATGGAAGCTCACAACATTGAACAAGAGGATGACGAAGAGAACGTCAAGTTGAAGGTTGATGACTTTAAAGCTGGGAAGAGTGATGATTGTCACGCCCCGAACCCGATGTCGGTGGATTTTAAGCACCTAAATCCGAATCCGAGGAGTGAACGTTTAAAACTTAAAATAAAAAATAATACAAAACCAAATTTCTTTTCAGAAATATTCAAAATTTCAGTATTTGAAATAATAAAATCTTTACAGAGAAACTACACCTTCTACATTCTAACTCTCTCGTCACAACTGTCGTAATTGAACGTAACATCGTCTCGTTCTAAGTTTGTGAGTCATCTCATTCAGTCCAATCGATACTCAAGTCGCACCTGAACAAATTGATCTATAGGGGTGAGCTTACGCTCAGTAGGGCAGGACCTTTTTAGGTGATTCTTATATAAGTGTCACAAACAAGTTATCGAACAATAAAGTACAAGTATAGTAAATCAAAACTATGATGCATGAATGCGATGCTGACTTAAAGCTCATCTCGCACTCATCGCACTTTTCTCTTTTGTTAGTCATCTTGTTGACTCATGGTTGCTATTTCCGAAACCCGATGAGATCGTTTTGCAACCTTCGGGCGGTTGTAAGAGTTTCTGTCTTTTAGGCAGATAACTCACGGGGCATACTTTCCCCTATTTGTGCACATGTGGGCATACCATAGAACCTAGCACCCCATTGAGTAACTCAACTACACAAAAGGATCACTCTCTTTTTTATCAATCACTCTGGATTTCAATATCCATAATATTTTTCAATGCATCCTCACAATTTCTTACGATGCATCATGTATGATAGCTCTTTAATTCATAATATAGAAATTAAATAACACACGCTTTAAAAATATAACATCATATATCATATCAAATCATCAATTAAGGAAAACAATAGCATTCAATATGTACTTCAATCAATATCAAACAATTCTCACCAATTTATTATACTAACAAATTATAGAAAAGGTTCCCCGAGACCCTACCTCGATTTCCGAGCTTTGACTCCAATTATGCTCAACGTTGACAATCTCGTAACTTGTATTACGAAGGGCTAGATTCCAACGATTACCGGACTCACCAATATCTGTCAAACCTTAATTCCAAATTCTTCACCGTCTCACTTTGAATCAACATCGACCAATTATTCCGAAATAACAATTTATCATTATTTCGAAACTACATTATCGGTCTCATTGGGTACAATGCAAACCCTCATAATTACTAAGGACACCCAAATCCTTATTATACACTTCCTCGGTACCATTTCGTACACCAAATAGATCATTCATCAAGAATCATCATAGTTAACCCTAGTGTCCGAGTTCAACTCCGATTCAAACTCTGTGAGTTCCACAGCTCCGATACTATCCAAATGTAACATTTACTACATGTGAATTTCAAAACACCCAGTACAGTAGCTTAAATCCTAATGTGCAGGGCCAACTTCGTAATGATGTAAAACCTTTATATGAACTTCAAAAAGGGTGGGGCTGGTTTCGTTGGAAACCTAGGAAAATCTAGTTTTTAAGTACTGAAGCCCTGAAGTGAGTTTGAACAAGGAAAGCTACTGAAACAAATCGAAAGTGCATGACAGTACTGCAGTTTTCAGAAATTCCTGCAACATACCAGTAACTTTGGAAATTCATAACTAAATGCAGAAAAATCATTTTCACGAGATTCCAACTCTCAAATAGTCGTTGAGATGTCTACTACAAATCCTCAGAAGGAAACAACTTCAAAATATAAACACAGAAGTACAGTTTTTAGCAAAACTGTTGCTGGGTCAGAAACTGAGAAACACAATTCCAGATTGCAGACCTCTATCGTCTATCTTAAGTTTAACCAATCAATACTTAACCAAAAACTACAAACTTAAACTGTAATTGAAGCCTTATGTTCTAGCTTTACAAGCATAGGTTCAAGGGATTGATTCAAAATCAGAAAAGAACCAAAGTTTTCCCAAACTACTGCTAACTTCAGCAAACCCGTACAAGCTATAAACCCCAAAACTCAAATCCTTGAAATACTAATAGAAACTGAAAACCAAGGATACCAACATGTATAGCATGTCCAGGGAATAAGGTCTGATACCTAACTCATCACCGTTCGTGGCCGGAAACGCCGGAAAACGTAGAAAATCCGCTGGAAAACCCATGAGCTTTGGAGCTTCGATTCTCACTCAAACTTTGTTGTCTTAACAAAGGGAGACCACAAAAAGATCAGCGACTTCCAGAGGAAGCTTCCACCACCAACCCGACCCCGAGAAGTCGCCGGAATCGGAAAACCCGATCGGAAACACATGAACTTGGTTGCTTCGATTCTCTCTCTCCCTTCATCGATTTGAAAATCTAAGACCACAGCCGTGCTCCCCTCACTGAGACGAAGCTAAAGCCATCAGTTTCAGCCGCCTTTGTGGCCGGAATCGGAGAATCCGATCGGCACAGTCGGACCTTCTCTCCTTCTTTTCTCTCTATTCCGGCGTCTACTTGACTAAATACGACCACCCACGTACTTGCCGTAACGAGATGAAGCTATTGGTACCACTTTGGTGTCATGAGGTGGCCGGAGGAGGAATCTGGGTTTGGAGGTGTCACGGCAGAGGAGAGGAGAGACGGTGAGAGAGGAGGTCTGGGAGAGTTCTGGGCTTTTCTAGTTTAAAAGCCAACCGACTTAAACCCAACGGCCAAGATCTAACAGTCTTAAAATCAATGGTCCAGATCATGTCACCTTAATTTTCCTAATTTTAAATAATTCTTAACTTCCAAAAACCATTAGAAATAGCTCAGAAGTCCAGAAAATTCTACGAAAAATACCACAAACTCATAGTGACGTCTAGTTTCCAATTGTGATCTTAAAAGTAAAATTTGACCAACTTTTAAAAATTCGGGATTTCACAATCCAACCTCCTTAAAAGAATTTCGTCCTCGAAATTCCTTTACAAGTTTTACGGAGTAGAAGTCTTCAATAGCTGTCTCACAAGGTTGTTTTGCTACTGTTCCAACACCCACAAGCCATGGCAAAAGATAATACTCCCGCAATTTGTATTCATTAATTAACGAGCATTCGACTTCAGAATATTTAGGGGGATCCGATGATCAGTCGAGCCCTAATCTGAGTCAAGCTAGTGTCGTAACTATATGAACACAAATAGCGACATCTCTTTTTGTTTTCTTCCACAATACTTTCCTTTGATAGAATATTAATCTCCATTCCAACACTAAATTCACAACATTTGCAAGTAGTTGACTATAGACCACAAACAAAACCAAAATTTATCTGAACCATATCCAATTGACAACATGAACTTCCCTGACAGTCATTGTACGTTGTTGCTGTTTTAAATCACATCTCTGTATATAAAATTTTTCCATATTTCCACATTAACTCTGAGGGTGACATGCTTTCATTTCTGTCATCTACGCGTCACTGAAATATTTTCCTTAACTGAAATACCGAATATCTGATACGTGTCGAAATGATTCTTCCCAACTTTTTTCTTTCTTTTCATTACTTTTCCTTCCTCTTCTTCACTTTTCTTTTCTTTCTTTCTCTCTCTTTCTTTCTTCCTTCTTCTTCTTCTAGCACGACTATTTCTTCCCTTTTCTGGTTTATACTTCAAATGTTCAGCCCACTAATATAACAATAGTCGATTTACTTTCATACTTCATATCCAAATTACCAAATATGACTTCAGTTGCTCAATATATCAACTCAATTCGAAATCATCTTTAAGAAATATTCCCTATGACGACTCCTTAGCAATCCAGCGTATAACAATCTCATTTTAACTACACAATACCGATTTACATGTCCCTTTCATACTGATTTTGCTGAACCACACTATTCTTCACAGCGTACTTTCTAATCCTGGTAATCTAGGATTATAAACTACCTTTCAATCCTTTATACCTCTTTAAACTCAAAACCATTCCTTGTCCTACATCATGCCTGATATACCTATGACATATGATTCACCAATCCACCTCATATCATTCCAAAGTTGTTGAGCTTGTCTAAACATCATAGTTGAACACTTTCTCCTAGATTCATAACTCACTTTTTTTCTTTGATCACTCCAAACCACACAACTATGAATGTGAAATTCTTAAACACATTCGAGAAAAAATATACTTTGTACTTCTTTTCCAATCACTTAAAAATAGCAACAACCAAGTTGTTTCCAATCTTAAATTGTCTGAGTTTCACAGATTCTATGTACTCAATGTTTTTGTTCACCAAAATATTCATCAAGTACCAAGTAACCATCACTCATCCAATTAAGTTTTCAACTACCAATATCAAGTCTCATTGATCAAATATCCAATCCAACGTATGCAATTGACTTATCTTCAAGATGACGCATGTCTCCGACTAACTTTCTTTATAATACAACTGGTCTTCATATGGAAGTTTTCCCAAACATTCCTGCATTAAGTTTCGTCGAATCGCCAATTGATGCGACAAAAATGGTCTTCTATCGAGTAGATAAATAACTCATCAATCCTTGTATTATATTCCTTTTCCAAATCTCAAATGTAACTAACCATAAGTTAAAAAATCAATCTTTACTTCATAAGTTTCGCACTCTCATTAATCAGACCAATCCACTCATTTTCCACTGAATCACAAGGGTAACAGCTATGTTACTCATCACATGAAATCATAATGTTCACCGGAACTATGATTACATGATGGTTGTTCTGTACCCAACATTCCAACTTCACTTCAATTTCTGCTAGCCTTGTACTTCAGTAATCAAATTAATCTACACATGTGAACACCAATGTACAACACATGTAGCTTCACCATTCCCAACCAACTTATGCATAAATGATCCAAACAAGTGTTTCCTTCCAACCTCACCAATTCTGTGTTCAAAGTATAATTAAGCATAACTAAGGATCCTGTTTTGAACTCCAACTAAACTCAGAAATGACCATGAGATATCAAGAATCTCTGGTGTGCACAATAGGCATGCGGTGGCTGAGCAAACTGCAAAATTCCAACTTTTCCAACTTAAATCTCATCTAAGTTTCCAGTGAACTACACCATTCCTTCTAAATCTTTGTTATGTCTCGAACATCAATACAATATAATTCCATCAAAGCGCCATACTGTCATTGACGAATCCATTCCTTGTTCACTTATGTCAATTAGAGTCGGAACTTTGTCATTCAACCCATTGGGAAACGTCATAATTCCTTGATCCACGTGATGTTCCAATAATCTAATCCATTGACAAAAATACTAATTCCTAGATCCACGTAGCATTCTCCAAGCGTCAAAAGAAAACAAAACTAAACGTATCACGTCCTTTCTTTCGCCTAGTAAAACTCACTTAACACTCGGTAACTAAACGATAAAACCTAAAAGATCTTCAAGATAAAACAAACCTCTCAAACTCAGTAAAAGTATTTATAAACAAATAATGAAATTCTTTGTAACTCCCTTGAAAATAGAATAACTTCACAAAATTTGTTCAAAGAACAAAAATGATAGAAATAGTTCAAGAGTAGGAAAATTTATGTAATTTGAGATAGATAGAAGCGCTATCTTCGGAAAAGATTCACACCTAACTGCACAGGTGACAATCTTATCCTAGGATACAAGAACCGAGCTCTCAGGTGCAGCTAAGAACTTCAAGATTCTCAAACGCTTTTGTATTAAAAGGTAAATGTCTCAAATATTATAATAGAACGCAAAACTAGAGTAGTTGCATTAGAGAATGCCATCCAACCCTAGACTCTTGTCCTTTGTATAAGTAAAATCATCGACAAACTTGTTGAAATCAAAATAATGAAAACATCTCAAAATCATAAGATTCATAACAAAACGAATAACACATTTCGAAATCAAAACAAGAATTGTATAAATTTCAAACAAATTAAGAATTAAAAATCCAATTTTTGTAACAAAATTGTCGTCTCTCAAACAATTAACAAAAACTATCGATTCTTGACCACTTAAGACCTTAAAGCAATTCTAACTTATTTGCTAAAGACACTAAACCTTCACAGATCCTGGGTTTCTAATCCCCGGTTCGCTCTGATACCATTTTGTCACGCCCCGAACCCGATGTCGGTGGATTTTAAGCACCTAAATCCGAATCCGAGGAGTGAACGTTTAAAACTTAAAATAAAAAATAATACAAAACCAAATTTCTTTTCAGAAATATTCAAAATTTCAGTATTTGAAATAATAAAATCTTTACAGAGAAACTACACCTTCTACATTCTAACTCTCTCGTCACAACTGTCGTAATTGAACGTAACATCGTCTCGTTCTAAGTTTGTGAGTCATCTCATTCAGTCCAATCGATACTCAAGTCGCACCTGAACAAATTGATCTATAGGGGTGAGCTTACGCTCAGTAGGGCAGGACCTTTTTAGGTGATTCTTATATAAGTGTCACAAACAAGTTATCGAACAATAAAGTACAAGTATAGTAAATCAAAACTATGATGCATGAATGCGATGCTGACTTAAAGCTCATCTCGCACTCATCGCACTTTTCTCTTTTGTTAGTCATCTTGTTGACTCATGGTTGCTATTTCCGAAACCCGATGAGATCGTTTTGCAACCTTCGGGCGGTTGTAAGAGTTTCTGTCTTTTAGGCAGATAACTCACGGGGCATACTTTCCCCTATTTGTGCACATGTGGGCATACCATAGAACCTAGCACCCCATTGAGTAACTCAACTACACAAAAGGATCACTCTCTTTTTTATCAATCACTCTGGATTTCAATATCCATAATATTTTTCAATGCATCCTCACAATTTCTTACGATGCATCATGTATGATAGCTCTTTAATTCATAATATAGAAATTAAATAACACACGCTTTAAAAATATAACATCATATATCATATCAAATCATCAATTAAGGAAAACAATAGCATTCAATATGTACTTCAATCAATATCAAACAATTCTCACCAATTTATTATACTAACAAATTATAGAAAAGGTTCCCCGAGACCCTACCTCGATTTCCGAGCTTTGACTCCAATTATGCTCAACGTTGACAATCTCGTAACTTGTATTACGAAGGGCTAGATTCCAACGATTACCGGACTCACCAATATCTGTCAAACCTTAATTCCAAATTCTTCACCGTCTCACTTTGAATCAACATCGACCAATTATTCCGAAATAACAATTTATCATTATTTCGAAACTACATTATCGGTCTCATTGGGTACAATGCAAACCCTCATAATTACTAAGGACACCCAAATCCTTATTATACACTTCCTCGGTACCATTTCGTACACCAAATAGATCATTCATCAAGAATCATCATAGTTAACCCTAGTGTCCGAGTTCAACTCCGATTCAAACTCTGTGAGTTCCACAGCTCCGATACTATCCAAATGTAACATTTACTACATGTGAATTTCAAAACACCCAGTACAGTAGCTTAAATCCTAATGTGCAGGGCCAACTTCGTAATGATGTAAAACCTTTATATGAACTTCAAAAAGGGTGGGGCTGGTTTCGTTGGAAACCTAGGAAAATCTAGTTTTTAAGTACTGAAGCCCTGAAGTGAGTTTGAACAAGGAAAGCTACTGAAACAAATCGAAAGTGCATGACAGTACTGCAGTTTTCAGAAATTCCTGCAACATACCAGTAACTTTGGAAATTCATAACTAAATGCAGAAAAATCATTTTCACGAGATTCCAACTCTCAAATAGTCGTTGAGATGTCTACTACAAATCCTCAGAAGGAAACAACTTCAAAATATAAACACAGAAGTACAGTTTTTAGCAAAACTGTTGCTGGGTCAGAAACTGAGAAACACAATTCCAGATTGCAGACCTCTATCGTCTATCTTAAGTTTAACCAATCAATACTTAACCAAAAACTACAAACTTAAACTGTAATTGAAGCCTTATGTTCTAGCTTTACAAGCATAGGTTCAAGGGATTGATTCAAAATCAGAAAAGAACCAAAGTTTTCCCAAACTACTGCTAACTTCAGCAAACCCGTACAAGCTATAAACCCCAAAACTCAAATCCTTGAAATACTAATAGAAACTGAAAACCAAGGATACCAACATGTATAGCATGTCCAGGGAATAAGGTCTGATACCTAACTCATCACCGTTCGTGGCCGGAAACGCCGGAAAACGTAGAAAATCCGCTGGAAAACCCATGAGCTTTGGAGCTTCGATTCTCACTCAAACTTTGTTGTCTTAACAAAGGGAGACCACAAAAAGATCAGCGACTTCCAGAGGAAGCTTCCACCACCAACCCGACCCCGAGAAGTCGCCGGAATCGGAAAACCCGATCGGAAACACATGAACTTGGTTGCTTCGATTCTCTCTCTCCCTTCATCGATTTGAAAATCTAAGACCACAGCCGTGCTCCCCTCACTGAGACGAAGCTAAAGCCATCAGTTTCAGCCGCCTTTGTGGCCGGAATCGGAGAATCCGATCGGCACAGTCGGACCTTCTCTCCTTCTTTTCTCTCTATTCCGGCGTCTACTTGACTAAATACGACCACCCACGTACTTGCCGTAACGAGATGAAGCTATTGGTACCACTTTGGTGTCATGAGGTGGCCGGAGGAGGAATCTGGGTTTGGAGGTGTCACGGCAGAGGAGAGGAGAGACGGTGAGAGAGGAGGTCTGGGAGAGTTCTGGGCTTTTCTAGTTTAAAAGCCAACCGACTTAAACCCAACGGCCAAGATCTAACAGTCTTAAAATCAATGGTCCAGATCATGTCACCTTAATTTTCCTAATTTTAAATAATTCTTAACTTCCAAAAACCATTAGAAATAGCTCAGAAGTCCAGAAAATTCTACGAAAAATACCACAAACTCATAGTGACGTCTAGTTTCCAATTGTGATCTTAAAAGTAAAATTTGACCAACTTTTAAAAATTCGGGATTTCACAATGATACTCCTGATTTCGCTTAAGTCTTTTGTTTTCCTTAGTATTGTTGATTTAGTTTATGGTCAATGACCAAGATTGGAACTTTGGATGTAATTCATTCGGTTTATATCTTTAATAAAATTTGGAGTTGTTTGCATACTCAATTTTAATTATGAGCTTTCTTATTTAGGAATGAATTCCGGAGAACTTGAATGTCTAGCCGATAGCGGAACCACGCATACCATATTGCGTCATAGGCAATTGTTTCTTGACATGATGCCTTCACATTCATCTGTGACTACGATGACAGGACCATCTAATCTTGTGCAAGGAAGAGGACATGCCCAATTCCTCTTGCCTAATGGCACCCTAATTGATGTCACTAATGCTCTATATGCTCCAAGAGGAAATAGAACCTTGTTGAGTTTTAAAGATATAAGAACCAATGGATACCATGCTGAAACGCATGATGAGAATGGAAAAGAATTCCTTTGCATTACCTCTAATGACTGCGGTAGAAAACGCATCTTAGAGAAGCTTATGTGTCTCTCTAGTGGCCTATATGCTACCACTATCCGAGCTATCGAATCAAACAATGTCATAAGAGATGACCTCTTGGATTCAGACACATTTTGGCTTTGGCACGACAGGTTGGGACACCCTGGTCGAGATATGATGATCCGTATACTGAAAACCTCACACGGACATCCATTCTATCGAGCTAATCGAAGCAAGAATCAAAGTATGATTCAAGGAGATGAGACAGCCATGAGAAAAGGCAAAATTGCCTCTGTCCGACGCCGTACGATCGATCGCACGAAACCTGCGATCGATCGTGACCTTCCAGTCCGCGTCGTTGAACGAACCCGAGAGCTCGGGCGATCGATCGCACCATCTTGCGATCGATCGCAGGTTTCACCCTGTACGATTTCAGGGACCAGAGAGCTCGGGCGATCGATCGCACGTCCCCGCGATCGATCGTACGTTCCTTCCTGTACGATTTCAGGAACCCGAGAGCACGGGCGATCGATCGCACCCCCCTGCGATCGATCGCAAAGACAAAAATCCTCTCTCTCGGATGAAACTAATTCCTCCTATGCTTCTGAGACCTCGAAGGTCAAACGCTCGTTTTGCAAAGCCTGTTCCTTAGGGAAACTTGGACCAAGACCGTCCTATGCAAAGGATTCTAAAGTACTTCTCCCATTCTTACAGAGAATCCAAGGGGATATCTGTGGACCTATTCAACCACCAAGCGGACCATTTAAGTATTTTATGGTGTTGGTTGATGCGTCGACACGTTGGTCGTATGTCACGCTATTGTCAACTCGTAATGCTGCCTATGCTAAACTCCTAGCACAGATAATTCGCCTGCGGGCTCACTACCCGGATCATCCTATCAAATCTATCAGGCTTGATAATGCTGGAGAGTTTACATCGAAGACTTTCGATGACTACTGCATGTCTATTGGGATGGATGTTGAGCATCCAGTTCCACATGTGCATACCCAGAATGGTCTTGCAGAGGCTGCCATTAAGAGAATACAAATGGTAACAAGGACGTTGGTAATGCGCACCAACCTTCCTCTCTCTGCCTGGGGACACGCAGTATTGCATGCAGCTATGCTCATTCGTCTGAGACCCACAGCCACCCAACCCTTTTCTGCGCAACAGCTAGTGACTGGGTACGAGCCATGCATCTCGCACTTACGCATATTTGGGTGTGCTGTCTATGTGCCTATTACGCCGCCACTGCGTATTAAAATGGGTCCTCAGAGACGAATGGGCATCTATGTTGGTTTTGAGTCACCAACTATAATCCGCTATGTAGAACCCTTGACAGGTGATCTATTTACCGCAAGATTTGCGGATTGTCACTTTGATGAGACAGTCTTCCCGTCGTTCGGGGGAGATAAGAATGTACACATTCAACAGGAACGACAAGAATTGTCATGGCCTGTCCCCACTCTGTCTCATCATGATCCCCCTACTGCACAAAGAGAAGTAGAAGTGCGTAGAATTATAGATCTTCAGAAAGTCGCAGACTCTCTTCCTGACGCTTTCTCTGATCTTGCTAAAGTGACTAGATCTCATATACCAGCTGCAAATGCACCTGCAAGGATGCAAGTACCTGAACAAGGACTTGGACTCAAAGTTGCTACTGCAGCTAACCCTATAGGAGGGACAGCTGGTGGCGCCACTGCCAGCAATGGTGGTGATGTGGCTCAGGTCGTGGCTCCGCTGAGGAAGCGTGGGAGACCACCAGGTTCGAGGGATTCACGCCCCAGGAAGCGGGCTGTGATGGCACCCAATAACCCTCTCATCATTGACACTCAAAATCCGTCCCATGAAAACATTCAGGATTATGGTTATGTCCAAGAGACATCTTCGGGGGACACCCCGTCGTTAGAACCTACCCGTGAGAATGTAGAGATCTCAATTAATTATACTAGTATACATGGAACGTGGGATAGAAACTCCATCATCATTGATGATGTGTTTGCATATGCATGTGCACGAGAGTTGATTGAGACTGATGATATTGAACCCCGCTCTGTTGATGAATGTCAACTTAGAGCTGATTGGCCTAAATGGAAAGATGCGATCCAGGCTGAGTTGGACTCACTAACAAACAGAACGGTATTCGGGCCTGTTATGCCAATACCTTCTGGAATAAAACCTGTTGGATACAAATGGGTCTTTGTTAGAAAGCGTAATGAGAGAAACGAGATTATAAGATATAAAGCTCGCCTTGTGGCGCAAGGCTTCTCACAACGCCCTGGAATCGACTACGAGGAGACATACTCTCCCGTAATGGACGTTATAACGTTCCGCTACCTTATCAGTTTGGTAGTTTCCGAAAAACTGAATATGCAGCTTATGGATGTGGTCACAGCGTATCTCTATGGGGATCTAGATACAGAGATTTATATGAAGGTCCCTGATGGGCTTCAGTTACCCAAGTCAAGTGGCTCCAGACCACGGAGCGCGTTTGCAATAAGGTTGAAACGCTCACTATATGGATTGAAACAATTCGGACGGATGTGGTATACCCGTCTAAGTGACTACTTGCTTGGAAGAGGGTATGTGAACAATGATTTATGCCCTTGCGTGTTTATTAAGAGAACAAGTTCCGGATTTGCAATAGTAGCTGTTTATGTTGATGACATGAACCTTATAGGCACTCTTGATGAACTAAGAGAAACCGCTGACTACTTGAAATCTGAGTTTGAGATGAAAGATCTTGGGAAAACACGGTTTTGTCTCGGTTTAGAACTTGAGCACCGTAGTAGTGGGATTCTGATTCATCAATCAGCTTATACCCAAAAGATGCTCAGGAGATTTAATATGGATAAAGTCCATCCTGTAAGCACTCCCATGATTGGTCGCAGTCTAGATCCAAAGAAGGATCCGTTTCGCCCAAAGGATGATGGTGAAGACGTTTTAGAGGCTGAGGTACCGTACCTAAGTGCAATAGGCGCATTATTGTACTTGGCACAGTGTACAAGACCCGATATCTCCTTTGCTGTTAACTTGTTGGCTAGATTTAGCACTGCGCCCACGCAACGTCATTGGACTGGCATAAAAACTATCTTTCGTTACTTGAAGGGTACGATTGATATGGGTTTGTTCTTTCCCTACAAAGAGTCTCGAAAATATGGCAAAATGGGTGAGGAACCCGTACCTTCTGCCGTCGGACGATCTATCGCAGGGAATTCCACGATCGATCGTACCAAGCCCCTGCCGTCGAGCGATCGATCGCAGGATGTCACGATCGATCGCACGGGCGCTGCTGTCCGATATTCACAAAATCCTTGTGATGTATTGGTGGGTTTTGCTGATGCTGGGTATCTCTCTGACCCATATAAAGGTCGTTCCCAAACTGGTTATGTATTTACCATGGGTAACACCGCGATATCTTGGAGGTCTACAAAACAGACTCTTGTTGCCACTTCTTCGAACCATGCTGAGATTATTGCTCTCCATGAAGCGGTTCGTGAGTGTATATGGTTGAGGTCCATATCTACACATATAAGAAGTACTTGTGGTTTGAGGTCAACCACCGATGAACCTACATGCATTTATGAGGATAATGCCGCTTGCATTGAACAAATGAAGCAAGGTTTCATTAAAGGTGACAACACCAAGCACATATCGCCTAAGTTCTTCTATAATCAGCAACAGCAGAAATTCCTTAAGATTAAGGTTAATCAAGTCCGTTCTGAGGACAATGTGGCAGATTTATTTACTAAGTCATTGCCTAAATCCACATTTGAGAAGCATGTGAAAAACATTGGTTTGCTTAAGTTATCTGACCTCCCATGATTGTGGAAATCAGGGGGAGACACAGACTTGAGGGGGAGTCTAGTGTCCATGCAAAGTTTCCAAATGTGAAGGGTGTGTTGTACTCTTTTTCCCTTCGACCAAGGTTATTTTTATCCCACTGGGTTTTTGTTACTTGGCAAGGTTTTTAATGAGACAACGTGAGGAGCACCACCTAGTGTTGACGCCACAAGGGGGAGTGTTGAAGGAAACCTACTTTGTGTGTGCCTTGTCAACCTAGGATTAGATTAGGTAGTATAACATATGGATTACATATTGAATAGAAGTCCTATTAGGACATGGATTGTACCCTTGTGTTTCTCTATATATAGAGGCACCTATTCATTAATAAAGATACTCTCTATTCCTGTGCTATTTGCTCTCTTCTTTATTTTCTGTCTCGTGGTTGAATGCACCTTTACTTAAACACCAAACTCATTTTGGCACCCCCCAAATGGGCACTATTCATATAGCATTTTGGTTATCTCCAATAATGAGGTGTCAAACCCAAGGTGCTATAATTTTTTTTTTTTATAAAATTAATGGGGGCTGTTGGATTTTGATTATTATCGTTAGATTATTTTTTTTAATAAAAAAATTTCATGAAACCAGGACCGATCCTGGCCGTCTAACGAAGATGACCGTTGGGTCATCACATGCGCGTCTGCTTCATTTCCTTCTCTCGGAGTCTCTCTCTCTTTATTGTGTCAGCTGCACAATGTGTTGTGGCCTTACTGATTTGTTTTGGCACTGGGCTCAGACTTGGATTGAGTTCAGCACTTTAGCCCAAATATTTTCATTGTTGGATATCCGATGTCCTATTTTGGCACCCAAAATATAAATTTAGCACTCACCCTTGGAGTTGCTCTAATGACCAATAATCAAAACTGCATGGTATATACTCTACGTTGGGGCTTATCAAGAGGCTATTAACATTAATTGCCTATAATATTTAGCCTTTAATATCGTGTACGTGGAGATAAAATCAAGAGACTTGCATGCCATGACTTAATTAGTATTAATTGTAAAAGATATGGCGTGGTGAACATAAGCTTCAAAGATAAAGATTATTTGCTAGTAGGAATCCATATTCACATAGAGCATCTTCTAAACCTTTTTTTTTTTTTTTTGAAGGGAAAGAAGATAGTAGTACATGAGCAAAGAAAGATGCACAAGCGCATCTAAATTGAAAGATAACATGAAAGAACATGACCAAATGCCAAAAGGTATCGAACAATACACTGCGTACGTCGGTTGAGCAATTGAGATTATAACTATAACCATAACTGTAACCAGTGTGAGACACCCAACGATTCCAGTGCGGAAAAAGAAAACTTCTATCACCAAATAGAGGTGAATCTACCATCGAGACATCAAAGCAAGCCAAGGGTGTTAGAAACTTGGTTGATGGCAGACGAACTCTCATGAACTAAAACCATGAACCTGGGTTCGATGCATAACCAATAGCAACAGTGATTTGTAGACCAGATCCAAAAGAAAACCCGCATCTAAAACCATAACCGTGATCTAGTACTGTTTGTGTCAGCCAAATCAACACCGCTGCAATCCAAACAAACCAATCTGAGTCTTAAAGGCAACCAAGTTCGCATAAGAGGATCACCATCAAAAGCGTCACCGCTAACGACCCAATATGAAAGGAAACAGATATAGAACTGGACAAGGACGACCTCTCCTATCCGACACCACGAAAGGATTGTACTGCCGCTAGCCCCTGATCCAAAAACACCATCTCCGACCCACCGTTAATAGCTTCTAACAAACTCCCGCTACCAAAGATCCTCGCCGGCCACATCGAAACTCGAATTTAAATCTCTGCCTACAAAGATCTCCATGAGGAGAAGGTGGCGCGAAGACATCGACACCGTACTGGCACGCCTACACTTGAAGCCAAAAGGGACGGTTTGATTTCGGACTCAATCCAGACGTCAAACACGTACAGTCATTAAGAAATTGGTCACTTTCCACACGTTATCAAGCAGAAGGTCGACAAGAATCCCTTGCGTACACATAAGTTCCGATCACTAATGAGATGAAAGAAATCAAACTATTGAAAATTCCAACCCTAGAGGTATTAAATGAATATGGAAAAAGAAATAATGAGCAGGGGCCTTGGTTGACATAAAGACACCTCTTGAAGATTGAATATTTGACTGACAATTCTTCTAAAATCTGTGGGCACTCTCATTCCCAAAACCACGCACACCAAATTTTCATTTTCCCAAGCGAAGGAAGGAATTGGGAAACCGAAATAACAGGCGCAAAGCCAGAAAAGGAAACAAAATGATTCACTGCTGCCGTGCGCATGTGAAGTCAATGCAAACAGAAAGTCAAACCAATCACAATGACGCCACGACCCAGAGAGAAACAAAACCTAAAACCACTGCAGCCGGCACTAAGCAATCTGCGGACCCCACCGCTCAATTCACTTTCGTGTCTTAAGGAGGAGCCACTCTCTCTCTCTCTCTCTGCCATCTCTACATCATCGACATTTCTCCCTCTGAAGAGAATCTGAGGTACTCAAAATGGACGGCTTCGATCGGCTCCCGGACCCGCTCATCCTCCAGATCTTCGACCTCGTCTCCGACACCAAGACCCTCATTCGCTGCCTCGCCGTTTCCAAACGCTTCAACTCGCTCGTCCCCCACACCGACTCGCTCGTTCTAACGGTCGACCGCGTCATCTCCTCCGACTCGGACGAGGAAGACGACGTCGTTTCCAACCTCCTCACCTCCGCTCTCAGATTCATCCTCAAGTCGCTCCACAGCCTCGTCTTGCCCAAGCCCGACCCGACCCGGACCCGGATCCCCAACTCCCCCGCCCAGATCCTCCGCTGCTTCCACCGCGTCAAGCGCCTCGCGATCGACCTCCCTTCCGGCGACCTCAGGCTCGAGAAGGGCACGCTTCTCAAATGGACAGCGGAGTTCGGCAAAACCCTCAGGACCTGCGTCATCTTAGGCTTCCGATCGGTCGGGGAAGCTCCGGCACCGTTGAATGCCGGAGCTGAGTCGGACTTCGCCGGCGGGCTGAAGGTGAGAGTGGTGTGGACCATCAGCGCTTTGATCGCGGCGTCGGCCAGGCACTACTTGCTGAAGGAGTTGGTGAGGGAGCAGACCGCCCTTCAATGTCTGCTTCTGAGGGACAGACAAGGGGAGGGGACGGTGGTGATGGACAAGGAGGGTTTAAGGGAGTGTAGAGAAGAGGGTGAGGTGTTACCTGATGAGGAGGAGGAGGGATTGGACAGGTGCAGGACCAGAGTACCTAGCGTGAGGATGAGGATGAGGCATGTGCCCAGATTGGAGCTCAAAGGTGGCCTTTGGGTCGAGGGTGCGACCCTCGTGGTTGTCCGGCCCAGTTGCGGTGGCGGTGACATGGCGGTTGAGGACGGAGAATTGGCTTTCAGGGCCTTTGGGGATGGATTGTATGGGGAGGTTGTTCAGAAGCTACTCAAGGCCAAAAGTTATCTGCTCGAAATGAACTCATTCTGAGGCTCGGTCACTCTTCCGGCAGTGTAAACTTCTTGCTTCGTTTTCGGCTATTTATCTCGGGGGTTTTGTGGTAGCTGAGGTTCTGTACATTCTTGGTTGTATTTTGATCCAGTATTTATAAAAATAGACCTACTTCTTCTTCAACCGTACTGCAATGCACTATACGTTTCAATCAAGTTTAGAATGATCAATCACATTGTATTCGTACTTGCCAACGAATGCATTAAGTTCTAAATAATAGACTCCAAACTGAAAAGTCTGTTCTGACCAAAACAAATCATGACCAAAATCCAATCATTCAAATCCACACTCGAATAAGGTCACCTTCATCTTCATATATCGGTGCCCAATGAACCCACAAGCAAAGTTCAATTACTTCATTGATACAACCATAACAGGATTAACAGCACAAAGTTACCAAAAGGGAACCAAGCCAAGCCTGTTAAAGTACAGTTTCTTCTGGATGGTCTTCCTGTACTGACAAAAATCAGCTTCAGTAATGAATTCACCAGCTTCAAGGTACAAACCAGGAGCAACACAAAGTTACCCGAGCATCGGGGGTCGGGGAAGTTGCATGGGCCTTGGTTAGATACAGTTTCACTGACCACGTAACACCGCCATGGAAGCTGGTAATTGGCAACAATTTGGGGACAGGAACAACCTCATCTTCAGAAGAGCTACTTTTTAAGAGGTATAGAAGCTTTCACATTTATTCCCACAGCTTAAGGCTTTCACATTCATATAGCAGGGCTTGCAGTATAGTATCAGCTAGTGGCTCTACAGCAGCATCGGTTACAATCCCAGAAACAAATGAGGCATGTAACAGACTGAAATTGACAGGTCACTCAAAAACCACAAATTTTATGAACTCCGATCAGCCCTAGAGCAGAGCGAAAAATACCAACATGATTTATGGGAACGACAAAACCTCTAACCCTTTCCCTCCCTCTCTCCGGACCCAGTTATCCATTTGCAGAACATGAGAAATCCTTATCTCCAACCCTTAGGGAAAAACGACACACACAGAGATGAACTCCATCAGATTATTGTAGCAACTAGCAAGCAATAAGACTCTACCCATCTTCGAGCCCTAGAACAATGTTCTCCCATTTTTAAACTTAGTTTCATCGTCTTACTTAAATAACCTATAAGGTGAATCTAATCTTCATGTCACGTACTAAATCTATCTGCATTGTCCTTGTATCTTATTCTTTTTTGTAGTCTAATGTCTTTTTGTCAAGCAAAACAAACATAAAGGCAACAAGAGAAAAGTGAAAGGTCTTATTAATTGATACACACAAAGACACAGGGTATTAAGATAAAGGTCTAACTCTTGAATGCTTTCTGGTAAATCTTATTAGATATGATATAGATATACGATAAGCAACTCTTTTATAGATACGTCAACTCAATAAAACTACCAGTATTGTGAATAGAGATAATAATGTCTCAAAAAAAATTTGCAGGCTACAATGAAAGTTGAAATCTATCTATCTAAGAAACAGAAACTACAAAAATCATGCTTAGAAGTATGCAAAAAGGAAACAATCGAAGCCAAAATATATGTCAGCTGTAAGAGTTAAACACTCAGTGGAAAGGACTAATCTTAGCTTAAGATATTGGACATTTAAAGCCTAAAAAGAACCATTTAGTAAGTTTGAGTAGCAATTATGCTTCACACTAAAGCAATCACTCTATTCAAAGTTCTCAAGAATTTCAGAAAATGAGCAAATTATAACCTGATTGACAACAACATTACTGTAAAAGTTATGGCCTTCTTATGGAGAGCATTAGAGACATACAAGTACAGCAAAGAAAATACCTCCAATAACATTCACGACCATCACTTTCAATTCCTTGCTCTTCCACCGCAACAGCATTCATCAAATTCCCAGAGACACCAAAGATACTGAACTTTACAGGATCTTCATAATACATATTGCGTAAGGAAGAATAAATCTTTCAACAAACTTCTGCTCAGAGTACTTGCAGACTGTGGTCAACTTAGTTTTTTCCACAAGTAGATTTTTCTTTTCCAAAATCTCCAAAACTTCTAGTCTTGGTTTAAGCCTGCGCTCAACACTATACATAAGCAACTCTGGATTATTGATTACAAATGGGATATCAAACTTCCCAGCACTGAGCAGCAGCTCTGCTACCTCCTTAATTTTTCTCTCAGATATACCAAACACCAGCGGCGTCCTCCTAAACATAGCCAAGATATCCTTCTCCGAAAAAGCTTCAACTTCAGTTCCCAGGTCTCCACCTTCATGGAACTCATGATCCCAATTGCTGATATGAACATCCTGGAGTTCCTATCAAAACCCATTTTATCAACCCTTTCAACAAATTCCAAAATGGTCTCCTTCTTATGCAGATACAATCTAGGAAAACGAAACAAATACTTAACCAGCTGCGAGGAACATATACCGAAACTCGTCAACAACTCTATATTAGCCTTCAAAGTCTTCTCCAAATCATGCTGGAGATACCGCCCAGCTAACTTCAAAAGTTTGCACACATCAGCATTGGAACCCAGAATGCTCTTCAACACCAGAAGAGCAGGACCAAGCCGATTATCTGCACTCCGCCATAAAATCCAGGGGTCAGAGGATATAATCTCGGCAATGTCGGAATCCGAAAAGCCCAAATCCTGAAAAATCTTGATTTTGGGTTTGATGGAAGTGTCAAGATTGGCACATAGAATTCTGGGGATCCTTTTAATCACTCCCTCGAGATGGGTTTCGGAGAAACCGCTATCCTTGAGAAACGAAAGCACCAAATCCGAGTCTGCTGGGTTTTTGAGATAAGCGATGGTTGATGAGGCCTTAAAAGCGGCTTCAGGGGAAAACTGGTGCTGGTTAATCAAGTATTCAGCTGTGGGATTTGATTCTGAGCTTTTGGATTGGGAGGAGGAGTAAAAGAAGAGTGAGATTGAGTTGTGCAAACAGGGCCGGTGAAGATGCAACGAGCTTCTCACAGAAAATATAAGCCTTTTGTTTTTCTGGGTTGCCACAGTTTTTGGGGTCTTGGTAATTTATGGATAATTCTTAGGTTCCAATATTAGCCAATTAAGTTTTGACACATGTATTCTTATTAAAGAAATAAAAAATGATGTTGTTATTAACACATTTTTTTTGTATTTTTTAATTTATTTTTATTATATAAATAAGGACTAATTTCTTGTTAATACCCTGAACTTTAGTAGTCTAATCAGTTCAGTCCTTATATTTTTAATTTCATCAAAACGGTCCCTGAACTTTTAATTCTAACCCAATAGATCCCTCCGTCACTGTTCCGTCTAATTGAGACGTCAAATGCTGACGTGGCACACCCCCAAAAAAAAGTGAAATGTCCATTATACCCCTGGCTTCTATTAAGTTTTTTTTTCTTTATTTTTTTGTATGCAGTATTTTTTTTTTCTTCTCTCTCCCCGACCCCTCTCATCTCTCCCTCTCCTCTTCCTCCATTTCTTTTCTTTCTCTTCTTCTTCTTCCCCTTTTCTTTCATCTCTCTCTTTTATCTTTCCTTTCTCTTCTTCTCTCTGTTATCCTCACTGCCCAGTCCAATTCATCATCACAGCTGCATCTGCTGCTGCATCACGGCCTCACCATCTCTATCCGCCCGTGCTCCAAGCCGCGCCCCTGCGCCGTTCCACTCACCGCCGGCACCACCATCTCACTCCACCCGTGCACCTCTGCCATAGAGCCACAGTCGCCACTGCTCCTTCAAGCTCAATCCGCCGCAATTCGACGAGCCCAGCTCGGATTGATGCGCCACAGAAGCCCAGCGCTTCTCTCTGCCATCGATCACACCACCCCAAGCCACCACAACAAATCCAGCTCATCACACCCACACCTTGCCTCCTCTCTGTCATCGCCGATCCTCATCTCCTCTGACCCGTGCTCACCATCAGAGCACCGCCGCACAGCTCCCACTTCACCATCGCTCCACTACCGCGCCTCCGCCTCTCTAAATCACCACCATCACCGTGCCAAGCGGAGAGGGAGATCAGAGATGAGAGGAAGAGGAGATGAGAGATCAGAGATGGGGTCGGGGAGAGAGAGAAGAAAAAAAAATGAAAAAAATCAGAGATGAGATGAGAGGGTCGGGGAGAGAGAGAGATCAGAGATGAGAGGAAGAAGGAGAGAGGGGTCGGGGAGAGAGAGAGATCAGAGATGAGAGGAAGGAGGAGGAAGAGGAGAGAGAGAGATCAGAGATGGGATCGGGGGGAGAGAGGAGAAAAAAAAACTGAAAAAAAAAAAGACTGAATAGAAGTTAGGGGTATAATGGACATTTCACTTTTTTTTTTTGGTGTGCCACGTCAGCATTTGATGTCCCAAGTGGACGGAACAGTGACGGAAGGATCTATTGGGTGAGAATTGAAAGTTCAGGGACCGTTTTGATGAAATTAGAAATACAGGGACTGAACTGATTAGACCCTTAAAGTTCAGGGTATTAACAAGAAATTAGTCCTATAAATAATTCATAAAGTCTTTACATTATTAATAAAAATATATGTGTTAAAGCCTGATTGGCTAATATGGGAGGGGGTGAACGGATGGGTTCACCCAGGGGGTGAACCTAAGAATTATCCGTAATTTATTAGCAATGTTTTGCAGATGAAATAACAAATACAAAGAGATTGGTGTTGAAATACAGACTTGCCTGTAATTTGCAGAATCAAGAATTCCCAGGAAAGAATTGGTGTGTCAAGCACGATGCTCTGCAGCAGGTTTTTTCTGAAGAACTCTGATTGCCAATTCCACTTCTTTGGGTTTATTAGGATAATTTTTGGGTTCTCCTTAGGTGAACTTAAGAATTCACTCTTCTTATAATTAAGACATTTTCATTTTAAATTTTCACAATTCAACCATTCATATATTATAACATAATATAAATGTTACATTTGTAAAAAATCAATTAAATTAGAGATCTTCAGTCACTCATTTACTTAAACGGTTGGATTATGAAATTATAAGTTAAAATACGTTAAACACAATGAGAATGAATTCTTAGGTTTCCCAAAGAGTGAATCCAAGAATTATTCGTTTTATTATTGATAATTCTTGGGTGAACCTCAAAATTCATCAATTTGAAATTTACGCATTTTCACTTTAAATTTTCACTCGAAGAATTATCCAAAAATTTATTTCAAAATATCCTAGTAACCGAGACATATGTTATAAGTTTTGTTGGTCAAAAAAAGACCCCAAATTTGGCTTGTATTTGCCACATGGGTTGTTTTGTCAAGAAGCCCAAGACACTTGTTGCCTGGGCCCATTTACTAGCAAATATATTTCGGGGTCAAACAAGCTTTTAACTTTTGCAATTGCTACTGAAATTGTTATTAATTGGTATTGGTTCAAATGGAGAATTATCTATTTTTAGGAGTTTGCGTCTTTTGTTAGAAAATTTTATTTCAAATAACCCTTTTGCTTGCTGCTCCTACTCCACTGTCTTCAAATATTTAGCCAGTTAAATGCATGGTGTCGTCCTTAGCCGCATTTTCTCAAACTGAATGTTGATGCTGCATGTGATAAAAACAAATGCAAAACTTGTTTGGGCGTGATCATTTGGAACGAGCAGGGTAATTAATGAGTGCAACTATAGAGGCAATGCCAGGACTCATCTTTGTTTTTTTTTTTTTGACTAATTGAGGACACATCTCTGTTTATGCAGCTGAAGCACGGGCTATTTTACTTAGGCTGAACTACTGCCAAAAGGAAGGTTACAGGAAAGTTGCAATTGAGAGTGATGCTCTCTCAATGTAATTAACAGAATTGAAGGAGGTGACTGGGAAATTAGTCAGGAATGGTCAATTTTTGATGAAATTAAATTGATTGCAAACCAACTAGAGGAAGTTATATTAAAGAAAATTCCACGACAATGCAATATGGTGGCTCATGCACTTGCTAAAGCTGTTATACCAATTGTTGGACCTATGTTTTGGAAAGAAGTTGGACCTCCTTGGTTGGAGTAGTTGATACTTGATGATATTTCTAGTTGATGTATGGGTGTGGCATCTCTTATGAAAAAAAAAAACTCTTTCATGTGAAATATTATGATAACCGAGACATATGTTATAAGTTTTGTCAGTTTGTTTTATCTATTTCTAGGAGTTTGCAAATTTTATTTTCAATTTTTTTTAATTGAATGGAGAGTTATATATTTCTAGGAGTTTGCGCCTATTGTTAGAAAAGTTTAATTCAAAAGACATTTTCACATGAAATGTTACAGTAACCGAGACATTTGTTATAAATTTTGCAAGTCATCTTTTAACTTTTGCAACAACTCATGAACCATTCATTTGAAATTGGTACTAGTTCGCATCGGTTTCCTCGATCAAATTGTGTATAAGTAACTCCACAAACTTTCAATGAGAACATATGAAGTGAGTCATATTTTTTAATAGGGTATTTGTTTCTTTGGTCATGGTTACCAATTTAGAATTTGAGAGACAATTAGAATTGGGGATCTGCATTGGTATACATGTTTCAGTTGGAAGCAGCAAATTCTCTTCCAATACAGAGCATCTAAGGAGCTTTATAATCTTTGAGGTATATTCAATTACTTATTAATCAGACAATTTTTAGTTTTCTTTATTCGCTACAACATTTTATAACAAATTTCATCTTTTACACCACAACATTCCAATTTCTTTATTAGTCAGTTGTTAATGTATATATGTGGAGTTTCGCAGACCAATTAAAACTGACGTGAACAAGCTGCAAGGAGTTTCGTTGTGATTATGATTGATGTTATATTGTCTGCTCATGCATGCAGGAATCACAAAGTAACCATGTCAATTCGAAATGGAAGGATTTGGATGTGTATGAGGTAAGTGAGCATCAAATCCAGGGTTCCCAATGCTTCTGTTACAATCACTGGCACTGACTCCACGCTTTGGTGGCATCTTTGCCACCCAAATTTCATTGTTTGAAGTTCTGAAGGCTGGAAATCCCCGGCTGGAATTTCCCTGAGGACTAGCAGAAACCAAGTTCATACTTGATCTGCCTCTCATGGGGGCTTAGTGATCTCCCAGTAGGCATTGTCTGATGTCCTGATGAACTTTCTCTGGCTTCGGATGGTAGCCTTGATTAGTACTCTCTTACAAAGCATTGGGATCAAGGCTACTGAATTGGATCCCAATGCTTGTAGTTCAGAGTACTGATCAAGGCTACCGGACATTATGTCTTCGATCACTAAGATCTCCTTTGATAGTAGAACAAGAAAGTGTGGATTCTTAGCATTACTGAAGGAAGGTGTAAATGTGTGACTCGATCTTGCTGTAATTGGGTTTTTCGATTCATCAATTATTATCCTGTTTTGTTGTTGTGATACCATTCAAATCAATGCTGAAATATGTTTGTAATAGCTACTAATTGTAATGCAAGTCAAATCAAGTTTTCATGCAGCTAGGGAAGTGAAATTGGCACCCCAAAATTGAAAACCACACTACTGTTTTTTTTGTTTTGAAAGGAACAAGATCAAGTTTATTATTGATGAAAGTGGTTGTACGTCGAGGGAGACTTAATACCTAAACCCCGAGTACGATTGCAAAGATGCTCGTTGAAAACCACATTCGTGTTTTTTACATAATAATGTTATTTGATATTTGATTCTCTCTAATTGTTGTTCTTCCAAAAATACCATTAATTTGTCCTTCATTTGCTTTAATTTTCTCAAGTCATAGTTCACAAGTCATCCTATATAGTTATCTGACCATGAAATGAAAGCATGTTGCTAAAAAACGAAGTCTCGATCTGTGAAAAGATCCGATATCTCATATATGGGAACCCAAAAAATTGATTTTGACCAAAAATAAAAGTACAGATAGAGAAAATTTCATGTTGGGAAAAATAGATTAGCAGTAATGACGAAAAATTTAGAAAGATGAATGGTGTTTTCTTGTGAGAAACAGAGAAAACGAAAAGTTGGGTCTAAATTTTTGTCTCCAGATTAAGAAAGATTTGGAGAACAAATTGTATTTTCGGAAGCACAATAATCAAAGTGAATCAAATAGCAATCAATAATAAAAAGAGGCAGGTGTGATTTTCAATTTTGAGGGTGTCAGTTTCACTCATAATTAAGATAATTTCTTAATATTAATGATTTTTGAAATATTCACGTGAAATGGTATACATATTAAGTGATGTTGTGTGATGCGTTATAAACCATCTCAATCAACTTTTATTTTGAAACCATTCTTTTTTGAAAATCTGCTGGTAACCTAATTTATTGGAAACTTTGATTGTAACCCGAGGGGGACAAAGAGCCTATACCTTGAGTACAAAAGTACATATCTTCGTAGAGAACATTTTGAATAATAGCAGGAGTCTCCGCTAACCAAAATTATCAAGAAAAAAAGCAAGATGAGCTATTAGCAACACCATTTGCTTCTCTATAAATGTGGTGTACTTAGATAGAGTCGATCTCTTGTAGATACATAGAGCAGTCAAATAAAATACCACAAACCTCCAAGAACTCCGTAGTGCCACTAGAAAGAGCCACCACAAGGGATGCAAAATGTGACTATATGGTACTTGACATTTAAAAAAAATTGTAAATAGTATATATCCAACTACGAATTCCATTAGAATGATGAATATTATTGTGGATTTTATCACAAATAGTGTTATAATTCGAACCCTAGCAACAATACGAACCTGATACTGAAAAGTATTCCAAATAGTACCTCAACTATGCATTCCAAATCAGTAGCTTGCTCAATTCGAATGAAATTGTGCAAAACACAGCAAGCATTTATAATCCTAACTTGTGTTTTGATGTTGAAAAAGGATGGAGTACGCATTATACTCCATCTCTTTTTTAACAACCCAAATGACCGTTCAATTACATTCCTTGCAATTGAATGACGAAGATTATACAATTCTTTGTAATTCTCAGGTCGATTGCCAGTCCATTCATTTAAGTGATATCTAGTTCCTCGATATGGTGCTAGAAAACCAGGTCCGTTAGTATATCCCGCATCCACTAGAAAATACTTATCTACAATACGAATTTTAGGACACAAGTTAGAACTTAGAAGTTTACTATACCTAAGTTTTAAATTAATTTAAAACTAGTATTACAAATTACCACTTGGAACATGAAGCCGATTATTCCTACGTAGAGCATCTCGTAGAACACGAGCATCAGAAGAAGAACCCTCCCATCCAGGTAGTACATAGATAAATTTTAAATCTGGGGCACAAACTCCTAAGACGTTAGTGGAAATATCACCCTTCCTATTTCGATATCTCGGTCTTTCCTCAGCAGACACAGTCACTGGAATGTGAGTTCCATCAAGTGCCCCTAGACAATTCTAAAAGCAAGATAAAAGAATGACAAAAAGAAATAGTAAGCTTAAGATTATTAATAACAATATTAAAATAAACATAAGTTTTCACTAGTTACAAGAGTACCTCAAACCACTTCCACTTCTCTCTTTCTGAACTACCAATGGCTGATGACTGGAATTTCAAGTATTCCTTACTTATTCTCATCATTGCGTACAATACGTTGTTGAATTGCCGACTAACTGTTTCCTTAGAACGATAATAGTCAAAACCGACTTTTCTATACTTCAAGTTGTGAGCAAGTATATTTAAAAATATAGCTACTGACTCTTCAACCGAAACATTTCTTGTACGAACTAACCCACCTTTTCCTTGTAAAATCTCACATAACCTCCTAAATGCGCTCTTGCTGACTCGTAGTTGTTCAATACAATCTACCTCTTTCCCATCGTACAAACGGTTTAAGTAAGACCGTCTTTCATGATCCCAGTCATGTGAAGGCTCTTTAACAAGAAAAGTCTTATGATACCACTCTATTATTATAGCAATGACAGATATGGTAGCGCCAATAACAATTTTCATTCTTTTTTTATTTTCCTCTTCTTCTATGCCACGCTTTCGTTTTAAGCTCATTAACATGTTACCAACACTCATGATAGCCATACCTGTTTAAACATGAATACTACTTTTATATAGTTGTTGCAAAACTAGCAGTAAGCACCAAATAACAAAAACAACAGCTTAAACTGAAACAAAGAGGTTTATTGAGCACTTGCTTAAACTCTGCCCTTAATCTGTTTGTTGTTCATTTCAATCCCAGCCACAAAGAGAAAAATCAAGCATTCCTACAAACCAAAGTATATAAACTGAAACAAGAAATAGCATTTCACAATACCACAAACCAAAGTTATAAACTGAAATCAATAAATAGCAAACTTTTCTATCCAAAAACAATTTAAATAGGAATCTTCTAATCATGCTCATCAATTTTTTGGTTTAAACCGATGAACATGTAGTGAACTTGGGAATGGATTAATAGATTAATCCCATCTAAATTGAGATTAAATCCCAAAGCATATCCAATTTCAATTTAACTGATGTTCATTACTGGGAATCTTATTGATACAAAGCATAGTAATTTCAATTGCAAAATCAATATAGAATGAAAATTTCATGATCCACAAAATCTTATTCATGAGAATACAGAAACCACAAAACTCATTCTAATGGCATAAAAATCTCATAGCCTATAATTGAAAACAGAAAGCATGAGATAGAGGTTGAAATCTAACCTTTAGCCAGAAGAAGAAAACCCAAAGATTAGAACAGATCGATGCAAGTTTGGCGCTCTGGAAGAAGAAAACCCAGAAGAAAACCCATCTGCAACGGCTGTAGCTTTATACAGAGCCATAGATGAAAATTTTAGCGCGAGGTTTTCAGTTTTGGCGCTCTGGAAAATAGGATTCCCACTTGGATGGAATTCAGAAAAAACGCCTATTTCGGGAGGAATTCAAGTAAGGAATTTGCTTCCCCAAATTCCACGATTCTTTTCCATAGGAATTCCTGATTTCAGGGGATAAGGAAGCCAAACGATAAAATTGGACAGGAGGAAATGTAAAATCCTTATTTTTAATTAAATTCCCTCACTTTTTCCCTCATCCAAACACACCCTAAGAGACTTTGGTAAAAATGGTCCTTGGATTTTTTGTGCTTGGATAAATCCCAACTCTTCATTACAAATCTAAGGAATATGAATTTATGGTTGCAAATTCCACAAAACACCCAAAAAGAGCATGAATTTTGTGGAATTTAAAATACTTAAAGAGATGTTTCCTCTCTTTCTCTCGGATCCTCATTCATCTTATGATCAGAACCCAGATGAGCATCAACCAACCATTTTTCATATGCTTGAGAAAAATTCAATGTATGTACGTGAGCAATATCGTTCTCACATGGTGTTATGAGAATGATAGCTAGAGAAGTAAAGGGTGATGCTACCACTCACTGTAGGAAGAATCCTTGTGTTTGTGACCCTATCACATCAACATCGATCCATTATCCACCTCCCACAATTAGAACACTCTTTTTCTTGAACTTCTCCATCCATGTTCTCCTCACCCTACAAGGCTACATGTCTCTTCAAAGATGCATGTATAAGATAAACACAACACCACATAGTGACTTTATTATTTCTCAAATATTTTTGGATAAACTTTTAGAGTTTTAGACCTAGCTTGCTTGGTCCGCATCCTTTTTGAACTTCTTGAACTTAAATGAACAGAAATTGCAAATCAAGAACGATCGAGCATCCCGATCATACAAGAGTAACATCAGATTTGCTCGATAACAAACATGCATATAGAGATGAAATGTTGATAACACGAGTTAATAATATGTAAAGTCAAACAGACGAACATAATTCACATATGTAACCTAGCTATTATAAATTAGTATAACCAAGTAAATTATCATTTTCCGTTGAGGACAAGACTTTTTGGACAAGACATGCATCAAAGGTCCCAAATAAAAGTGAAGTCTAATATTAACTAATAATGCAAGTAGTGGTTAGCGGGGTCATCTTTTTTCCATCCCCTCAAGTGCGTTACTCACTTCATCATTACAACCTCAATATACTTAATCCTCAGTTCCTCTTTTGATGATGAGTTCTCTGCATCCCCAGCCTTTCCTTTCACCACTTTCGGTCTGCCTTTCATCTCCTTGTTTAGTTGTTTAAGGAAATTATGGTAAGAAATGTATTGCATGCTCATATATTATATGAATGAATATGTTATATAATATATATATATATACACACACACACACAATATTCTCTTAGCTCACCATGCTGAAACAAAATATATTAGTATTTGAGTATTTCAACCCCATAGGGATTTTTTTTTTGTAAAATTAGAATAGATCAGAGATTCGATCTCATCTAATATAATAAAAAATATATATTAGTATTTTTTTCATGGTCTTGTATTTGGTCCTGGATGGAGATAGAACAAATAGAAAAGAGTTTTGTATTTGATTATGGATCAAGATAGAACGAATAGAAAGGAAAGAAAATCTAAAATGGATATTTGGTCTCTATAAGCTAAATTTAATTATGTCATAATTAAGAAAATTTGGGAGATTTTTTTTTCAATTCTCACTTTTGTTTGCTCAAAAATCGTTTCAGCCGGTGTCAAACAGCCGAGGGCTTCTTGGCTTACACGTGTCCTTCCACCTCAGTGACGTGTGCGAGGGTGTGCCAACTCGTCGCTGGGAGGCCGTGCGAGATTTTGTTCTGGGTTAATAACTTTGCGCGTTTGATCTGACTTCCAATCTTGCAATTGTGGGTAGAGGAATGAACGATCTCTGCTGTAAGGTTCTCTTTGCCTTGGATGCAAGGACTTTACACAAATCGGTTTTACTAGCCAGAGTCTTCGTGCTGTGTAACTTGGACTTGGCCCAGCACTCTTCATTCTTCTCCAGGCCAGCGACGTTCTTGTGAGCCTGGCCTATCCGTATGCCACGTGTGCTTTGCCAAATTTAGGTTCAAACAACTTTACAACCAAAGATCTGAGGTGGTTGATGTAGTGATTTGACACCAAAGTTGTTACAGGAGAGATTCTGGGTTAGACTCCCCTCGGATACCAGGTTGGGGTGGGGTGGAGGTGTGTGTGTGTAAAAAAAAAAAAACTTTACAACCAAAGATTGGAATGTAATGGAATTTAGTGTTTGTTCCTATTCTTTTTTGCATTATTTTGTGTTTGGTTAGGAAAGAAAATCTAACTTTTGGTATTTTTTGTCTATCTAAAGCTATGTTTTTGTCATAATGATCACATAAATTGCAAGAAGTTTAAAAGAAAATCTAGAGGATTTCTTTCCAAGCTTTCCTTTAAACCGAAGATTGGAAAGTAATGATATTCAATATATATTTGTGCCATTTCCATCACCTACCTATTACATTTCTTGGAATTCAATTCCTTTACCAATATTCCAACTAAGTCTAAAATTTAACCAATTACGGAAAGAAGTTTTGCGTCAACTTTAGAATTAATAATGTTAGGTGCTTTGTATGAAATGACATGCTAGAGTAGACTAATCACCAAGGCAATTATATATCCCATCAAATCGAAGCAATTGAAAGAACTAAGCAATGACCTAAAATATATGTATCTATCAAGAACCACTCTCGAATTCTTGTGGGTTCCATTGAAGTGAAGGTTTGGTAGTAGTTCACTTGTGTTTGTGGGCACTAGCAATAGCCAATAAGGCAAGGCTCATAACTGGCATGGGCTCACTAGTTGAGGGGGTATGATTGGATCATGAAACAAGGCTCGTGGGCGTCAACTTTCCCATGCAACTTTGTTCAATTCTTTTCGATTTGTTTAGGGAGGATTGGGAAAAAAGCAAAGGCTAAGAAAGAAGCTCTATTAATTAGCCAAAAAAAAAAAAAAAGAAAGAAGCTCTATCCCTATGAGCCTGTGACCCCATTTCAAAGAGAGAGGCAAAAAGGAGTGTCAGGAAAATGATCAAACAGATGTTAAAGATTGTAGAAGGAGAAAAGAAAAGGGAGAAAATGGTGAGAGATGTTAATTAAAGATTAACTAAAGGCAAAAGCAAAAGGAAAGCTGTCAATCCCTCCCTTCTTTCTTTTAAAAACCATCCAAAACCAAACAGGTAGCCTGCAAAAACAAGTAAACATAGAAACAGAGTAGAAAGCAATTACAATCAACAAGCATGAAGGCAAGAGATGCCAAAGGAGCTCTTTCTGCAGATCTACTGGTATGTTTTCCTTCAAGAACCAATCTAACCCTTATGCCCAAACCCATTTGCAGCCCAGCAAGATCCTCAGAACCCAAAAAGCACCACCACAATCACAACCGCCAGCTCATCAAGAGAGGTAGAACCAAAAGCTTTGGCCAGGCCAGTCCTATGTTATGGGCAAAAACCAAGGCAATGGGCTCGGAGATCTCCGAGCCCACATCCCCAAAAGTCACCTGTGCCGGACAGATCAAAGTCCGGCACAAGACCGGCTCGATCAAAAGCTGGCAATCAGTGATGGAGGAGATTGAGAGGATTCACGAGAATAAAAAGCACAAGAAGCCAAAACCCAATTGGGTCGAGGCTCTCGGGTTCAAGAAAGATGTAATGCAATTCTTGACTTGCTTAAGAAGAATCCGATTCGATTTTCGGTGTTTTGGGTCCTTCCCTCAGCCAGATATCACTTCTGACGATGAAGACGATGAAGAAGAAGAGGAAGACAAAGAAGAAACCCATGTGGGCGTTGAAGGAAGTGAAGGTACTGATGAAAATTCAAGAACTGTTTTTTCGAAATGGTTTATGGTTTTACAGGAAAATCAGGAGAGTGATGGGTTCTGCAAACAAGATAGAGTTGATAGAGATGATGGGCCTAATTTCAACGACGACGGATCGACTTCTGCTATACCCTCTGTTCCACCACCAAATGCTCTGTTGCTAATGAGGTGCAGGTCTGCTCCTGCAAAGAGTTGGTTAGAAGAGAAAGAAGAAGAAGAAGAAGATCATGAAGAAGAAGAAGAAGACAAAGAAGAATGCCATCAAGAAAAGGGATTAGAAAAAGAAGAGAGAAAAGGCAAAATTACGTTGAAGAGTTTAATGGATGAAGAGAAGATGAAGAAGAAAGAGAACCTGGTGGTCATGACATACGGTTCTGATTTGTACAACATTTCAACTGAAATTGCCAAGGAAACATGGGTTGTTGGTGGGATGAAAGATCCAATTTCGAGGAGTCGAAGCTGGAAGAGATGATGATCATGATCATGATCATGCTCTCGTTCTTTTTTTTTCCTTTATTAGTTTTCTGTGATATTTTTTTTAGCTTCCTTTTTTGGGAGCTGGGAAATTCAAAAGCTCCTTTACCTTTACTTTGGTTTTCATTCTTGTTGTTTAGATTTGTACATGTACAGCACTAAAGCTTTTCTTTTTGTTTCCCTGGAAAAAGATTTTACAGCCATCTACATTATCTTGGTGGTATTATGTACATGTCGAATTAGATTGCTGATTAAGTGTGACAGATGTTATTTGTTGTGGGTATTCAGCCCAACAAGAATATTCCAAGTGGAAAGAGCTGCCATTTGGTCAGAGTTGTGTCACATAAACTCAGCGCCTCTGACTCCTCTGAGCACAATTGCAAAAAAGGGCATCTCAATTCTCGAAAGAAGCTCTTTCCTTTTGAATTTATGCCAAGAAAGCTGCTCCTTCCTCAAAGCAGAGAGTGTTGAGCAAAAAGACAAGCTCGAATGAAGTTCCACCTCATCGACATGTCGTTTGTATCGTTTGTGTCTTTGGACAAAACTCACTAAACCTCTTATCATTGAACACCTCATTACTTTTCTCATGTCAATCATAAACAAAGTGAACTAAAACAAAGACGATCGATTATTAGCTATATGAGAGGGTCTTCTATTGTCCAAAAAAAAAATATATATGAGAGGGTCTTCTCTCTCTAACCTAGCGCCGCACTATTCCTTCGTCGGCGTTGAACGTTTTTTTCCTCGTGATGGGCACTGGTTCCCTTCGATCAGCCCCGGCATCTCCAGCCTTGAGAAGTCGTCGTATCGCTTGGTGGGTGCATGGTTCTCGACGTCGGGCCTTGAGGGTTATGTCTTGGGGCCTAGCATCTGGCTATCCTCATGGGCAGGGACGTCCCTTAACACAATCGACCAAGGCGATCGCCGTAGGCCTCCGTCTCATATAAGGCCTCAGTTAGAATAAGATCTCCTCCCTTCATTGTTGTTGGTAAGAAAGCCAAAAAGTAATGAATAGTATGTCTAATAGAGAAGCACAAGCAAGGCCTCGAAAATAGTTTGCACTCTCTAGTCTCCCTTTAGTTTCCTTCATGTGATTTGTCCTATTAATTTGATCAAGTGAGTGGCTCAACTAAAGCAATATAACATTAAACTAATTAAATGGCAAATTATAACTATGGACATAGATTCAAATTAATAACCCATATTTTTTGTTTTGGTCCCGACACTTCAAGCAACATGAAATCCAGGAAATAACAAGTAAGGGGGTAGCTAGCTTAGTACTTTACATAATATGGTTAGAAAATAATTATTCTATATCAGTAGTCATTTATATAAGATAATGTTTCAACTCTCAAGACTTACAGCTTGCCTTGCAAGACATAAAACACATCACATGCAATACACTTTTGCTATCGAAAATATTGATATTGAACAGGTTAGGCATGTATTGGATTGGTATATTGCGGTTAATTGAAGAGTTTTGAATGTAAAATTTGATAAGTGTTTTAGCATCTCAATAAAAAAAATGATTTTTCCAATGAAATTGTTGAAGCATGAAGAAAAACATAAAGAAGAAGTTTTTTCACGCGAATAGTGTTTTCCTCGATGACAAAGGGTCTTTATATGTTGCTCCAGCGGTCCAGCAGTCCCTTGCAATTGCCTTTTAGGATTTAAACTCTTAAACCCACAAAGAAACTCATTAAAGAATAATCTTTAATAAATCTTTGCTTCGATATAATTCCATCTTCAATTGGCCGGGATCACCTCATCATCAAAGCTTCCTTCTTCCATAGGAAAACCTCCATCGTGCATAAAATCATCTCTTTAATTCTTTTTTCTCCTCTTTGCATTAGACTCACTACAAACCTAAAGAAAAAAAAAATTAAAAAGCCCAAAACAATAATAAACTAATCAAGAAAGCATAGAAAATATTAGAATAATTGTCACATAAAATGCTCCTATCAGTAAGCATTCAAGCCAAGTATTGTTCGGGGGATGCTTATTAATTTCGCTCTAGGCGTAAAAACCTCAAGACCAGCCCTGGGGCAAGGAAAATGGTGGTCGGGTGAAATGAGGGCCGAAAGACCCAAACACCAAAATGAACTAGACTGACAACCTGAAAATACGAACTAGCTTCAACAAAATTATTCATTAGTAGACGACCAAGCAAGATCGGAAAAAAGTTGGACGCTCTGTGGCATGGGGAGCACAAACAAGAACGTAGCTTAGGTCTGTTGAGACTCACTTACCATGTTGCTGTTGATGGTAATGCTTGCCCTAATTACAAAGGCGAAGAAAAAATTTAAATTTTAGTTAAGTTTTATATGCCTACAAATTAAGATGGACTTATGTTGTCTGGTTATTTGAATCTATAAATTAATTTCTGACTGCTACAGAATTTAGTGTTTTAGGCCGTTGAAAATTCTATAATTATGAGTTAGGTTTTCTGATGTTTGTCCTCTATTGTAGGCTCATTTTTTTTTAATAATGTGAGCGAACAAGTATGAATGAGCGGTGTTTGTCAATTTTATAGTTGTTTGGCCTTTAGATTTATGGGTTCGAGCCTAAAAAGTTGATATATATGTCATTTTGACTTTAATAAAGTAATAATTTTATTCGATTTTAAAACAAAAAAGATCGGAGAATCTTCAATATAGAGTGTTTGATTTTAGAGTTATATTAGATGATTATATTTATATATATTAGCATTCTCCACACATGCTGTACATGTGTAAAAAAAATTTTATTAAGAAAAACGAAAATTAATGAGAAGTTATTTTAGAGATAATGGTGGGAAGTTACTTGAGAGGTAGTAATTATATGCAGACAAATAGTGAGAAATTATATGCAGATAAACAGTGAGAAATTATTGCAGAGAGAGCGAGATAGTTTTTTTTTTTTCAATTTTGATTTTTTTGTTACTTCCCTTTTTGTTTTTTTTTTTGTACTTTGACAACTTTATTACCAGAAAGTAAAAATTGGGTTAGTTTGGTAAAAAAATTCTGTTTTGATTGACAATATGAGTTTGCTTAAATAATAGTATAGATATATATGGCCCTGAACTTAATCTTAGAAATTGAAATGTGGAGGAGAGAATTCGCGGGGGAATTGCGGTTAGGAAAGGAAAGGAACCTGGCTGCCATCTCCAACGTTAACTAACCACAGAAAAAAAAAATAGATTATCTAAAAACTCTCCTGACCAGACCTCCTCTGTGAATTGCAAAAGTATAAATGAGACTCAAATTCCAAAGAGAAAAGCAGAGAGATTGGAAGAGAAGATTTTGGTTGGCGTCTTCCTCTTTGCATCTCTTTCCCAGTTGTTGTACGTCGATCCACTTCGTTGTGTGTGTGTGGCTGGCCTGACTTGTTAAGGCAGAGAAGGCCTAGCCACACTCTACTCTACGTACTCTCAACAATGGCACCCCCGAAGCGGAATATTATCATTGGAGTTGTGGTAGCCATCCTCATTATTGTTGTTATCGTTGCAGCCGTAGTTCTTGTGACTAAATATGCCAAGCCAACCAAAAAAGCTTCTGGCGGCAAATCTGCTCCAGCAGCACCCACGAAAGATGCACCAAGCAAACCAGCTGCAGCAGCACCCGCGAAAGATGCACCAAAGAAAGATCCACCACCCAAGAAAGATCCACCGGCAGCCAAGAAAGATCAACCGGCAGCCAAGAAAGATCCACCGGCAGCCAAGAAAGATCCACCACCCAAGAAAGAGGCACCGGCAGCCAAGAAAGAGGCACCGGCAGCCAAGAAAGATGCACCGGCATCCAAGAAAGAGCCAGCCAAGAAAGAACCAGCCAAGAAGGCAGCAACTACTTAGAAGACCGAATACAGTTTTGAACGGATTACAAGGACAAGTGCCAGGGGGCGGATCCCAAAGTTTTCCAATAATTTTTGACAATATGTTTTGGTAATATGCTGGCTAAAAATCCATATTGTACAACTTGCCAGGACAGCACGATTGATTCATGAGTGTTTATTTTTTTTGGAGTTCTTTTCGGGTAATAATAATATTTTAATTTTTTGCAAATTTGACTAATTATAATTTATACCCAGTTAAGGTTTAACTGCTTAATTCTAAGTAGGTTTAACTGCGCGCTTCTTTCTTGTTCAACCTTAATTTCTTCTTCGACAAAAAGAGAAAATGAAAATAAAACTTTGTGTCATATACATCAAAGGATATTGCACCTTTAACGCATGATCAGAAAATTACATCTCATGCACGCCATCCACATTCCATTCAATATAGATGAATTGTTTCTGTATCTCTCTCTATCATTTTTTTTTTTCACAAACAAAACCCAACAATTCCTTAAAATTATCGATATGTATCAAGCTGCCATGGCTGGGAAGTTCTCTATATGATGAGAACTTCCGGAGGAGGATGGATATGCTCTCTGCATGTGAAAAGATTAACTACGTACAGTTCTTTATCTTCAACAAAAAAAAATAGTTGTTGGCTATGATTATTTAAGTTTTTTGAAAAAAAATTACTAGAAGTTTGGACTTATTGACAAATTTTCTTATTTTTAATTAATTTTATACTTAATGCACTAAATGATTTTTTTTTGGTTGATAAAATGGCCACAGCCGCCCTTAGACCTTCATTAATGAAACATTCGAATACAAGGGGGACATAGTGTCTAAACCCCAAATTACACAATGCATCTAGAGAACGTCTGACAATAATAACAAGAGTCTCTACTAAATTTATGTATTCTAACTTACACTATTTAGCAGGGATTGCACAACTGGCAAATACCATCCGTTTTATAATATAGGCGGCATACCGAAAAGATCATGCCAAAAAAAAGCTATAAATCATCGATTAGCTAGCTAAGCTTTCCCACTATATATATATGCAGTCAACCGGAAATTCCGGTAGCTCTACATTGTATTATGCACTAAATGATTATAAATAAATTGACGATTGTTTTTAACCTATATATAAGCAGTGTTCTAAAAATCGTTATCCGCAAGTCAGGCAGCGTAGAGTGGCCTAGCGCCTATGCGGGGACTAGTCAAATGCCTAAGCAGTTTTTTTATTTTATTTTAATTTTATTATACAACATATAAATAACTAAATAAGTGCCTACTTAAAACAAAAATTATATTTGTATTGAAAAACATAAACATGCAAAATAGAAGTATATAAAATGTACTATAATTGATTGAAAACATAGGGAAACAAATTCTGATTTTTTGAAACTCGCCTATGCCCGCCTAGGCGGATTTACAACTATTCGAGGTTGTTGGTCTCCGCCTAGCGCCTAGGCGGGGACTAAATGGGCCTAGACGGGAATTTTTAGAACACTGCCTATAAGAAAATTGTGATAACCTATATTTTTAATAAAGTCTTATTATGTATTTGTATTATACTATTGTTTAAGTAATTAATTATGTGTTTAAATAATAATTAAAACAAAACAAAGAAGAAGAAGGTCTAGAATGATCAGGAGAGCATATGTGGCAAGAAAGAAAGTGCCAATTAATTATTGTCACCAACTCAAGTTGGGATAAAAGGAGAGGAATGGTTGAACGGAGGGGGAGGCAGAGAGAGATAGAGAAAAAGTGAAAAACAAAAAGGAAGAGAGAGCGACAAGAAAAAAAATATATATATTAAGGAATGATCGGGAAGGATCGAGAGGAGGGGTGAAAAGAGAGAATGAGAGAGAGAACACGGAGGAGGAGGCTCGCGAACCCTCTCTACCCATCTCTCGAGTTCTCTCTGTCACTTTCGATTCCATCGGACACAGTCAACCAAAAATCACCATCGTTTTCCTTCATCGTCAATCATGACCTAAGAATGAAACTCCGATTTGTTATGGGATGGTTTGGGTCTAGTATAAAGAGGTCGGTAGAATCATACAAAATCACGTAAAGTTCTTCCAACTTCTTCATCTTTTCTTTCAGTATTTCGTGATTGGGGTTAAGTTCTATTTAGTTTCAAGAGATTTTATCAGCCTAATATCTTGATTGAGCTTGATTGAGGTTAGTGAATTTTAAATGGTTAGAGTAAAATTGATTATACATTTTAAGATGTTTTTGTATGTTTATGTGCTTTTAATGGCTGACCGTTGGAATGAAAATACTTAGATATCTGTCCATTTTGGTTGACGAAAAAGGATTATCACGTTCTATGAATTTGCTTATGTAAAATAATTCTCTAATGGAACCAGAGTAGTGAATCAATAAAGTGTGATCTGAAAGGAAAAAGAAACATGGAACATGGTTAATGAACTTAATCCAGTTAGGCCCGAAAAAATAATTAAGTAGGGATTGTGTCTCCCTAAGGTGAAAAACCCAAAACCCAATTGGAGATCCGCTTGTACGGGGTGTCCTCGATGGCCTTAATTCGAGGGAAAAATCCACTTAGTATGGAGTATTCTCGGTGACCTTAATCCGAAAGGTATTTGGCCTAACTTGAATAAAGAAGGAAGAAAAGAAACTGATGTTAGATGAATTCTCAAAGAAAACATATTAGAATGAAAAATTGGTGAACTAATTTGGTTCTATTGGACTTATATTTTCTGAATTTGTTAAAAGTGTTTATTGAAATTTATTTGATCTCTTATTTCGTCACTTCCTAGGGCAGGGTGTGACACAAATAGATGGCCAGCTTGACATCTTTATGGCATAACATGTCTTTTTTTTTTGGCTAATACATAACATGTCTTCTTTGTCATTAATTATACCCCGCAAGCAATTTAACGAAAATTTTACTAATTAATTATACCACGTACTGTTGTCTTTAATTATTTGATTGCTATTTCAATACGCTTTTACTAAGCTTCAATGCATTCATGCCCCTGCATTTTATGGTTTGTATTCCTCAACACATTGATGAAGAAGCTGGGTTTGAAAAGCAGATTTGAACATATTTTGTTTCTGTTTTTTTTTTTGACTAAAATTTATTTTTATTTGAAATTTAATAAAATAAATAAGTTTTGTCAACTTAGTATTCAATATAAATGAAATCAGCATTTTGCCCATGTCCTAATCACAAAAGAGCGGTGCCATGTATGTGACACATAAGCATATTTAATGAAAAATTTGACAGAAGTAAAATAATAATTAACGGAGAATTAGTTCGGGCACCACTAGATTCGACGTTATTGAAATTTAAGTATCAAAAATTGCAATTGACTATAGTTTAACTGTTTAAGTACCATTTTGAGATTTTTCCCAAATACCAATCATGCATAATGAATTACTAAGCTCACTTCTAATTTCTAAACATAATTACTGAGCTCTAAAAGTCTTTCAAAAGGAAGAAAAATAAAATCATGAAGCAATACAATAGAAACGCCAATCTCAACTTTCTGTTTCTATGATTCAGGTCCATTTGCTTCCCATCCTTTTTTATTAGCCCAATTGATGTTTCTTCTAGAGTGTGGGCTTCTTCTCTTGAGACGTGATGTTTATGTCACCATGAATGTGCACAACGTATTGTTCTTGTTTTTGTTGTTTCTGTTTGATTTATAATCCTGAACCGCTGTATAATTTGACTGAGCTCTCTAATAATTCGTGGTGGTTGCCTGGAATTTCTTTGAGACTTGATCCATTTTTGTATATCTTGAAGGCTGGGATGGTGCTCACGTCCTCCAGTTTTGCCAAGTAAGGGTGGTCTTCTACCTCCACCTGAGTTTATGAACACATAGGCAAATAACGCAACTATAGATTAATTAATGTTAAATTAGTACTTACAAATAGTTTTCATTTCGTTAGATATGTCGTATCACTCGTATGTTATGTTGTAAGACTATCACATTGGTCCACGAATTCGAGCAAAAATTCGACTGATGAATTCCGAAACGAGCTTAAGCTTTTCACACCAAAATTTGTTTATAATCTTATTAATGACAAACCTTGAGGAAATTGACAGAAGGGAATCTTTTGCAGACTTGTTCCAGGGCTTGCAACACTTGCTTCTGTCTAGTTTTGCTGCAGAAGAGCACCACTGACATCCCTGTTATTGACTCGAGCAGTTAGTCTTTGTTGAGTCCAAATCAGTTTAGGTAGAGCTCGAGAAAGAATAGTGAGTTACCAGGAGAGGTCACATAGTGTCTGAAACGCTCATTGTTGGAGATGCAAACCAAACTTGATCCAAATTTCATGTCCCTAATATCTTCACCATTTTGTCTTTTCAGTTGGATTTGGGCTTCAAACAAAGCCCTCCCAACTTCTTCATCTCCAGGAGTTTCTCTAATCAGCACCTCATAATCCTTAACTGAAGCTCCCCACCTTTCCAACTAATACCACAAAGCAAAAACAAGCATAAAATTAGTGATGGGATTTTAGGAAAAAAAGTATATATAATGGCTTAGAGACGCAAGAAATTCTTGTATAAAACCGTTGTATATGACCAAACCTGTCACGCTGGCATGTGACAGGTTGAATGTGAGAGAAGTGTTGTACACAAATTTTTGAGAGGGGATTAAAATTCACCTTGGCATTGCAATCAGCCCGTCGCAGCCTAGCCTTGCTATAACAAGGCTGCACATGAAGAGCTGCAGTGCAATCTTCAACAGCCTTTTCAAATTGGCGAAGCTTAGAACGACAAGCTGCTCGATTACATAGCAAAACTGAGTTGTATGGATCCTGCTCTAGTCCTTGGCTATAGGCTACACTGGCTTCCGTGAATTTTGATGCCTTGAAGAGAAGGTTACCATTCAATCGGGCTGATGCAACAGCTCTAGCCCTCTTCACCACCGTGCCGATTTCCTTGTGACCCGGATTGAGTCGTGCTGCCTGTTGGGCTGCAGCCATAGCATCCTCAAACCTGTAAACCCCATAACTCGGTTAACATTTTCACAAAAGATAAAACGCAACTGCTATTTGCACTTATAGTTTATCATTTTGCACTCTAAATTAATATTTTATAATACTTGAACACTCGTAAAAAGAGTTCTAGAAGCTAATGGAGGAGAGTTGCTAAAATTGTCCAAAATAAAAATAAATTAATTTTGGACCAAATTGTAAAAGATCAAATAGTTTTCACCCATCTGTTGTGGCTTATTTGTTAAGCCTTAAACTGAGCCTCACATATTGATATATTAATAAAAAACAGTCTCAAATCACATCTCAATCTCCCAACTTTTCGTCACTTTGAAGATGAAATTGAGACTTTTTCAATAACCGATTGCAATGTGAAAAGCAGTTTACACTTGAAGAAAATGTAATTAACACTAATACTGAGTCATCAGTGGACAAATGGTGGTTGCAAAGTCTATTTAAATGCGACTGCAGATTTAATTAATAGTCACTAACCTGCCAGCAGCCAAGTAAACTTGTGCACCAATCATTAACAGATAAGCACTGTTTGCCATGCCAAAGAATTTAGTGCACAAAATAATGCTGAAATTGGGTCTGTTCTGGTAGGTGGAATATGCCTCTTCATGTCTGTGAAGCTTCAACAAGGCCTCAGCTTGTAGAGCAAAGACCTATCAGTAAACAAAAAGCATTACTATAAGTAACAGATTATATTAGGTAGAACTAGGGGTTGACCAAATAAAAGCGGACCTGTGGAGCTGAATTGGCACCTGAAGACATTGCCAATTGGGTCTCATTCAGCAAAACATTCCACTCCTGTAATTTCTGAGCTTCAATGCATCTGCTGAGGCATTTTTGAAGAGCCTGGCATTGATCGATATCTTTCGAATAAGCATATGGACCAGAAAGTTTGTAATGATCCAATGCTTTCTCTGTTTCTCCTAGTCTGCAGAGTAAAAGCACAAACACAATTACATATAAGTCCGAGTCTTGCAGATAAAAAAAAAATTTAGAGCCTTATTATCAGTTTCATATTACCTGAGATATGCTGTTGCTAGCCGGTAATGAGCTTTGTGATAAGTAGGCTCAATCTGGATGGCTTCTTTGCATTCAAAAACTGCCTCAATAAGGCGGCCTAAACCAATCAAAGCAGCACTTTTGTTGCTGCGATAAGCTGCCTTATTCGAATCCAAAGCAATTGCTCGATCATATAAAGCCAAGGCCTCTTCAAATCTGTTCTCCTTGTATGCTTCATTTCCCATTGACTTCAACACTTCAGGGTCTAATTTATTCCCAGAATTAAGAACTCCCAAGTCATCACTACTCTTCCTCACAATGTTTCCCATGACAGCAGCTTTACATTTTGGTGTGGAATTGGGAGTACTATTGCTTGTTAGCAGACTCGAAATTCCAGGCTGCAGCCTCAAGTTCCCCAACTGTCCTGAATGAATGACACTACTTGAACTGGCTCGGACCAGAGCTTTGCCTTCATTGGCTTGATGGTGATCACTGATCTTCCTACTAAACTCGGCCGAGCTAGTAGTGGATGCCTTTTGAATCTTTCTATCCTCCGGCGCCACAAACACCTTGATTTGTCTTGAACCATTGGAAGAGGATGTTGAGCTTCTTGCAGCATCTGAACTTCTTCTTCCTTGAAGTACCTTTTGGTGAGTACCTGTGGAAGAATGCCTTGGATGATCCAAGCTAGGCTTTCTGGTGTGCTTCGCTTCTGGATTCGGAGAAGGCTTACCCGAATTGGAGGAGATTACGAAAGAAACCTCTTTGGATTCTTTAGGCTTCTTGGAATCATCATTGTCTGGCGCCTTCAAATGATTTTGAGTAATGTTTGTGGGTAATGAATGAACCAAAGATTTTCTTGAACACTTGAAAATCCCAGCTATAAAACCACAACCGAAGTCATTATTCTGCACCTTATAATTGGCCATCTCTGCCATTACTCTCTTTAAGTTATTGATACCTCTTGCAGAAGATATAGACTTATTGGAAAAAGATTGATAGATGAGCAAATGATTTTGACAACAGAGGGAGATATCAGAAATCATATCATAATATTATAATATGAAGAATGTGTACAGTGCATAGTATCAGAAAATTACAATAAAATGAAAGAATGGCTCAGCATAACTATTTGAAGGAAGCTGAAGGGTTTTATAAAGGAAATGAAATAACCAAGAGATGACTTGACCATGAAGGATTTTTTACGTGACTGCATATTATCCAAAAGGGGTGTGGATGTGTATATAAACTCAAAGGCTCCTCCTAGAGTGGCTTACAAGAAACCAGCTTTATCTTTAGGAAGAGAGTGTGTAGGGTCAAACTATAAACAAATTTAACTTGCATAAGGAAAAAGGTTAATCCTAGCAGGGCTTTTTGATTTTTGGGTTCCCAACAGTCTTATACTAGTGACCAGTTGAAATGAAATACCAAAAAAAAAGAAAAAGGAGCAGAACTATTCAAAACTTACAGGTAAAAGTGATATGATCATAAGAATTAAATATACTTATTGATAGAGACTTCTCAACCTCCTGGTTCTATCAATACTCAAGATGACATGTAACAATTAAATGTCATCTTTTAAGTTTTAAACATGATCAAATGGAAAATTTAATCCACACTTGATTTTAATATAGATATTCTCCACTATGCATGAAAAAGGGTACCTCAACTCACATTCAAAATTGGCAGGTAGAATTAGTATCAAATGTTATACTCAACCAAAACTAATAGCTTATGTTGTACACCAACTGAGGTAGATATATGGAAATGATTTCATGAGGAAGGAGCTTTCTGGGTACCATGTAGAAACTTCATAAAATGGGGCCATTCACCAAACCAACAATGAAATGAAATGAAACTTTCAATATTTGAATGAAATTAGATTCATATAAATATTGGCACTATTGAATATATATTACTCATAGTAGATAGTCTATATCAAAGTAAGGTCTTTATCAATTTGAAAATTAATTAAAAGCTAAAAAAAAGTGTGATTAGCCTATTAGATTAATTCTAACAACCTCCACCATTGGAACTACGTGTACCAACTTGATGAATCTTGTATTTGGTGTACATATATAAATTGGTGCTTATGCAAAGAACAAGGTTGGTACAAGTTATTTTCTGTCGGTTTGTGCAATATAATTGGCTAATATATACATAAGTTGTAATCTCTGGTTGTTCTTTATACATAAAGAAATTGGATTTAGTGACTTGAAACTTCTGATCTTTAGAAGAAATTTGACCAGGCCATGCCCTCTACATCTATTTTTTTTTTTTTGTTGAATGTATAATATATTATCATAAACGTACATGGGATGTATATTATCAAACAAAAATTTCATTTCATTTCTATGCTCATTACATGAATTGCATACCAACCAAGGTCATGGAAGTCCCATCAAAACTCTATATATGCTCATTATAATTAGCACAAATTTAACTAAAGATGACCGATGCCAATGCATAATTAATTTTAAAGGACCCCAGCTTAATTTAAATTGCGCCCATCTACTGCAAAACATGATCTCTCTCGTCAAGGAGAGAAAACTGTTTGTTCAATTTAATTTAATTTTTTTTATTTTAATATGATGAAAATACATATACCAATTAGTTTTAGGACCATTTTGTGGAACAGCTTTCACAATTAATCTGCAAGAATATTTGTCAATGAATCTGCCCACATAATGTCTGGTGACATATGTCACAAAGCCAGTCGGTGCCGGCTTCTAAACCCCAACAACCACCTCACAATTCTCAGACAATTGAACTCTAAGGCGGCACCAAAAGAATTATATATATATCACATTAATAATTGAGAGCTTGGAAGGTATACAGCACATTCTGATTTATGATTGATCGATGTGCTACTCTTAACTAGCTAAAAGTCATTGAGCCCTAGGTCAAATGACTAAAGCCAATAATGAGCACAAACTAGCTAGTTGATTTAGGAAGTTGATCAAATCTTATAGATCCAATGAAGTATTAGAAACTAAAATGCAATAGAAGTTTGATATACTCGTACAAGTTCGAGTATTCAACTCATAATCCATTAGAGGTAAAACGAATATTAAATAATGAAGTAAGATTCTCATTATTGAGAAGGCGCATTCGTTTATGTATGAGGTGACTAAGAAAGTATATTGGGTGAGATGAAACACAACAAAAACTTTTCCTACAATGATTGTATGCAACGAGCTAGGATATACAAGGTTTTCTTCAGGAACATATATATGTAGCCCTTAGACATGAAACGTTGCTGCAGCTCGCTTAGATAGAAATGTAAGCATTCAGCTAAAATCGATTTTTTTTTTGGACAATAGCGAAGATCGATTGTTGATTAAAGAAGGTTAGAACACTATGAATTGTTAGATAAGGACTTGCACCAATACTATATTATTATCAACTTGGACAACATAACACACCAAATTGGAAGCTAAACTTGTACGTATAAAGTGATGAAGCCCTCATGCGACATGTGTTTCTTGTTCTTGTTAGGGATCCAAGTAGTACATTAGACACTGTATTTGCCGACACTGTAGGCAATTCTGTCATTCTCTTCAAGATAGGAGGACGACAAGTTAAAGTGGGCAAAGGTATAAAAATCCTTAGCCTGGAGATCGAATCACACTTTTTCTGATTTCTGACCACACTAAAAGCTAAGAAGGATGTAGTCAAAGTTTACAACTATGTAGCACGAGAGGACCTACTCTATATGATTCTCATTTTCTAGTTTCCTCCTGCATTCGTCTCTATGTTCAACCACAATTTGAAGAATGGTCACACCAAAATCCAAAAATGGGTGCGAAGCTTTAAATGGAATAAATATGATAAGGGTTTGATTCATGCATGAAAGACCTAGCAATGCTGAAGAATATCTCTGATAGATCCAAGCATAGAATAAATCCGTCTGTATTATTGCTGGATGAGTTTGAAAGAAAATACACGTGTTGTGATTGTTCGCCAATAAATTTGTATATGGATCTATATGCCTTCTGTTTCACACAATCTAAATTCCACACGTGAATTAATATTGACTACAAACATAAGCCAAGAGTCATATGCACCTGTGAGGCTGTGACATGTCTTAAACCACAAGGCACAAGCAATCCGAATGCAAATCTTCATAAGTTTCTGTTACATTTAACAAACAAATGCTTCATATATATAAGTGATTGTACACAGAAATAGATGCCTGATTGTTTTCCTGGTTCATTTTAATGAGTTCGCGCGCTTGGTTTTTTTAGTGACTTTTAATGAATTTTTCGTATGAAATTAATTTACCAAAATTACAATTAGCTCAGCTGCAGAATGGTATTTTAGCCAGGGAGAAGTAGTATATGTGTAGGATTATATATACTAATCTAAAGTGTCTGTGCATGAGGCACAAAAGTTAAAGGAGGATAACATATATAAATTAAAAGGCCTAAAGCAAATGTTGGTATATATGGTAGGACTAGCTAGGGGCAAACACTTTCGTACGTTGGGGGGCAATCCAACTTTCCCAGCTGGCCTTTTCAAACAAAATTGAAGCATAAGCATGCATATCTCTGTCAAGAGTCAAGACACAGCATAATTATACAGTTGGCCAGAAAAAAAAACAAACTTGCTCCAAAATACAAGTGAGAAATGCTACATGTACCAGACCACACATCTCAAACTATTGCACCCCAACTCACATGGTGATGTTTCATTTGTCCGTGTCTACTTTGAACCTCATTTATTTCTAACAATTAAAATCATCTGCCACATCATCATATTTCGAGGTGAAATTTAATTTTAAGAAGAAAAAATCAGTAGAGCCCCGTTTGGTTTGTGAGGTTTGAGAATGAGTTCATGCCATTTCCTTCACTTGTTGATAACTCCAACCTTAGGAAAATGGTACATGCTCCTAGGGTTTGTTTTCCCTAGTTGGCTTTTCATTTCCCAAACACCCGGCCCATTCCACAAACCAAACATATTATTGAATAAAGATACATTCTTGAGAATCAAATAAATATATGGTAAAATTAAAGAAGAGAAACCTTTTTCTTCTCTTGTGAGACTTTGATAAAAGGTCTTGATCGAACTAATTAATTAGGGCTACTAATTGTCATCCGGATACAACTTCATCTCTACGTTGGAATCTTAAAAAGGAAAGAAAAAGAGTTAGATGGGCAGTAAAGAGAAGAAGGGAGGCTAGCTTGGAACGCAAGGCTAGTTAGAGGATCTGGGGAAAAGTGATAAACGTATAAGCTGTGAAAAGTGAGTGACTGCATGAGATTCAGAGATTATTTGGATCAGTTGCATGCTTGGGACTCAAGTCTGCTTGGCTGATCTGATCTGATCTGATCGAGTAGAGAGAAAGTGATAGATGGATACGGAAAGGGTGGCACGTGCACTTTAAGTAAAGACGACAACAGGTGATCACGTGATCCAATGCCCTGCCATTGAAAGCTGGCCCAAGCTAGGCTTCAGCTTTAAGCATATACATATAATCAATTGGATCGAAACCAGAAACTCTGGTGTGGGTTCTGGGTCACAAGCAATGCATAGGGATCAACCTCAAAAAGACATTCCTAATCAACAGTTAATCCATATATTCCCATAGGGATCAACCTCCCCAATGCTAGCTCTTCGGAATTTGTAGTTTTCATCATAGCCTTGATAAGATAAATTGACAAAAAAAACCAGTGGATAATGTGGTTTTGCATCATGTGGCATCTCCTAACTTTGTTGAAAAGTTATTTATTCTTCTGTATAAAACATTACATGTGTTTTGACTGTTTGACATATCCAATTATGCATATCTTGTCTCAATTAAATCACACGCTTTGTAACATCACATGTTTATGTCATATATTGGCATGGGGATAAATCACACATTTTTGTCTTCATAAATTCACATGTATATCTCATATAATGGAGAGAGAGAGAGAGAGAGAGAGAGAGAGAGAGTAACGCTCCTATATATGCGTATAGATGATTAGATGCACATAATACAATTGTGCCATTGCCTGCCAAGCACGACTGTATCTAATTAATAGACATGGTATATGCACCCTTAAAAAAGGCCGGAGGAGAGAAGGAGGGTTTCGAACTCTGGCTTTGGGTGAGAAGATAAATACTCACTACCTTAGAGCTACAAACCCAATCTAAAATAGGCAGAATCGAAGAGGGAAATGTTCTCTCTTATGTATCATCTCATTTTTGCGTGTGAATGGGGGATTAAACTAATATTCACTTGTATGCTTAGAATGAAAGTTATGAGTATGATCAGCTTTTTAATTTTTCTTAAAAGTCTAAACAATCAAATCTTCACATACACCCCCTAAGCTTCCTATCGGAATTGGACTGATCTAATTAAACTCAACTAAAAGCCTGGCAATAATAGATAACACTATAATAGGTCAAACTTGAATTAGAACTTGGGAGGCCCAATAACAAAGAGGAGCAGTGTTGAGTTCATGCTCAAACTGTTCAACACAAGTCTACAGCTAAATATGACAAAACTAGAGAAATTTCTCAACAATATATTACAGTGGATAATTTGGATGCATGCTGCTATGTTACTCTTTTGTAATGGGGAATGAAACTGTGGCAACATTAGAGGATTTCCACCCTAAGTAAAGAAATGCTAGTGGAACCGAGTCCAACTCAGTTATGCATCAATATATATAGCTCTGTACTGAGTACTCGATCCGCCCTTATTAACTTTCATGTTTTCATGTAATTGTTAAGGTGATCTTAGGAATATCGTATAATTGGTATTTTACTAAATCTAAAGGTATTAGGAATTATTTAGATCATCTTACTTTGGTCTCTAGGTCTATAGATTGAACCACGTACCGTAGTCGTTATTTGCATACTTATAGTTTTCCCTTCTAGTTTCCTCTCTCTATATATATTTTCTGAGTTCTATATACGTACTGTTGCTACATTAATTACAGGGCTTTGAATGGTTCTGGCCAAGTTCCACAAAATAGTTAGACCTGGGTGATTCATATTCCAATTCCCCCTGGAGCCTTTTTCTAGACAATTCTACTAGAATAATAAACAAATGCCCTGTATTACAGTGAGGGTCTTCTGTAGTAATTATCAATTTTATTACTAGGTAGCCGGATATATATCAATAAAAATTGTAATACCTATACAGCATACCAACATACAAACGTTAACCTAACAGGATGCATCTTGTCAAACATAGATTCTTACAAGTTACAATTTGCTAGTTCTTGAAGCACTATCCTCAGAAGTACTATATATTGAGATTCTTATGTAAAACACCTTCCTCAACTTCAACATTTAACCTCTTATATATAAATAAACCACCAGCTAGCTAGCTTCTGGTTATACAACAGTAATCCGAATATTCGAGAAATGAAAGAGATCTAGGGCAAGGAAGCACTCACTTATTTGATGCAGTCATAACATCTGAGATGATCAGGATGAAAATTTTCTGCAGCAAACAAAAGGACTTAGATATGCATTAAAATCATCCATGTAGCCAACTAATTCAAGAAATCAAGTATATACTTAACAAGAGCAGAAAAAAGAACACAAACAGGTAGACACAATCTTCACAAAGAGAATAAAATAGACCTGTTATACTTGGCTAAAAAATGGCCTTTTACGTCGAATTGTGCCTATTGCATCCAATTAGCTAACTAATAAGTAAATTGTTTTCAATTCATAATACACTGTTGAATATGGTTCAGAAGTGTGCGTCATCTAATTACTCCAGTAAAAGGAAGACTTTCCCTCAAGGTATACACAAAATTCATGTTAAGTTGAAATAAGCACATTAGAAACAAAATTATTCAGAAATCTAAGAAAGCAAGAATTTCACCGTTGATGTTAACGGCAGCGAAGTTTGGCTGAGCATCCAGGGAACGGGATGGGACACTTGATTTTCTTCATCATACAACCAATGCTGAAACCGGAATACAGACAGACTATGGGTATTGAAAGTTGAGACCACTGGGCCTCCATAAAAGTTGGGCCATTATTTATTTTTCCAACCAAAAGACCAAACTAACCATAAAAAGACCATAAACTACAACTTTCCAGCAAATTTTATATACCTTTTTTGTTACACTTGAGGGGATTAACCTTTAACCTAACCTAATCTTAACTCAACTCTCTACCTTACCTCATTACTTGGGCTAATTCCAACCGGGCTTGAAAAATTATAGATATAATTCATTTCTTAAGGGGGGTGTATTGTATATGGATTTGTATGAATTTTTTTTAATTCACAGACTTTTGTTGATTTCTTTAAAGTCATTGACTTTTACCACATATTTTTATTGATTTATGAAAATCTACGGACTTTATTATGAATGACTTTTACAGATTTCAGAGAAACCCAAATAATGTTGTCTCATATACCTTGACTACCTTCAAACCAAGGTTCTCTAACCATGAATATGTCTAATACGCACTGACTTTAATCATTAAACTCATCTAATGAAGTCATTCTGATGATAACAATAGAGCAACAATTAAATATTGTCATCTTTGAACATCTATAATGGCCTTCTATATTTTTACCAAAACAGTTGGGTAAAGAGCATATTAGATCAGATATTACCTACCAAGTCTTAATGCACCTTACAGGTTACGACTTGACCTCTACATTCCACTGAGCACACTAGCACAGCGTTTGCGACTCTAATAACATATCTGCCTTTACATAACTACCAATACCAGATTTCTCATGTGAACAATTCTCTCGGCCACTAGTTAAGCCTCACTATGTGAATGTGGTAATATCTCTGAGCTTAGTCCAACTCAATCGTTGCGTTTAGCAGAGAATCCACATCAGGAGCTATAACAGCAAGCTGGCGGACCTCTCCAAGAACACAACTTTTTCTCTCTGCAGTGTTGATTGCAGCAACATCTTGAGCAAATACACAATCCGAACCAGGCGAAACCAATTGACGTACTGAACATGAATATGTATAATCAACATCAACGACAATATTAGGGTTAGGAGATAATAGTTAGGTTTTAGGGTTTCATAGATAAATGATAAAAAAAAAATTAAACTCAACAACAATAATGAACATATTGGGTATCCAAAAATTCTAATACCACAAGGGATTACGGAAAAGATAGAAAAAATACTAAATGACTATAGAGAGCCTTACAAGATTTTAGTTGACTATAGAGTCTTATACTATTTTTTTTTTGACACTATAGGATTTATTTTGACTATAAAGGTTATATAGGTCGCGAAGCGGGTCGCGCGCGGGTCGATGGGTCATGACCCGGGTCAAACTTTTTTTTTTTTTTTTTTCCAGTAATTTTTTGTTCTCGTCTCTCTCTTAAGAGATGCTTAATTTCCTCGGCCGTTTGGATCTTGCCAGTTTGGGGCGGATCTGTTCCGATCTGATGGGTGGTTGGGGATGTATTGTCTGGGGCTTGCAGATCTGGTGTGATCGGCGGAAGGGGGTGGATGGCCGGCGTGGTGTAAGGGTCAAGAACTCTGAACACAAGGGCTGCAGATATTGCTTTGGAGGTTCATCGGACTACCCAAGAATGAAGTTCAAGGTTTCTTTTAGAGAGTTTTTCAGAAGAAGTACGATAATAGTAGAAGCAATTGGAGAATTGTCTACTGATTGTTGGGACTTCATTCCAAAAGATCCGCAGCATGATGAAGCGTATAAAAAACCAAATAAAAGAGTTATATCTCATGCCCAGGTACCTTGGTCATATTACATGTCCATGTAATATCAGTGAGGCAATTCCTTAATTTATTACAATTAGTTTCTTCTTTCATGAATCCTTCAAACTAGGAAACCATCAGATATATGCATATACCCTTGTTTATGAGATACATGGTAGAGCATCTGGGTATGCTATTTAGTATGTGTGTTTGAATGTGTAGTGCATGGAAACGCTTTCAATTGTGTAGTGATAGCTTCTTTGAATTAAAAATGTGTAATGGAAGCTTTTTCAATTTTGTAGTGGCTGCCTCTTTGAATGGGGAATGTGTAGTGGAAGCTCTTTCAATTGTGTAGTGGTAACTTCCTTGAATTAAACATATGTAATGGAAGCTCTTTCAATTTTGCAGTGGCAGCGTCTTTGAATGGGGAATGTGTAGCGGAATCACTTTCAATTGTGTAGTTGAAGCTTCTTGATTTGCGAATATGTAGTGGAAGCATTTCAATTGTGTAGTGTAAGCTATTTCAATTTTGTTGCAAAAGCTCCTTCAATTATGTAGTGGAAGTTCTTTCAATTTTGTAGTAGAAGCTTCTCTGAATTGGGAATATGTAGTGGAAACTTGTTTGAATTGAGAATATGTAGTGGAAGCTCTTTCAATTGTATAGTGGAGGCTGTTTCAATTTTGCAGTGGAAGTATTTTCAGTTATGTAGTGGAAACTATTTCAATTTTGTAGTAGAGGCAGTGAGCAGTGAGATAAATGTTGTGGAGGCAGTGAGTTAGATGTAGTCGAAGCAGTGAGATACATGCAGTGGAAGCAGGGAGATAAATGTAGTGGAGGTAGTTAGATGTAGTGGAATGAGTGAGATAAATGCAGTGGAAGCTGTGAGATAAATGTAGTGGAGGCAGTGAGTTAGATGTAGTGGAAGCAGTAAGATAAATGTAGTAGAGGTAGTGAGTTGTTTCAATTGTATAGTAGAAGCTCTTCAATTGTGTAGTAGAAGTTGTTTCAATTGTACAGTGGAAGCTCTTCAATTATGTAGTAGAAGTTTTTTAATTGTGTAGTAAAAGTTGTTTCAATTGTGTAGTGGAAATTGGGCGAAAAAAAATTGTAGTAGAAGTTGGGCGAAAAAAAAAATGTAGTAGAAGTTGGGCGAAAAGAAAAAATATAGTGGAAGCTAGGAGAAAAAAAAATTGTAGTGGAAGCTGGACGGAAAAAAATTGTAGTAGAAGCGGAAAAAAAAAACCCGACCCGCGGGTTGCGAACCGGGTTACTCAGTGGGTCATGGGTATTTTACTTTTTTTAAGGATGTTTGTGCCTTTATTGTCAACTTGTGAAATTATTAGACTTTATAGTCAATTATAATGTTGTTTGGGCCTTGTATGTCACGGACTATAGAAAAAAAAATCGAGAAAGAGATGATGGAGGACCAACCTGTTCTCGCGCGCAGAGAGAGGAGAGGAACTTTGATAGACTTTTCTCACGCTCAAAATCTTTGTTTTGGTGGCTGAAAAATTTTTGGACTTTGGTATTTATACTGAACACTAGAAAGTCCATAATTTTCCATGATTTTCCAATTCCGTATATATGAATGATATTTTGAATACCCTAAAACTTCTATTCATTTTAAAAAGTCCTAATTGAATACCCCTAGACTTTGGTGGACTCCATAAAGATTTTTTAAAATCCGAATTGAATACACCCAGACTTTTATGGATTATCAAAAGTTTATATTGAATACACTCAGACTTTCAGATTCTATGAATTTCTTTAAAACTTCCACTAATTCCATATACAATACACCCCCCTAAGTTAATCATATGATTATGATATCAACCAAAATATGAGTAGAACACTAGTATTGAAACCTAGAAACAAAAAATACGAGATAGAGAGAGAAGTGAGGAATGAAAGTTGAGATTGGAAATGAGAGATATTTTCATATCTAGATTAAGATTATAATTCAGGCTACGAAAAATGTCGATCTCAACAAAAGGGTAAATTTTTTACCTTTAGGTGATGTTTTAGCTAAAATCTCAAAAAACGATAGAGAATCATTAGAGGGACCACGAGCTTTGAGGCTCAATTCACGGTTGTTATTGATTGTTTTGCACAACTATGGTAGTATCATGGATATTGTGCAACGGAATCTGCATAGTCCACTACCAGTGGTATCACAAAGAATTGATATTGTCTCCACTTAACAGCCTTTCGCAAAGATAGATGTGAGGTTTTTTTCTCCTAAAACCACCAACTTATATTTTTATGGATAATTCTTAGGTTCACCCCCTCTCATATTAGCCAACAAGCTCTGACACATATATTCGCATTAACAATGTAAAGATTTTATGAATTATTTATATAATAAAAACAAATTAAAATAATACAAAAAAGTGTGTTAATAACAACATCTTTTTTTATTTCTTTAATAAGAATATATGTGTCAGAGCTTGATTGGCTAATATGGGAGGTTAGGGGGTGAACGGATGGGTTCACCCAGGGGGTGAACTTAAGAATTATCCTATTTTTATTATATTATTCTGAATCTTTTTGTTATGTAGGAGGACTTTCTCTTTCTACATCCTTGGTTTCCATCAAGCCACACAACCCTAACAATATCCTCTTTGGAAAGATGTAAACTTTCACACCAAACATCATCCCTTGAGTCATATCATAGTCCCTTGCAACTCTACTTTCTATCAAGATTTTTCCAAGTCTAGCTCTCTCCACCTAGCCTCTGAGTCTCTCTACCTATCGACTCCGTTCGGTTAGGATTTTCCTTGAGTCTCTAACACACTCCACCTTGCTTAGAAATTTTCTAAACCCTAAACCCTAGTTGTCATCGAACAATGGTCAAACGAAAAACTTCTTATAGAGTCGAGTGGCGTAAAATTGGGAGATTTTGACACACAATCTGTGATCATTGTTAACTGCATGGACAATCATTGAACAAAGGTATGATCGTGTCGTCGAGACTAACAAAACGACTATGGTCATGTGTAGCCTATAATTGGTCGGGAAATGGGTCGGTAGGTTTTGGCTCAATAGATCTGGCATGTGTTGGAAACATTAACTATTTTGTTGGGAATATGGGATTATGTCAATAGGTTGTGGGTTTGGTCAGTAGAGTCGATGGCTTTTACGTTTGGGTGTCAGTAGCTTTTAGATATAAGTAAGCAACTTTTAAGGTAAAATCAGTAGCTTTCTGAATGATGTGCGTAAATATTGATATTTTAAAATGTGATGGCATTTTCATTAAAACTAATATTTTTACGTTAAACTAGAATATTGAGAAGTGGTTAATGTGCTCCCCAATGTGGTTACAGATGAAGTGAACGAGGATTTGACTAAGGAGTTCTCGAGGAGGAGATCTTTCTTGCCCTGAAGCAGATGCACTCATCAAAGGCCCATGGTCCGAATGGGTTTTCCCCGGGCCTCTATCAACAGTTTTGGGAGTTGGTGGGTGAAGATGCGGTAGAGGCAGTGAGGAGTTTCTTGGCTTCAGAATAGCTAATACAACGTCTAAATGGTACATTTGTGACTTTAATACCCAAAGTCAAAACTCCTGAGCATATGACGCAATTGAGACCCATTAGTTTATGTAATGTCTTGTACAAGATTGGGTCGAAAATTCTTGCTAATAGATTAAAGTCCAGTCCCTCCTTATGAAGTTTATTTCCCCTTTTGTTCCAGGTAAGCTAATTTCGGATAATTCTCTTATTGCATTCGAAATAGCTCATTTTTTTTAGAAGAGAAGAGATGGTAAAGTTGGGTTTGGAGCCCTTAAGCTTGATAAGAGTAAGGCCTGCGATAGGGTGGAATGGTTGTTTCTTGAAGCAGTAATGAGGCAACTGGGTTTTGGTTCCACTTGGGTGACTTGGATTATGCGTTGTGCATGCACTGTTTCCTATTCATTTATTGTGAATGGTGAACCGCGTGAGCAAGTATTCCCTTCCAGGGGTCTAAGGCAAGGTGATGCCATATCCCCTTACTTATTTCTCCTTTGTGCGGAAGTGTTATCAAGGATGATTTTAAGGGCAGAGGATACTAATTCTTTACATGGCATGAGGATTTGTAGAGGGGCTCCCAGTATCACTCATCTTTTTTTTTTTATGACTCTTTATTTTTTTTCAAGGTGGAGGAGGAGGATTGTGGGGTAATTAAAGATATTCTTTTACAGTATGAGAGTGCATCGGGACAAAAAGTGAATTTTGAGAAAAGTTGTATTTCATTTAGTAAGAATGTGGAGATGGGGAGGCAAGAGGGTATGGCGCAGGCATTGGGAGTGTTCAGGGTGGACAAGCATGACAAATTTGGGGCTACCTATGGAGATCTATCACTCTAAGGTTGATGCTTTCAATTTTGTCAAAGAAAAAGTGCAAAAAAGACTTTAAGGGTGGAGAGGGAAGCTGTTGAGTAATGCGGGCAAGGATATTATGTTGAAAGCAGTCATTCAAAGCATCGACCCTACATACGTAATGATCTGTTTTGAGCTTCCAAGACAGTTGTGCCAAAAGATTCATCAATTGATGGCTAGGTTTTGGTGGGGGGATAAGGGTGATGAGAAGAAAATTCATTGGCTTGCTTGGGAAAAGCTTTGTATTCTAAAAAAGGAGGGACGTTTAGGGTTCTGTAAGGGCAAGTTTTCTTGCAATTGGCTATTTCTTAATTTGACAAAACATCTTCCTTGTAAATGCATCCTATTGTATAGTTGATAGGGCTTTATAAGTGTTTAGAAGTCGTGGCATTAGGATTGTGATCATTCGGCGTAGTTCAAGTTGTTCGATATCGTCTCAAAGGCACTTGTGACTTTGCCTCATGACTTCCTCAAAGGTTTGTATCATGCATATGCATTTCATACACTTTGTTTATCCTTAGGAAGTTGCACAAACATCTTCGGTTTGCTAGAATTTGATTTGGTTTTGTTTTGATTAGCAAACTTTCTATTCTAAAGCTGTCTGTGTGCTTTACGATAGATCGTAAACAGTTCTGCGATCGATCGTGCCACGTTGGACAATATGTCTGTTTGAATTTTATGACCGTTGCAAATCTATCCGTTCCAACTCTTTATGCGATCGATCGCAACTTGTTATGCGATCGATCGCAACTTGTTATGCGATCGATCGCAAATGAGGTTTTCAAGTTCTAGTAGCTTCTGGACATGTTTTATGCACTATGCGATCGATCGCATGTTGATCATGATCGATCGTACAGTACAAAATTTGTACTGATTTCTGTTGTGTGATCGATCGCACCATATCGGACGATCGATCGCGTACTGGAATTCCAGTTTATATAAAACAGAGCTTTGTAGTTTTATTTGCTAACTTTCCAATCTTAAACTCTAAAAAACTTATTCTGAGAAAGTTCTTTGATATTGAGTGAGCCTAGTTCCATGCTATAGGTTCCTTCGTTGATGCTCCACTTATAATCCTTGCTAAACACATTTGTCTTGCACTTAGTTGCTTGTTTAGCCTTTGATTAGGATTTAGGAGATTTTGTTCAACTCTAGCAAACGTTGATTGTGACGTGTCGTCAAAGTGTGGTGGTGAAAGTATAAATTAATGAACGGGGTTGTCGTGTCCACGGGGATTGGAAGGCCCAAGATCCTTATAGGCGATACAATGCAACCAAGATGTATTAGCACTAGAAGTGGTGTAACAAGAAATGGACTATGTACTTAGAAGTGAGTATGTGCAACATGCAAGTGTAGTGTTCAAAGGGGTGTCACTATTGAGTGACTAGTGACCAAAACAGTGACCTAAAGCAACATTACTAGACTCGGCAACAAGTAAAGGCACAAGTGAGGGTGCTTGATAGTGTAAAGTTGTTGAGGTGACAAGCCCAACAAAGGTGTGGTTGTGATCAAATGGTGGAGACGATTGGGGTTTCGGGTTAACTCTAACCCACTCCGATGAATCTCAAACCTAATGAATATGCAATGTTGAATAATTAACGAACCAAATTCCGTATCTTAGCCATGTTATGGTTCCAAGACCGAGTCTCAATCATCCTCTCGTGCCAAATTGTGCTATTCACAACAACTTGAACTCCTACTCAATTAACCTAAGCCGTGTTAAGGTCCCCAAGTTAATCAAGTAAGGCAAAGGACTTTAAGACTAGGAATTCAAACAAGAAAAGCTTCATGCTCATACTCATCATACTCAAATGTCAACTGTCCAAGATTATTAAGGTGACTAATCTAAACAATCTCACACAATACAAGTTCAACACATGCTCAAGAATTAGTCTTATTCAATAACAAGCATCAAACATGATTAAATTGACAAAGAACATGTTCATCTTTCAATCAACATACATAAACATTAAGGTTCATCAATACATCATCATGGGCTAGGGCACACAACCCTAGCCCCCAATCTAAAGAACTACTCACAACTCATTGTCAAATACATCAATAATCTCAAATATGAAAGCATAAATACAAAGTGTAAAGTAAAGAGGAGTTGAGAAATGCTCAAGGTGGTGATGGCCAGCAACCCCTTGGTGACTCCAAGTATGTAGCAAGCCTCCTTGTGCTCTTCTCTTCTTCTCCAAACTCGAACTTGTCTCCTTGCTTCCAAATCCTTGAACTCTCAATGGATTGCAGCTTGTAGTGATGAAAGTCTGTGGAATGGTGGTGAAAAGTGGATGGGTATAGTGTATGGGATGTGTGGAAGATATTTCGTGAAGGGATCGAAGTGATTTGGGTAGTGGAAGGTGGAGTAAACTGAAGAACAAAAACAGGCCAGAAGCCCCGGCGTCCGGTCGGAATTGTGGCGTCCGGTCGTCAGGCACGGATTCTGGGTTCTCTCAAAGGTTTTGAGAGAGAAGAAGGGGTCTAAACTCTAGGGTACTCCGGCTCTTTTCTCAAATGGAAGGTGCTAACTATATATATGATGTTGAATGAATGGTTTTGATGCAAAAGAAATGATCCTAAGGTCCATATGCAAGATGCTCCCCCAAGTGGATGATAGGCTAAGGGACAAGATGGTGTGTAAGACAATAGGGACAGAAATTGGGGACCATAAGATCAGATTTGGGGCTAGGCTAAGAGACAAAAATGGTAGCTTAAGCATTAAATGCATTGCCTCTACTTTGAATTTGATTTCCCCCCCAAAATATCTCAACAAACAAAGTGGGCTCTCCTTGTGGGCTTGGGAAGCTCATGAATGGATTTGAAATGTGATGCCTTCGGGTTTGACCTCGGAGTTGACCATGTGTGGGCCCGGTTAACTTCGGTTGACTTTCGTCTTTTTCTCGGGAATGCTCATTTTGGTCCCGAAAATGCATCTTTTGTGCCGAATTACCTCAACTCACTTAAATGACCTAAAAACATTAAAACACAAGTTAAATGCGACAAACGGCTTTTAGAGTAGCTTAATTCCCGTGATTAGGAAGGCAATTTGCACTATAATTAAGTGCAAATCAGATTGTTGTTTTGCTGAGTTGAACGGTTTAATCTATATTCACACACACTCATTTCATAGCCACGGTTCTTGCTATTGGAGGTTCATGTTAGTGAAGTCCAATTGAAGAAGCTTGAGGAATGTGCACTTGAAGAAGCAATTGGAAGCTACACAAGGTTAGAGCTGCCACTAGTCTATAGGTAGATAGTGTAGAGTTTGGGACCGAGTTCCCCCTTGTATGTGTTTGCCATTTGGCTTTTCATAGTGTGATTCAAGAGCGTGGGGTACGGCTCCCCTCCGGTTTTCCTCTAGAGGTAGAGGTTCCGGGTGACCACCTTGGTGTTGTGTGTTGTGCTTGATTATTGCTTGGATTGATTAGTACTCATACTTGTTCTATATATTGTGTGATACACATTCTAGGTTATAGACCGTGGTGTGCTAGTTTGATGCACACTTTGGGTTTAGCATTGTTCAATTTAATGTTATTGGTGCATACTTGGTGCTAGTTCAATTGAGTCTTGTTTGAGCATTTGGTTGTAGTTTGTTTGTGTGTGAGAGATAAGTTTTGATATACTTAGTCTCTCCGATTATTGTCATACGACTTGCCTTCAACGGGAATTTCAAGTTCCGAAACCTAACTTATTTTAACAGGCTTTTGCTTGCTAAACAAGGATGGAGGCGAATCAAGCACCCAGATTCGCTGGCATGCTAGGCTCTTCAAGTCACGTTATTTCCCATGAACCAGTTTCCTGGATGCACAAGCTTCCAGTTGTATGTTGTTGTGTGGCGTCGCATCTTAGCTAGTAAAGAAGTGTTACACAGGGGACTTCGGTTCCAAGTTGGAGATAGTAGGGCGATATCTGTGTGGAAGGACCCTTGGCTCCTATTACCCCACAACTTCTAGCCTTTTTCTCTTCCTATGGAGGATACGGAGCACCGGAGGGTCTGTGACTTGATTGACCAGGAGGATAAGGATTGGTTGGTTGTTAACGGTGGTTGAAGAGCTCTTCACTAGCTCTAACACTGAATTAATTCTTCGTATTCCTTTGAGTTTGAGACCAGCTCAAGATAGGTTAATTTGGTATTTTGATCGTCATGGGATTTTTAATGTGAAGAGTGGGTATCAAGTTGCATGGTTGACCGAGAGGTTTGAGAACTTCACTTCTTCTTCTGAGGTTTTGCCTAATAACAAAAACATTTGGAGCTTTGTTGGGAGGGCTGGAGTGCCACCCAAAGTGAGATCCTTTGTTTGGAGATTACTGAGAGGTATCTTGCCCACTAAAATGGCTTTGGCTAAGTAGTTTTCTTTACAAGATACATGCTGTGTGTTTTGCAACAAATGGGGTGAGTGTGATCTACATGTTTTTTAAGGATTGTAAAGCTCTCCATTCTTTTTGGGAAACTAGCAAATTGGCCTCGAATATCAAGGAACATCCAGCACGAACATGGTGGATTGGGTCTGGAGCGTGTTACAGGTTCTTAATCGACCAAACCGAGATTTTTTTTTCATGCATTTGTGGTGTATTTGGTCGGAGCGGAACAACATTGTTTGGAATGGTAGTGGTTTTGATCCGGTTCTTTTATCCCTATGGGCTGCACAAATGTTGGAAGATTATTCTAAGCTTCACCCACTGACTGTTACGCACAAGAGAAGACAAGTGGCTCGGTGTGTTGCCCTCCTTCTAATAGACTAAAAATTAATGTGGACGGTGGGTTTCATTCAGCTACAGGGCAAGGTGGTGTTGGGGTAGTGGTGAGGGATGAGGTGGGTTCGTGCTTAGCTGCTTTTGCTAGGTCTTTCTACCTAGCCCTCTCAGCCTTTCATATAAAGCTGGAGGCTTGTAGGGTTGGGCTACTGATAGTTATTCATTAGGGGTGGTCCAATGTGGAGCTAGAAAGTGATTGCACTTCAGTGATCCAGGTGCTTAAGGGGTCTAATGCTGACCACTCTGAAGTTGGTCGAATTATATATGGAGGATTGTCGAGAGTATATGACTATGTTTAATTCCATTTGTATTCGACATGTTTTTCGTGAAGCAAATGGTGTTGCCCATCGTTTGACACACATTACTACTTGTTCTTGGATTGATGACTTTTGGCTAGACGAGACACCCTCTATTATTGAGGATGTTCTCTATGAGGACTCTTGTACTTATACCCGAGGTTATGGTCTCATGTCCCCCTTAAGGTCTATTTCGGTCATCATTAATAAATAACTAATCTTTCTTCTAAAAAAAAATAACTATTGAGAAGTTTTTGTTTTTGTTCTCATATTAGAATGAAAATATGAAATTTATTGTTTTGACCTTACATGTTATTAGCTCAAAACAAAAACCTAGGCATCCATCACTGACAACTATTAGGGAGGAGAGGTAGAAGAAACGCATTTATTTATTTATTTTAGAAGAAATGACATTTTTTATCCCCACCTGACTCATCCCTAGATGCCAATAAAATTCGAATTTATGATCTCCACAATGTTAGTTTTGTCTTTAATCAACAGGCCACAGCTTACCGACAAGAAGCGCGAGGGAGGTAGAATAAACACCTTTACTTTTTTTTTAGGAGAAACGTTAATTTTTATTCTCATCTCATCACATCCCATCCAGCCCTAGATGCTAATGAGATTCGAACTTGTGACCTCCATAATGTTAGTTTTGCCACTAATTAACCAACATGTCATATCTCACCAACAAAAAATGCCTTTATTTCATGTTTCCTTGTCCTATATTCTTTTTCTTTCTCTTTATAGTTCAGTCTTTTTTTGGGGGTGAATAACATTTGCCTTGTATTGATTTGATCCGAGTCATGCTCTAATCTTTGTACCCTATCACCTTTTTTGTTCTTATTTAGTCTAATTTTTTTCTGCGACACACTATTTGTTAAAGTTTCTATTGCTTTCTTTAAACTTATATTTACTCTTGATCAAAAGAATTTGGCAGTCTTTGTCAAATTTCGGCTCTTATGAGTTTAGATGGAGTTTATTGATCATTATTATGAGTAGTTTTGGATGGCTGGAGACTGAGTTTCCTAGAACCGCACCCTATTTAGCAATTTCTTCTTCATTAGATGAGTTTTGTTACCCTACTTGATTAGAGTTTTGTTGCATTCTTTCCGTACTCGTTGAAGTTTATGTAGTTAAAATTATTTATTTGATATAAAGTTTTATGATTATGAGATCATATTTTCTTTGAAAAAAATAACCTAGCGTGCAAGTTATTGCATAATGCATACATGTGGGCATAAAGATGGTGATAAGAATAAGAATATCTAGGCTACTGGTCTCTATGTATGTCTAATCTTAAAAAGGCTGCAATTAGCCTTCTAGAGCCTGGAGGATGTAGTTTCTAGATAGCAAAGCCAAAAAAAAGAGTCTACGGGATGTAGTTCGTGTGGACATTTAACTTTTCTATTTAATCACTACCACAAAACTGAGCTAATCACACCATCACAAATGGTGTCAATTGGGCTGTTAGACACCAATCATGGTGCTCGGGATTTTTTCTTTCATATTTATTTAGTACATCAAATAGAGCAATATATGTATTTATCTTTGGGTTTAGCCTAAGTGGTGAGAGAGGATGAAAAATTGAGTTAGAATTAAGCTAGATAAGAGCTTTAACCATCTCTAATGTAAGGAAAAAAAACTCAATGTACTTGTGACCTAGGACGGCTCTGTCATTCATGCTCTTTTTAAGCCTTTGGTGGTTATGCTCCTGAAGGGCGTCGCTTGGGCTCTCAGAGATGGTTGACACCTCATTTAGATTTGATTTTATGCTTATCGTTGCCGGTTCTGTTGGATGCAATCAAATCCAAGTATTCAAGGTCTAGGATCTATGTGAGTTTTGGATGCTCGATTTTGGTGGCTCAACAGTCTTAGTGTTTCAAGTTGGCGACCTTATTACTAGTGGGGCGCTGCTAAAGTTTAAACTAAGTCAGATTTGGTTATTTGATTTGGGTCCTTTTAATTTATTGTTTAAAAATAAGCATGATCAGTTGTGCAGGTTTCGACTGTGGTTTTACTTTCTTTTTTCATGAGTTCTCCTTGAGGTAGATTGGATTTATTGGTGTCAATGGCAATACTTGCAGGAATTTTTCTGTTGGTTGTTGACAACAGTGATGCACGGTGTATGTATTGTTCTAGGTTTCGAATAATCGATTAGAGTTCTAGGTTTAGACTCATCGATTAGGCCACGTGTGTGGTCTGTACTGCTCCTTTTTAGGATGTCCATATTAAGGATTGTAATCCTCTATTAATTAATAAAGTTTCTGCTATTTTCAAAAAAAAAAAAACCTTAAATTGTTTTTTTTTTCTTTAGAAGAAATTTAATTCATTATGAATCAAAGTCAATGGCCAGAGTCATACATACACTTAACTAAAGAAGCCAAATTAGTATCTTGGCTGACTTCCTACCTAAGCAAATATCACTCATTACAAGACAAATTTGAGCTCGCGTTTAAGCGAACTATACAAACAAGGAAAAACTTTGTGTCCTCTGGGGAAGAAATATCCTAGCACTTTGCTCGCCTAAGCACGCAATTATGGTACAAACAAAATGTCACATCTCAGCTAACAAATAGGAGCAAAGCCTTATCCATAAGCCGCTTGAAATACACCAGACAAAACCAAGATAATTACCAACTCCAAAAGGAATCATGATCCAGATCAAGTAGCCAGGCCTTTAAGGACCCAAAAAAAGGATCCAAACCCAATAAGGTCAAGCTTGGGTCAGATCGACCAGATCCATTACGAAACAAGCGAGGATGGCAAGACACCATCCTTCAAGACCTAGTCCTCAGAAAGACCAGAGCTATGTAGAGCACCCCAAATAGCCCTAAACCCCCACTTAGATCCAAGCCCATAATCCCATATCCAAGAAGAAACAAGGGTGAGAAAACACCAAACCGCCGCCAGCAGGTCCATCATCAAATCCTCCACGACCACCACCACAGGTGGCCAATTGCACCAACATGCCAAGGAAAGTCTGCCGGAAACACAAAGCCAACCAAAACAAAGCACCACCGAACATCGTCCCAAGGAAACCGAGCAGTCAACACCAACCTCGACAACAACAGCCCCCCAAAACATGGCTCGAAAACCCACACGTTCCTGTGATGCCAACACCCACGCACGTCGTCACACTTCTTCCAAACCCCTCGCCATCATCACAGCAAAAAACATGAGGCCAAATAGCCCTCTTGCCTCCACCGCGAACCGCACAAAGGCACAAACCCAACCAAAACGACATAGAGATGCCGAATTCCTACCAGCGAAGACAAAGCCCGCCATATCTCGACGAAACGAAACCCAAGGAGACCGAATGACGACGACGCTGCTAAACCATCTGAACCCTGGCAGAGAGCTTTTACCACCTTAAATTGTTAATAACACACATTTTGTTTGTCTTTATTTTATAAATGGTTTATAATTCTCTCAATGCAATAATGAATTTAGAATATTATGAACAATTGATATAAAAAAACAAACATAAAATGTGTTATTAACAATTTGGAGTGTGTTAATAATAACACCCTTTTAATTTGGTAAAATAAAGCTTTAGAGAATTACGCAATACAAAATTTTAGATAAGGCGTTTCTCCTGTACACACCAATAATGGCAAGCAATCTAGTGGCCTTTGGCTTCCAAGAAAACAAGCCATATTTGATCACATGTTATGTGAACAAGGAGGAAAGGAATGAATCAAGAATAGGAGCAATTGGAATGGTACAAGGGGAGACTGCAATATTTACAAAAATAAATAACTAACATGTAAACGTAATATATCAGTATGGGCATGAAAAGTCTAGGATCTGATTTTGTAAATAGGGCAGGCCAATAGTCATTAAAGAGATTAATAAAAGTAATGTGTACAATGACAAGGACGTCCTCTACCACATTATTGTGTTTTGGGATAGAAATTTAATCAAGGTAGGGCAGTTAGTCATATATATATATATATATAGGAAAAGTTTTATATAACCTTAGTATTAGTTACACTTTTATAAATATGTCCTAATTTCATTGTCCAAAAAAAAAATGTCCTAATTAAGAAGTTCAATTTTTTTTTTTGTAGGGGCTTGCGTTGGATGCAACAAATTATGACATAGGCCCTCCCACTTGGGGAGACCTTAACTAAGCACCCCTCCCAAGTGCAATGGAGGTCACTAGCCTAGGCCATGAGTCTTCTTGATTGCCCATTGACCCCGTCCAGGTAAATGAAAGTTCAATTTTCAATTATGCATGATCCAGATAAGCACTACTCAAATTAAGTTGGTAACCTGATATTCACCAATATCTTTCATTTATTACATATTTCATTCCTAATTACTTTCCTTTATGTGATAAATATGGATAGTAATGAACCTCAAAAGTTTAAATTTATAAACAATACGGTTTCTATTAACAAATGATTCTCAGGTAAAGAGGTCTTTATTTTATAAAGTGCGGAGTTTTGATCTCACCCGTCATATTCGTTTAAATGATTTGATCTGACGGCTGAAATCAAAACTCTACACTTTATAAAGTAATAACCTCCTTAGTGGAGAAGCCATGTCTATTAACCTAGATAGCATCCTCTTCACTCACATGCATACTTATTTTTTATGAAATAAATGAAAATAAGTAATCGAGAATTGAGAGGTGAAAGTTCTGAACACTTAGCTTTGTCAAATCAAAACACGTATCTATATATTTTATTAAAACTTACTAGATTGCAACAATTTAAATTTCCGAGAATAAATCAACAATGTAAAGCTTCTCGTATGAGACTCAATTATAATTTTTTAGGTTTTTTGTTTTTAAGTTTGGATTGGTCAAAGACTTAATATTACAAGTTTTCCTTTTCCTTGTACTTTTTTGTTTAAATAATGTTTACTTGTTTTTTTTTACAGCAAATATTGTTTACTATCTTTTATTAACTTTTTAACTGGATTTTATGCCAAGCTTACAATTTGATGGGAAAAGTATTATACCAAAGCCTGTACATACCATATTGTGCCAAATTTTAGTTTCTGGAACTCTATCTATGTACAAAAAATCTTCATAAAAGTATTTCATTTTTAGTGTAAATTAACATGAAAGAGAAATTGGGTTTAGTGTAAATTAACATGAAAGAGAAATTGTTAAAAAAAAACATGAAAGAGAAAGTTCAATACCCAAATGGAGAAACTTCAACCTAGTAATTAGTGGTAGAGCATAGAGGAGGTAGTGGTTTCGTTCACTTCTAGTTTTTTCCCATTTAGTTGTTAGCCCACCTCTTTCCTTTCTGTACTTCCATTTCCATTTTCTTGTTCTTTCATTTCACTACTTCACTAATTCATTTATATTTTTCATTTTTTGGGTAATAATACTGTACATTTCCAACCTTTACCTTTCATAATATCGCTTTCTTCCTTTCACATTCATAACCTCTCTCTCTCTCTCTCTCTCTCTCTCTCTCTCTCTCTCTCTCTCTCTCTCTCTCTCTCTCTCACCTTCACTTTGAGTTTGACCCGTTGCCAGCCACCGGCACCTCTTTTTTTCCTACTCCAATGGCGACCCCACCTTGCACTCTCATCTAGACGATCCTTCTTAACCCCTTTTTTTTTTAAAGTCCTATTTGTCTGATCCCCAGAAGAAAAGCTTAAATAAATAACCTTTCCTCCTCTGTCATTTCTCTTTTGCTTCTCTGAAACCCTAGCAGCTACCTCTCACGGCAGAAAAGGGAAAAAGAAGAAAGAGAGAACCTCCCCCTCTCCTATCTATCTATTCATTTCAGGCTTTCACATATATATAGTCATCATAGTTAAGATCTATAATATTCTCTCTTCTTTTAATAGAAAAAATCTTTGGGTATCTCCAAGTGAAAGACAAGGAAAAGATTTGCTTCCATTTTGCAGATCAGGGGTTCATCATGATATACACATCTCTCTTCACGGGTTCTTAATTTTTCAGTATTGTCATCATAAATACTGTGTTCTCTAGCTTCATCTATACCCTCTTCTTTGTTTTCAAGCTTTCTAGCTAATTAGCTATGGATTCTGGTAATAGTGGAAGTATGTCTTCAAGTGGTGGTGATGATCAAGAGCTTGATATTGTTTCACGGCCCGAATCTGTTTCCGGGTTTATGAATTCTCATCATCCTACTCTGCAGTTTGGTGGTTCCTCCGACAACAATAGCGACCCGAATCTATTTTCCCAATACCAAAACCACCACCACCACCAACCCAATACACTTTTTGATCTTTCATCCAATTATCTCCAGGCATTGTCTCAATCTCAGTCACCAAACTCATCAAATCCCAATTTCCTGCTCAATCTTAGATCCGATCACCAACCCAACTCCACCCCCGCTACTAGATCCGATCAGTCCAACTGCACCAACCCGATTGCAAACCTACCAGGCTCATCATCATCAGCTCATCAAGGTCCATCGATATTGGGTACACCACGAGGCAATTATACATCTGCAAAACCCAATAATTTGGTTCGAAACTCGAAGAAGAGGACGAGAGCTTCGAGAAGGGCGCCGACCACTGTTCTGACCACCGACACATCGAACTTCCGAGCAATGGTGCAGGAATTCACTGGGATCCCAGCACCGCCATTCTCTGCAGGCTCGTCTTCGTATTCTCGGAGGCTCGATAGTATCTTTGGGTCTGGATCTATCTACCCTTTACGTCCTTCGGCTCAAAAGGTTCAACAAACCCCATTTCTATCTTCTTCTTCTTCATTGTTGATGAGCAATAGTACTAGTATGGTTGATGCTACTAATATTGCTACTAGTACTAGTAATGAAATGAACAACTTCAATTTCACTCATCAAGGCCTAATTGCGAAACAGCTGCCTCATCATCATAATATGATGCTTAACATGCAAAACCCGATTCTCAGTGCATTCCAGTCATCCCTTCCCCATCATCATGAGCAGCAGCAGCCACCTCCATTCCACTCTTCCTCAATTAACTTTGGGGCAAAGCCTAATAGGGAAAGTACTACTTTGCCCTTGCATTCCCTTGAGGATCAATTGGGTATGACTATGAGCCATGGATACTTAAACACAAACCTTGGTGGTTCAGATGGGTCAATTACAATGCTGCCGTTGCGGAGTGATGATGATCATGATGTTAGATGGAGAGATCATGGAGGACTTGGATCAGGCGCCGGCAGCGACGGGAGAGGAGTACTAGATCATGATCACCATTTGAGGCCTAATTTGGATCATGGGATAATTAATTCATCCAGATCAAACACTAGAGGAGGTGAAGCTGCTGTTGATTCGTGGATTTGTCCTTCAGACTAGAGCTCTAGCTAGCTAGGTAGATAATGAAGATGGGGTATACTGCTTAAAGGAGAAGGCATGGTTATGGTTATGGTCATGGTCATGGTGGTGGTGATAATTAATCGAGAAGCTAGGTCTATAGCTAGCTAATTCTGTTCTTAACCTTATTAATCAGTCACCACCTCTCAATATCATTTTGCTGTATATGATTAATATAAAATTAATTAAATTTTCTACAGGTTATGAAATTAATGAATAATTAACCAAGCAAATTAAGAATATATTATGACGCATTTCATTGTAGTTTAATATTATATGTATATTGTATTATTGTAGAATGTAGACATGCATATAGGTTAGCTATCATATGTGTATGTATATGTATATATAGGATAAAAGAGAATGCTATGATCATCACAGAAATATTAGTTTTTTTTTTTTGTTATTATTTATTTTACAAGTATATATCCTCCCACTCCTATTTTTCTTTCTTGATTAACCACTTTTTTTAGTTTTTCTGGAGAAGTTCTTGATTACAACTTTTGATTCAAGTCTTTGTGCTTATTAGTTTATGTAGAAAATACAGAACCAGAATATAAGCAAATTCTGTTCTAGAAGAAAACCAAAGCTGGTGCTCTTCCAATATTCGACTTTGTATTTTTCTTATCACATGATCTTTATCTGATATGTTTTCCACATGTATAAATATTATATACTAATAAGACCTTATTCATCATAGTTATACAATATAAACTTGCTTGGTAAAAGATATTAATTTTGCTTCAACGTAGCTAATACATAAACCCAAAGGTCTTTATCCATAGGAAAAGGGAGTTGTTGAGAGGGACTGTGTAGACCTTATGGTCCTTGGACTTCAATTATAGGCCAAAAAGCCATTAAGGGCTGTGCCCACAGGCTTCTTAACTGGAATGATCTCCGATCCGCTAATCGATTTGTTATAATTAAACTGAATTATGAACTTTTGCAATATTCAATTAGCTAGCTCAGTTTACTTTAATTTGTAGTTGTTAAAAGAGTAAAATCCTCAAATGATACCCAAACTATCACGAAATGTACTTTTTGGTACCCACAAATGCTTAGGGAGTCTAGTGGTACCAAAACTATCTCTCTGTTAGTCTCAAATGGTACCTCCGTCCAATTTTCCGTTAAAAAAAAATCATCAAGGGTTGGACTAAAAACACAAAAAGTGAATGATTTTACCAAAGTGCCAATGACAAAAAAGAGTGAATGTTTTTTGTCTAACACTTGATATATTTTTTTTAACGGAAAATTGGACGGAAATACCATTTGAGACTAACAGAGACATAATTTGGGTACCACCAGACTCTCTAAGCATTTATGGGTACCAAAAAGTGCATTTCGTGATAGTTTATGTATCATTTGAGGATTTTACCCTTGTTAAAATTTACAAACTCAGGATTATGGTAGTTAGTTGATTTCATATCGTTCAACTACTTGAGGATCCCTTAATTCCCTTTCAATTATGAAGCATAGATGATCGATCATGACATGATGGTGGTGTTGGTGTGGCAAGATTTGGGGAATCCTTACCTGCCGCAATCATAAAGTAGATAATGAAAGACTTCTCACAAGTCTTTATGCTCATGAATTACTCCAATTAATATTTCCCTCCTTTTCTGGTAAATATATACCTTCCTACGTCCGTACCTAGCTAGTTACTTAGTTAGCTAATTAGGTATTACGTACTATTAGCTTCTCGATCACTAGGTTTAAGAATCATTAAAAGCTAGATTATTTAAAACTTCCATTAGTTAGAGTAGTTAATTAAGAACCATATATTACTCAAGACATGGTAAAATTTATAAAGAAAAAAATGAGAGAAGTGCATGAACGTTTTAAAATGTGTGGCAAGTACTAGTCATTTCCGTTCATTAACTCATTTATATTTTCTTTCAACTTGAATGTTTTCCTTATTTACATGTGCCGACGTGGAAATTGGTGAATGGTCATGATATTGATCGCAGTTTAAAAACCTAGGGTTTGTAAAACTAGGGTGAGTATGACTTTTTCTCTCACAGGAAAGGCTTGTAACACACACACACACATACTCTCTCTCTCTCTCTCTCTCTGAATGATTTCCTTTCTCTCGCAAGGAAAATATAGGGATAGGGTTTTCTCTCGCAACAAGGAAGTACCCAACTAAAATTTTATAAAAAAGTTCACTTCACTGTAATTTTGTAAAGTTTACGTAAGTTAATATTTATTTATAGTGAACAAAGAGTGATCCCATAATTAATCGTATGAATAAACGGCTCACATGCCTTGCGTGATCGTATGAATAAACGGCTCCTATATATGCCTTGCGTATAAATTATACATTTACAAGATACAAATAGTTTGTGAATTAATCAATTGTACGTCTAGTAAGAGAAGGGAAAATTAAGAATAATTCTCTATGAAAATCAAATTAGGAACTTGAATTTTGGAATAATATGTATGATCATGAGGATAGATTGATGTGGTGACAAGTGACTCGTCTTTTTTGGAATTATGGTGACTCATGGCCCATGCCAGAGAATAACATGGTATTGTAGCATTTAGCAATGATGTGCTTCACTTCACCATATCTATCTCTCATATCTTCATAATTCCTTTTCACTCACTTGTCCTCACTCCTCTCCATCATCAGTCCCCAGCCTCACGTGAGAGTTGAGACACAAACACTGCCCTAAACTCTTACTCACTTTCACCCTGTCCAACTTCTTCTATATGCTAAAACTGAGCTCCAACAATTCCCTTTCCACTCTTTACTCTTTGGCTGTTTAATTAGATGGAGTAATTATTCTCTAATCTCTACATCGTCGAATACATCACAACACAGGGTCAGTAATGCATTAGATATGTGGCCAATTAATGTTTTATTAAATTTTCTTAATTATTGCTTAGAGTTATAGCAGCCTCCCAACGGCTCAAGCCTTCAACCAATTGGCGCTCATCGTCAAGCAAACGCCTCTTGTAGTCGACCATACACGGCCGGCGCTCATCGTCGTTTCCACAATCAATGACATCTTCTGGTTTAATTCGGCGTGTTGATACTTGGATCTGGTTAGTTTGATCTATTCTATTGGATTTACAATTGGTGAGGCTTTGGGATTTGCTGCAGATTTATGGCGTTTTCTTTGGTCGTCCACCAAAGTAGGAGTTTTATGATCCTAGTTCTTTGTCATGTCCAACGATGGGTGTGGGGCCCTCGGTGGTAATTCCTTCATGGCAGTACGTTTTGCCGTCCCTTTTAACCTGTTTTGAATGACTAACCAAGATTGACCGTTTTGTTTAGTTTTCTGACGCTTAACGATCTATAATTCCAGCTTAACCGAGATCTTGATTCCTTTATTTGGAATTAGGTAATTGTCTCGAATTGCGGTATTTTTGGCGACTTACAAATAACGGAAATGATTTCTAAGATGTGATATTTTTGTTTGCACCACAATTGAGTGTCTAGGCGAACGAAATACTATAAATGAATTTTCCTTAGGGGCACAAAGTTTTTTCTTAGTTTGTAAGCTCATTTTATGTGAGAACTTCAATATTTGTAATGAGTTTTACTAGCTAAGAGTGAGTTCCTAGCACTAGAACTAGGTGCTTAATTTTGATGTTTGTATATATCGATCTCTTTGGCTAGTTTTTGAGTTCCATATTAATGTAATTAACTATTATTCTAAAAAAAAAATATATTGCTTAGAGAGTTTACCAATTAAATTAAAGACGTGAATGTTAATTATCAATCTCAACATTGGGATTTGAGTGCCTTTGCACGCCAATAAAGAGACTACTTCAATCCTAGCCTCTTCATATATTACGAATGATCATGTTTTCTGCTCTTTTAGGCTTTTAGCTATCAAGAGTCAATCATTCATAAGAAAATTGTATTATTAATTATAAGGTGCCCCGCCCCCTTTTTCAACTTATTCTCTTAAGAATCTCTTTTCCTCTTATTTATATTATTCTTCAACTAAATTAAGCAACTTCTTTATTTATTCGTTGTGGTTGTGTGCATGTTTTGGCATATACGTAACGTACGCAATCCATGACGGGTAAAGACCCGAATATGACGTAATTAAGTTACCCTAAGTGAGTCTTTGAGGACTCAGTCCTCGAAGAACAAAGAACTGACTGCTGATAATGCAGCTTGCTTAGCTAGCCTGAAATTTTAGACCGTCGTTAATATGTAGTAGAATAGTAGATAGGCTCATAGGCATGCTATATATAGAGAATAGTACTTAGGGTTTTGGACCATATATATATAGCAATTAGGTTTAGAGGAGGAGGGGCTAAGCATCCTATAAACCCAATAATTAAGTAGATCATGCTCCACATATTATACTTCTAAAACGAATGAATGGTAATTGGCATCTTAGATTGTTAGTCAAGTCTCTGTCATCGTACGTTCAATTCCAGTTAGGTAGCCCACTATAGAAAAGTCAGTTCTCTGGAAGCAACACCATTTAAACTAGTTATAAATTAGCCGCATAATATTGCATTATTGCTCATATCCCTTTTTTTTTTTAGGTTTGAGATGATCCCAACTTAATTACTCCCCTACTCATAGGGAATATTATGTTGAAAAATATCCAAGGTCCAATTCTTTGACTAATATAAAAAAAATCTGTACTTACCCTTGAGATTATTCTTCACATATGCATCGAGTTTTAGTAATAAAAATTGGTTTCGATGACTATGATATTTTTGGGCACTCTAGAAGGTTTCAACTTGTATAATTAAAGATGCACCGCTGCTGCATGAGCAAAAAGGAAGGGAAAAACAAAAAGTAAAGGATGGGAATATGGGAAGCAAGAAACAACAGCTAGCCAACTAATTAATACCATTCAACCTAGGAGAACTATGATCTTACATGTTTTTTCTAAACTTTTTTATTGAAAGAATTTAAGGATGTTACATCGATCTTCTACATACTTTCATAAATGAAATGAAAGTATAAGTTTTAGGATTGTATTCCCCAGTCGCCAAAAACTAAGAATTTGTAGCCGCTAGCGAGAAAAGTAAAAAAAAAAAAAAAAAACTTTGGCCTCCTTTTTTCCCTTGTTTTTCGTCCAACGGCACCTCTTTGTGTCCTCAAACAGGCCACCCCTTTGAGTTTTCTTATCTTCGGTGTCTTCTTGTTTAGGAATTTCTTTATTGCACCCTAATGTGCCGAAAGTCCCAAATCCATTTGCAAAATGAGGACAAGTAACATGAATTAAAACCATTTTTTATGATGTATATATATATTCGTAAAGCTCATTTTAGTGCTAAGATGAATATAAGTCAAGGCATATGGGAGAAAACATTTTTCTTTACAAAAAATTAGGTCAAAAGTTTCAAATAGTGATCTACACAGTTTGGGATTACGTATCATATTACTCAAAATTTCCTACGTGGCTTTAAAATGTCTAATAACACTTTTGTGGTTTACAACTTTACGTAATCTAACGCAAATTTCTTTTTTTTCTTTTTACCCAAAAGACCACACATATAGTCATATATATAAGATCCTAGCTGTTTATTAATATCTCACAATAGATAGTATTAACATGCATATATCACGCTTAATATAGTACTACTTACAGATATTGGGGCTTTCAGTTTCACTGCAAAACTAGACATGGAGACATTATCCATGTCTGCCTCAATGGGTCTCCAGTAGTTTTCATGAACCCTACATGTCCCCCACCATATATATTTCCTCATCTACTCTGAATTGCAGAAGATGCATGTAGGCGATTATTGGTAGCCAGCAAAAGCCACTCAGATCGAGTTGAGATGTTATGTCTCTTCGAAGGCTACAACATATATATATGTATTATGTATGCTTATAGTTCGATCTTCCTGTCGTATTTGGAGTATGAGATTGTTATAGAATAAGCATAAGATGCATGTAGACAATGACCCAAGATTTAACTACTGGTACCTAGCACGAGCAAAGAAAATGCTAGCTACTGGTATCTAGACCTGGTTGAATTTCTCACTTCTATAAGTTTCATCCTTTTTATTCATTAATAAATAGTTCAAGCAAGCACATTGTCCGATGATGAGGTCAGCCAACATAGACGGTAGAAAATCGAAGAAACTATGTTTAAAGGACCATATATAATCTAATGTACCAACTGTCAAGCCACCGATTAGCCTCACGATAAATGTGATGAAAGGAAGAACCTGAAAAAGTCCTAAGCGCTGACCCACATCCTCATTAGGTATTTAGGTGTTCCAGTCAGGATAGAGCTTGAGGGAGATGAACTAGAAACAGCCCGAACCAAATTGAGTGAATCAGACTTAAAAAGAAAGCCATCTTGCGACCTCTACCGACACTTTTGGAGAGAAATGTCTTTCTCGATATTCTTTTTAATATTGTCTAATTAGTTTATAATTATTGGAGAAATGTCTTTCTGTATCTTTTTTTAATATTATATAATTACTTTATAATTGTTAACAATAGAAATAGGATATATATTATCCATTTTGAAGACTTTTCACTTAGCTTTCTACGTTTTGTGGATTCTAGAATCTTTTCTTTGCGTTTCCAGAATTTCATTTTTTTTTTTTGGACAATGTTTCCAGAATTTCATTAGCTAACATTGATATATAAGTCTTATCATGCTTTTTGTTTTGCTGTTTCTACAAACAGAAATTAAAGGAAATAAAATTAAATATAAAAATTTACCATCAAATTAAAGAATATCATATTAAGTAGTATATATTTTTTAGCGGAAGACCTAAGTTTTTTTTTTTTTTTGAGAAACAGATAATTCATATATTATCAAAGCCAGAAAGGCACATACATCAAACTCCTAGGCCTGAAACCAGATCTGTCGGTCAGACAACTAAGGACTTTAACAAATACCTATCATTGTAGACCACTGAGCTCGTTGAAACAACGAGCCTACAAAGACAAAAAATTCACTAATCATCTAAACAACTAGCGAATCTCCTACCGCCAAAACATATGGTACGGCGAAAAGATTCATCGATCAAATGATTATACGAAATTTCCGTATCTGCAGACTCAACACTCCGAAGAGTAATAAATGAAATTATACATTAAAAAATAAGTTACTACCTAAAAAATCTCACACACCGATCAAAATAAAGGATAAATTTCACAAATAGTCACTCAATTATGACAATTTCAACATTTTAGTCACTATACTTTCAAAAATATCACTTTGGTCACTCAACTTTAATACTAACTTTCACTTTGGTCACTGAACTTTAATACAGTCTTTCACTTTAGTCACTGAACTTCAATATTGTCTTTCACTTTGGTCACTCGACTTCAATACATTTTTCACTTTTAGTGACCAAAGTAATATTTTTGAAATTATTGTGACCAAAGTGTCGAAATTGTCATAGTTGAGTGATTATTTGTGAAATTTTACCTAAAATAAAATAGACTACACTCAGGACCTATGGCTCTCTGGATGTTTCTATTGAGAGTTATAGAGCTCACCACATATTCACCAAACATCTTCCTTCGACGATACACCCAATCATCAAGAACACCTGAAGGAGAGGCGGAGAGCTCACACAAACTAGTACTGGCCTGCTTCAGTGCTTCTTCCTCTTTGGACTGTCGTGCTAGAGGCCCAAAATCTATACAGTAAAAACGTAGGCCTACAAACCCAGCAAAAGAGGCCTACAGAGTTCACTCTTACATAAATTGATTTGTATGTTATCAGAAAATAAATGTAGCATAAGAAATCATTACTAGTGATTACATAACAATAAAACTAAGACGTATAAAAAAAAAAAAAAAAAACTAAGTGCATGTAATACATAAGGTTATTTTCATTTTACTTTCCTGAAATTTTCACCCAATATTGTGTGTGTCCTTACACTTGATTTTAGGGGTAAATATAAGAGAGATTTAGTTTATAATTCTCTTCTATGTCTTCCAAAAGTTTTACTTTCTTTGTTTTTTAATTTTGACAACCTACTACCCTATATTTTTCCAAAAAAAAAATAATAATAAATAAGAGCACATTGCACACCCTGAATTGAGGCTAGATGTTGATATAGAGGCTCTCTAGGCCTCAAATGTGAATCTCATTTGTAACCTCTATACTTAAAGCTTGAATGGAAATTCACACACACTCTTTTGGGATCTTGGGTGTAGTGAGCAAATGTTAGGGTGCACATATAGAAAGTTACCAAATCCATATTACCTAAAGGTCCAAAATTTGCACAAAGACAAAAGACTATAGCAAAGCAATGAGATAAGAGCACATTGCACACCTCTTCTCTTCTTCAACGGTCAAGCCCGCCAAAGAGCCCTTCTTCCCTTCCAGCTGTCAAAGCCCACCCCCTTAAACCCAGCCACGTGTCACTGACCCACAGTAGACTACTCCTAAAAACCCAGTCTTGCTTGAATCTTGACAAAGCCAAAAGCAAACGAGCAATGTTGTAAAGCTTTGCCCACCTCCAAAACCCAGAAGAAGAAGAAGAAGAAGAAGAAGAAAATGAAGGTAAAAATGAAGGCCGAGACTTTGACCCTGGTGTTGGTCAACTTGGCCGCGATCATGGAGCGAGCCGACGAGTCGTTGCTACCTGGCGTGTACAAGGAGGTGGGTGCGGCTCTCCACACCGACCCGACTGGGCTCGGGTCGCTCACTCTGTTCAGGTCCATGGTTCAGTCCCTTTGTTATCCCATCGCGGCGTACCTGGCGGTGCGTCACAACCGAGCCCACGTCATCGCGCTCGGCGCCTTTCTCTGGGCCGCCGCCACTTTTCTCGTCGCGTTTTCCTCCACTTTCTTTCAGGTATGTTCACATTTTCTAGGTTACCAAACACAAAGTTACTGCCTTGATTGATCTTACACTCGGTAATTCCTGATTGTAATTTAAATTGGTGGGTTGCCTAATATTGTCCATTACATTGCTGTCTCTGGTAATTCAATTGTGTTTTCTGAACTAAGCAGTGAATCAATCTTTGGAATGTGATTGTGATCACACAAAAATGAGTTGGTAGAAGAAATGTTGAGAGAATATGTAAATGCTTGCTATTCTAATCATAGAGAAGAATGACCAAACTTGAAAGACAGAGTTTGGGGGTGTTTATGTCCGGTTGAAATATATTTTAAGCTTATCATAAGTGGATAACTGCTTGAAAATTTTAGGGGAGGGAAGGAAAAGCAATGAAATATCAAGTTTAGTTGTTGCTTTAGTTGCTAGCAAAATGAACTGTTCACATTACCTATGCTTGTTATAACTTATAACTTATCAAAGCTTGGTTTGAGCACAATTGAGTAGTTGCAGTGAGCCCTTGTGACCGAGTATAAAATAGAAATTTTTTGGCAGGTATTGAGCCTTTGTGACTATATGCTAATAATGTTTATCAAGTCTTGTGCAATGGAGCTTTGACAAGGTGTGTTTGTTGTAGTAGTAGTCTCCCAAAGCATCCACTTGAACTTAATTGATAATATTGGGTGAATGACTAAAGTTTTCAAAGCAAAAAAAAGAATTATGATGTATGTAACATTCCAGCTTGCTTCATTGAGTTTTTACTGATCAGGTGGCTATATCCAGAGCTTTGAATGGGATTGGCCTTGCTCTAGTTGCTCCTGCTATGCAGTCCCTTGTAGCCGACTCAACTGATGATAGCAGCCGAGGTATGGCTTTTGGATGGCTTCAGCTAACTGGCAACTTTGGTTCGATAATTGGTGGTCTATGTTCAATATTGATAGCTCCAATGACCATCATGGGAATCCCTGGTTGGAGGATTTCATTTCATCTTGTTGGACTAATTAGTGTTATAGTTGGTCTTTTAGTCCGTGTATATGCCACTGATCCACACTTTCCAGAGGGTGCAACAAAAGATAGCAATCAGATTTCTAGTAAATCATTTTGGTCAGAAGTGAAGGAGCTTGCTCAAGAATCTAAGTCAGTTATTAAAATTCCTTCTTTCCAGATTGTTGTAGCGCAGGGTGTTACTGGTTCATTTCCTTGGTCAGCATTATCATTCGCGCCCATGTGGCTGGAACTTACTGGCTTTTCTCATGGGAAATCTGCTTTCCTCATTTCCTTGTTTGTGATTGGTGGTTCTCTTGGGGGTCTTTTTGGAGGTAAAATGGGGGATATCCTATCTGTGCGTCTTCCAAATGCTGGAAGGATAATTCTAGCACAGATAAGTTCGGCATCGGCGATACCTCTAGCAGCAATTCTTCTGCTTCTATTGCCTGATGATCCATCTACAGCTGTCATCCATGGTTTAGTTTTGTTCATCATGGGATTCCTAATATCTTGGAATGGTCCAGCTACGAACAAGTATGTCTCTAAAACCTCTTTCTCGTCCAATCACCTATATGACATCTAAAGTATGCATGAATTATTAGATCATCTAGTAACATGGTTAGGCTTTTAATTTCGGAATAGATGCATTCAGTTCAATGTATGAAGATCTTGATGATTCATATATATATATATATATATATATATATATATATATATCATTAGTGGCCATCACCACTGACCAAAGTAAAATTTGTACTCTTGCATGATGTTATTAGTTGGAAATCATAGTAATTCCCAAATTAAGAAGAATAAACTGATAGTCCTATTTTCCTTGATATGAAAGGGGGATATCTGGTCTCTAATGACCCCTCCATCATCATGGAAAGCAAAGTCCAATACTAATGTGTTACATTTGATGATATTTTCCGTGCAGTCCAATTTTTGCTGAGATAGTTCCTGAGAGATCCAGAACAAATGTATATGCTCTGGACAGATCTTTTGAGTCCATACTCTCATCATTCGCTCCTCCAGTAGTTGGGATATTGGCTCAGCACATTTATGGTTATAAACCAGTTCCTGAAGGATCCAGTGTATCGGAAGAGATTGCCACCGATAGAGGGAATGCTTTGTCGTTGGCAAAAGCACTGTACACAGCAATAGGAATTCCAATGGCTCTCTGTTGTTTTATCTACTCATTCCTATATTGCACCTACCCAAGAGACAGGGAGCGTGCTCGGATGGAGGTTTTAATAGAATCAGAGATGCAACAAATAGAATTAGAAAATTCACCTAGAGGAGAACATTCACGCATGCCGTTTCCGGAGTCGGAAGAACTATTTGTGCATGATAGAACTGTAATTGACATGGACTACGAGGAAGAGAAAGGCCTTGTTGGTGATGCTGACGATGATGAACAGGCATTGCTGTACCGCCAGTTAACATTTGCCAATTTGAGCCAGGAGTAAATTAAGCAGCAAATGGCTCAATAGCTCAGAGCTTTAATGGTTATCGATTACAAGACACTTCTCAGAATTTGACTGAATATTCCAACTCCATTCACGCACATTGAGATATCATACATGTACAGAGGCAAACTTCAACCAAAATTAACCCTGCAAAAGTAAAGGCATCCTTCATATGTTTTTTTCTAAGAGTTTAAGAGACAAATACATCTTGGTTTCTTTTCCAGCTTTCTTCCATGTGCAATGAATCTTTGCAACTATACTCTTCTTTAGGTTATGGTTCCAGACTTTAAGCTAGTCATAGCTACCTTGTAAATACAACTTTGTGCCTGACCCATCTTGGAATGGTTCATTATGTATTATGAAAGGATACATTTTACAGAACAAATTGTTAAATAAGTGCTTGCTTCTACTACAATCGACTCATTTCAGATTTATGTACTCTACTATTACTTCTGAGTAACATCTCTTTTTATTGTATTTACGGTAATCTGTAAAAACTAAGCTTTCTTCTGATTATTGCTTGTTCTAGCAAAAACAAGGAGATCCGTAAAAACTAAGCTTTCTTCTGATTATTGCTTGTTCTAGCAAAAACAAGGAGATCCAAACCTAAAGAAGAGATTCAAAGAGTGAAAATAGGCGATAAGCTTTTCATTTTGATGCGCAAACTATGAGACCATATATAAGGGATTCTAAAGAGGTCACATTTCTTTCAGGCTTTTCTTGCTCTCTAAGTTAACTAGAATTTCAAAATCAGTTGAAAATAAAAAAAACAAAGAAAAAGTAGTTGCTATATAACTTGGTATACTTTGGTATTGTCATTTATACATTGTTTGGTTCCACATTGAAATCTCATTTACTTACAACAATTGAGGTGTCATATCATCCTTCTGGTATGGTACTATAGTATCATTGTTTCTTTACAACAAATTCAAGAGAACTTTCAGAGAAACACATCTGCAAATCAAATGCCTATACAAGCTGGGGAGATCATATTGGCAAAAGAATGCTAAATTAACTTGGTTTTGTGGCAGAGATCATGACAAATAACCGATTCCTCACGGTTGTAAAACCTACTAGCCCACATGCGGTGCAGAGGTCTTCTAATTCACCTTCAGAAAGGAAGATATGGCTGCCTGATACTTGCCTTACTCTCTACAACAAAAACCAAATCATAAGCTGAAGATCAACCCAACTAAATCACATGCTTTACAGACAACACATATTATTCAATATATTACATCGTGTACAAATTGAAGTTACTACAAGGTTTTGGAAAGTCATTACATAACATCTCACAAATAATAAAGCAAAAGTCTTAAAAACAATGATTTTTTGAGGCAAGAAAATAAAAACCAGTATCATAAATTGGAATTATAATCCCAGACCATCCGCTCATGAGGCGCACAGTAGGTTCTAGGTATGAAGTATATACCTTGGTTCCATCCTTCAAAAATGGGACAAAGTCAAAAGGACCGTCAAGTATGTAAGTTGTTGCAACAAACACCCCACCAGGTCGCAGTACTCGACTAATCTCAGTAACCTTCAAAAGCACAGCTGCCAAATTACTCGCAGAGAAACTACTAATTAACCTAAGAACCCAAAAGAAAAAAGGGGCATTTGATTCTACATGAATATTCTGTCAAACATATGAGCTACTGCACAAAAAGGTGGTCATAGGCCTTTTTCCTGATATGAATAACAATGAAGAGAAATAGCTAGTCCTCCTTATGGAAGTCGACATCATATCGCCAACCTTTCTTCTAATAGATTATACTGGAAACAACACTTCTATAACTAACAAATAATACATCATCCATGGGATCCCTTGAAATGAAACCTGTGCAATACGCACGTTAATCTGGAGATAAAAATAACTACATATTATATCGCACTCAATAGCTTGAAATGTGTTTCCATTACAAGACATAGAACATATGAATACGTGAGAAAACAACCAGGAGTGAAAGAGGAAATGTCAAAATAACAACAAACTACTTTCTTTACCACAGTATGAAAACATTAAAGGAAATTGAAGCTTTTGTCCCCCTTCAAGACAAGGCTACACTACAAGGAAAAAAAATCTATACATTAGAGGTTGTTTAAATTCTAGAAAGTATATTGTTAAATGTGCTCCTCATGCAAAATGTTCTATTAACTTTTATAGACAGATCAATTATCATCATATACATGTGATTACTTCACCGCTTCCTGATTCATTAAGATGTAAGCCTTACAGGTACCCAGAGCAAGCAGAAACAATTAGCTTAAACACCATAAAGAGAGAAATACTTACAGCTGTTGATGGTGAAGGCCAACAGTGTATGGCAGCACCAGCATGCACAGCATCAACAGAACTTGTAGCAAAGGGAAGCCTAGATATATCAGCTCTGACCAAAGTAATGTTCCTGAAAAAAAAAAAATTAATCATGCATAAGTTATCAACAATGATGACAACGATTTTGGAAAGATCCCTAAAAGATGTTAACTACTAGGAATACTAGCATTTCAAACTTCAGTAGCTTTAAGTTTGAATGCAAAATTCAAATTCTATACTCTTTGGGGAAGTTCTCCTCCTGCTTAATGAACTCATAGCACTGCTTCAACATATTTTCTGAGTAGTCCAGAGCAACAACATGAGAAAACAATCCACTCTTGGCGAAAAGTCTAGAAAATAACCCACTCCCACAACTAGCATCAATGATGCTTCCACCCAAGACCGGTTTTAAGAAATCCTTAGTCAACTCAAACTGCAGCCAAAACTATAACACGGTTAGCAACTAAACAAATTGGTTGGCAAGACAAATCAAGCACACAATGAAAAAGGGTTCATTTATATTTTCAGCATTTCAACCAGTCACAATTTGGCAGAAACAGGATTAATCTATCTGTTTTCGATGCACTGATTAGAAATAGCTACCCATCTCTCTTTCTTTTTTTTATTTCATCTGACTGTCATTGATGGTGGGGTTCCTTACTTATATAACACTGATCCCAGAAAACAGTCATACTAGAAGGCTGATCTTCACTTAATATAAAATACAAACAAAATGAACTACTATGGTTTCCATGAAATGTCCAATACCCAATGACCCTTTTAATATATATATATATTATCTGTCTGCACACTTCCCACTGTCTAAAGATGGTATGAGTTACAATCTAACCATGAAATACTCTATTTGAAGTTTAGCAAAGAAATATTTGGCAAGTCTCTGAAACGGAAAAATGTGAATAAAAACAACAAAACACCTCACCTCTTTCTCTGGGCCAGGAAAACCACCCCATACCGAAAAGCTTTGACGCCAGCCCCTCTCGTAGAGGAAAGATACCAATGGAGTCCTGATCCAACAAAACATTTCTACACATTATAAAGAGTGGCATTAGAAAGTAAACGTAGTTTCAATGATGCTTCAAAACACTTAACGTGGCAGCTGAAATCAAATGAACTAGGCATGCTCTGTCCATGCCATAGAGAACAAAAGTAATAAACTTAACCACAATAAGTGTATGTAGTATGTACACAGGAAAATTATCTTGTTCACATTATGGATATCCTCTACAAAATTTTTACATGAGAAGTTAGTTTGTTATCATCAACCTTATTCTTCCAAAGCTCCAATGAAAGATTTATAGTTCGAATAAACTATGGCTGTTAGATTGACACTAGAACTGTAAAAGAAAACAAAAAACACTAACAGATGATACATGACCGCAGGACCTATGTACCAAATCACGCAACAAATGATCAATATAATAAACCAAGATGCTATTCTTCTACCAAAAGGGTTCGCATCTGACTTGACTTCGACCCTATTGATTCACCATCCTCATTTAAAACTTCGTTGTGAAAATTCAAGCATACCACTTATGCGCCCAAATGAAAATCCTATACAATTCCAATACCTGAAAATCTCTGTGGAAGCAGGCATTGATTCACCATAGTTCTTGGAGCCACTTGATACTGTCAGCTCAAGATGTGTTTCATTGCCAAAGTAAGTCTTCTTACAAGTGCTACATTCAAAACTAGACCCAGAAGCAGACTCACTGTAAATGCAAATAACAAGCATACACCCATTAAGGAAAAGAAAAAAGGGAAATAACAATAGGCAAACAAAAATAATAGAAGGCAATCACTGCTAATTCGAATTAGACAATTTGATTCAAGTGACTTACACTGATAAGCCCGGAAAACCAATCAATGGAAATGGGTCAAAGCATATAGGACAAGCTAAAATTCTGTTGCTGTTGTTGGCCTCATTTTGAACCTCGATCTGATCCTATTATTGAGATACAAGAACACAAAAGCAAGAAACTTTAAGACTTAATTTTGAATATAAACACTATCTAAAATGTTAGAGGGAACAAAGTAGTAAGAAGAATAAAAGCTCAAAACTTTTTTCTTGTCCTGCCAATTCTCAGTAGAAACTGAAACTGGGTTTCTCAATTTCGTCTTGTGTGAATTGATTTGCGTGGAAGAAACTTACAGCTGGTGTGGTTTCGACGATGGCGGTGGAAGAAGCTCGAACGGTAATTGCCGCCAAAGAGAGTTTGAAAATCGGTGTAGTAGTGAAAGGCTTGAGCTTGAACGAGTTGGGCTTCGAGTTGCCGAGTCGACTCTGAAGAGAGAGCGAAGAGAGGTTGCTAATGAGCGTCGTCGCCATGAGCTTCGATGTGGTTGTGAAGAGTCGGTCAGTGTTTAGAGTTGTTGATTGGATTAGTTTAAGTATGGCGGAAGAAGATGATTAGCGTATTCCGACAAATAACGGATTTTTTATAACGAGCCTGCGGTCCATTGGGTGACTTGGTCTGGGTTATAGTGGACGATCCTACTTGCTTGTGGCATATTGACCGTGGCATATTGACATAAAATAAAAGGATTTTTATTATCGGTGGAGTTTGAACTTTTCGTGATCGGATAAAATGAGGTCCGAACTTACAAATTAATCAATTAGGTGTCTGTACTTAAAAACACACGTCATTTAGGTACTTCCGTTACATTTCCGTCTAATCTCCGTCAAAAACAAGGGCAAATCAGACATTTCACTATATTTTTTTTATAAGAAAATGACTTTTATAGCCTCATTTTTATTTTTTATTTGTTCTTTATTTTTTAAAATTAATTACTATTTTTTTTCCTTTCCTCCGCCTACCGTCGAGTGACACCGCTGCTTTGGGCACCCAGTCATCCGCCACTGCACCTCCATTTCACGCCGCCCAATTCTCTATCTCTCCGCTGCTCACACACCACTCGCAACTCCCATTCATCGCTGCCGAGCCATTGCTCAGTTCTTCTTCTCTCTCTCTGACACACCTCCTCTGCAATTCCAGTGCACCTCACATTCTCACAATCACAGCACCAAGTTCCAATTCTCCTCTCTCCACTCTTGCTCGCTCTTGGCTCATCTCTCTTCCTCCAGTTCAATGTCGAATTGGGGATTTGGAAGCTGAGGAAGAAGAAAGAGGAACAATGAGAGAATATAGGACTTACAGAGGAACAAAGAGAAGAGAGAAGGAAAGAAAAGAACCGGAGGAAGGGGAACGAAGAACATAGATGGAAAGAAAAGAGAGAGAGAGAATTAAATGAGGAAGTGTGCTGGGAGCTTACTTTATAGTAGTTAAATAATATGTTTGCATATAAATTAACAAGAGAAACATATGTCTTGGTGGTTAAGGTATAAGGTTTCTATTGTGAGATGGGAAGTTCAAATCTCAACTAGTACAAAAATAATGGGAGTGTTTTTTTTCTTTATGAAAAGTATAGTGAAATGCCTGATTTGCCCTTGTTTTGACGGACATTAGACGAAAATGTAACAGAAGTACCTAAATGGCCTGTGTTTTTAAGTACATACACCTAATTGATTGATTTGTAAGTTCAAACTCCATTTTATCCGGTCACAAAAAGTTCAGACCCCACCGATGATAAAAATCCATTCAGTCTTTGTTTCAAAAAGAAAAAAGAAATTGTTCGCCTTTAATTTCCTACTACTCCAAATACAAGAACTATGGAATGGAATAATGTCATTTTCGGAGACCAAAATTGTGTTTGGCCTTACACCACTGCGCATGCTTTTATGTTATTTGGCCTTTTAAGTCATTAGTTATAATTTGTTTGTGATTTTCCCTATTTGAAGACCAAATCAACAGATTTTTTTTTCTTGATTTGGTCTAAAGTTTACACATCCCAAATCGCCCTTCATCTGTTGAAAAAAACATACGTATAAACAAATAATTTAAGGCTTATTTTGGGGTAAGTTTTTTTTTTTGGAGAGAATGTCAATTCATTTGGGGTAAATTAAAATTAGGTCATGTGAGTCTTGATAAAATGAAATTAGAAAAAATGGTTTTACATGAATTTTTTTTTTGTCAAAATTTCACATGAGTTTTTTTTTTTTTTAGAATAAGAAAATTTATTAATAAACGAACAGATTACAATGCAACGGAATGACCGGTTGTGACAACAATACCACGACACACATTCCTACTAAGAACTATAGTTACGGGTCCGTCATAATCAATGACATCCATGAGCCAAATGGGCCCAACCCCTAACCAAATTTTACGTCCGCAGGCTACCAAAGAGAATCTCGAGAGTCTCGATAACGCCGCACAACCAACTGCCAGAATGACAAACGTCCTATTCAACACCATGCTCCAATCGTACCAGGCCACGTGCAAGGATCGTTTGTCAGCAAATTGACGACAACAACATACCAATATTGAAACGATTAGTCCCCAGAAGAAACACCATAACCATGACACCACCTTAAAACCTAACCCTAGCTCGAGCGAGCAGGGACTTATTTGACCAAACCAAACCCCAAAAAATAAAAACCTAATAAAACAAAAAAATAGGCTGCAATGATCCTCTTCCCTTTTCCACAACACCGTCGAAAGCTTCCCAGAACCCGCCACAGTAAGGTTGGAATTGACGAAGTTGGTAAACTTAATAGTAAAGCTCAAGCATCTAGGCCAAGGACAGATACACAACCACCACCATCTCCAACCTTGAGAGAACTCCTTGAGTTCATCCCAGCCGCCAACAAACCAGCAAACATCATAGGCAAACCACCCAGATATAGGCTCCAAGGTCGTTGACATGCCAGCCACCTTGTCAAACCCATTCAACCCCGATGTTCACCGCCGCCACATACCCAAACCCGTGCAATCCTCCCTGCTGCATCTGTATCCCCAATCCGGCCAGATCCATTTACTCCTTGAAGCCACATCGAGAAGACCATAACACGCAACTCCATCATTTGCTCAGCAGCCAACCGCTTGACAAAAATCATAGACTGCAAATCCAGGAAAAAGAACCAGACCAAGAGCCCGTACCAGACCACCAAGCCACCATCGCCACCATCAGAGAAAAAACGAAAGATTCTTGTTGCAAACCCAAACTCTGACCACCACTCGCCTTGAACCAAAACTGTGCCCGTCCGGCTGCACCCATTACACGCCGACGAGGCTAGAAGCCACCGTCAACGCGAGGGCACCGCCGGACAAGAAAACCCACGGCTCCTGTGTTTTCCAAAACCTAGGGCTTCTCTCCTAATAACCCGGAGCTACACTAGTTGGATGCCTAACGTACTGTTCTGTGTACGTTATATTGTCTAATCCTCAATTATTAAAAAAAATAATAATAAAATTAAAATTTCACATGAGTTGAATACATATGAAATGAGACTATTCATTTTTCTTTATTACCAATTTAATGATTGTCCAAAAAATAAATATCACCAATTTAATGATCCGGCATACATGGTAAGAACTGCGTGTGCCAAATAGAATAGGAAAACTTGCCAATTACACCACGATTTAAAACCCTCCTTAGAAATGAATCGCAGCCGTTTGTAAGATCCAACAGTCCAAATTCCATTAAAAAAAATTTGACCGTTGGCTAAAGTCGGTTCACAGCTTCAAATATATCCCCCTTTTCTCATAAACACAAGCACAGAGCAAATCAAACAGTGAAAGAATAGAGAGAAAAGAAAGAGACTTTGATCGAGGAAGGTCTTGAAGGAAAACCCAGAAGGAGATTCTCGGTCCTAATCGTCAAGATTTGGAAATGGATACCAGAGCAGTCCTTGCTCCACAGCCCAGAGGTATTCAGTGATTTTAATCTCATCCAAGCAGTTGTTTTTCTTTTCTGATCGATAATTCTTTGTGGGTTTTACGATTTTGGTTTATATGTGAAACAACAGTTGGTCAATTTTGGGTTTTGTATGAATTTGCTCATGTAATCGTTATTTGCATCATCTTTGGACTAATCTATTTCTGGGGTTTTAGGATGATATAATCAAAGTAGAGGGTTGTTCAATTATTTAAGCATCCCTTTAATTTTAGTTTGAATTGGGGTTTCTCTTCTTCCCCTGATCATTGGTTGGTTAGGGTTATTCAATTAAATCAGCAAAAGAGTGTTTCTTTAGATTCTTTTCATCGTTTCAATTTTATGTTCATCTTGATCTGCCCTTTCTTTTCATGAATTTAGATTTTTGGGTTTCTGGGTTTTACTGTACAATTGACCCCTTTCTAGGACTAATGGACTATCATGTCTGCTTTTGTGATTCTTATGGGTTTAGTGCCAACTGGGTTTCTTGAACGGTTTCAGATTGTTTTGGGGACACTTGATATTGTTCCATTTCTTGTTTCTTTCACATTTTCATGCATCTATTTCATACAGAAAATTTCAATGTATTTATTCATGCTTGTTTTTCTTGAAGGGGATGGTAAAGTCAATGGAAAAGCACCAAAAAGGAACCAGCGAGTAGCTCTTGGAGATAGGACCAATGTTGAGGCATCTCAGGTTGACATCCCAGGGAAGCCCCCTGTTCAAATTACTCGCCCTATCACAAGGTCTCTCTCTCTCTCTCTCTCTCTCTCTATTTTCTTTCTCAAACACACAATAGCTTACAAATTCTGGATTTTTCAGGAGTTTTCATGCCCAACTGTTAGCAAACGCACAGAAGAACAATGTGGTAATCACCTTTGACAACTACTTTTCATCATTCTTTCTTTTTCCAATGAAATTCTAGCTTTTGAAACTTGGGAGTTAATTGTAACAGTTTGTTGCATTTGGACTTTGTAATGTGTAGAATCCAGTACTAGTGCCTTGTCTTCAAGACAAGGTAGCTCTCAATAGAAAATGTGCCCCTGCAAAGAAGGTTACCAAGAAGAAGCCCATAGATGAAGATGTGCTTGTGATAAGTTCTGATGAAGAAAAGGGGAAACCTGTCAATAGAAGCAAACCATTACAAGGGTCGAGGAAGGAAGTGAAGACTCTCACTTCGATTCTAACAGCTCGAAGCAAGGTGAGTTTAGATGTTCATTTGCATTGAATTTTGAACACACTTTTCAGAGAATTGCTTCTGTTTTCGTTGTTGGTGTATTGAATTTTCGTTTACTGCAGGCTATGGCTTGTGGAGCCACCAACAAGCCAAAGGAGCAGATTGTGGACTTTGACTCAGCTGATGTTAATGATGAATTAGCAGTTGTTGAATATGTTGATGACATGTACAAATTCTACAAACTTGAAGAGGTAATCTCTTATCCTCTTTTAGGTTTCTCCTATTTCTTCTTTTGCGCTTCTCCTATTTTACCTGTTCTTACACATGAAAATTACTTATGCAGGATGGCAGCCGAGTTGGAGATTACTTGGACTCGCAGCCCGATCTCAATTCCAATATGAGATCAATCCTCATAGACTGGCTAATAGAGGTTCACAGGAAATTTGAATTGATGCCTGAAACATTCTACCTTACTGTGAATATAATCGACAGATATCTTTCAATGAGGATTGTTCCTAGGAGGGAACTTCAGCTAGTTGGCATTAGTTCTATGGTGATAGCATCAAAATATGAAGAAGTTTGGGCTCCACAGGTAGTGTTCTTCACTTATTTAATTTAAGCACTATTCATACTGATTTTAAACACTCTACTGAAATGGAGTTTGGTTTCAATATGTAGGTCAATGATTTTGTATGCATATCAGACGATGCATATACGGGAAATCAGATTCGGGTCATGGAGAAAGAAATCCTGGGGAAATTGGAGTGGTATTTGACAGTTCCAACACCTTATGTCTTTCTTGCTAGATACATCAAAGCTTCTGTTTCGCCTGATGATGAGGTACTTGATTTTCTATGGTTTTCGAGAAAGTATAAGCATACTTTAAACTCTTTTTATTTTGGTGAAGCAATGAACATTAATATTTTTTTTCTTTCCCTTCTAATGCAGATGAAGAATATGGTTTACTTCCTAGCCGAGATTGGAGTCATGCATTATCAAACAATCATCTTGTACTCTCCATCAATGATAGCTGCTTCAGCTGTCTATGCTGCCCGTTGTACCCTCAACAAGACCCCTTTCTGGACTGCAACTCTGAAGCACCACACTGGCTACTCCGAAGAACAGTTGAGGTAAAAATGCCTTCCTATACTATGTTAGATACGTAGCTGTGGTTGAGGAAATAGTTATACTTGATTGCTTAATAATTTGAGTTGTGTTCTTTGTCAAACAACAGGGAATGTGCAAAGGTCTTGGTTGGCTTTCACTTGAAAGTTGCAGAAAGTAATCTAAAATCTGCTTACCGGAAATACTCAAAGCCTGAATTTGGTGCTGTTGCTCGTCTGACTCCGGTGAAAAGTTTTCAGTCCTCTTCATGAAGAAATTATTTTGAGTATCTGCTATTGGTGGTTTCTCTGTAATATAGAATATTGGGTCAAGAAGATTGTTAAAACGTTATGTTCTTCACTAGTTAATCTTTTTTAGTGTTGATCTGGAATCCTAGATTGGTCTAAATACTCTTTTGGAATCTGAGGATGCACTGTCCTCATTCCTCAGTAATATAGAATGTATATCCTCAGTTTTTTTATATATTATTGTTCTATCAATTGGGTTATGTAGTTTTCAATTTTTTGTTTTTTCAACAAGCAAGAATACAAGTTAGAACACCATAACTCCACAGCATGAACCCACAACTTGACTGTTTCCGGCATCCTGGAATTCCAAATGGATTTCCACATAGGCTTTAAATGAAGACAGGAGGGATTATCATCGTGTTCGGGTCGTGTCAAAAAAAGTCATCCCTTGCGTAAAATTAGTAAATTTCTTTAGGAAAATAATTGCTATTTCTGATATAGGGGTTAAGTTTTGGATATTCTATTTTTTTTTTTTCTGAAGAAGAAAATTATCTAAAATGTTAATTGGCTTGGCTAATTAAGTAATAGAAATGCATGTAAAGTGTCGCTTTTCATCCCCCTGCCGACATATCTAACTTGGCCCAGAATTAGTTGATTGACAAATGATGTTTAGTTATTACATTATTCTCATCAAATCAATATATTGTTTTCTTCTCTTTGAATGATTAATATTGCTTCTCTTACATATTAATGGTTCCGCCACAACACTCTGAAAAATGACAATGACTTTGTTTTTCAGTTAACAAAATATTGGTCAGGGGGTTAGCACTAGTCGATAAAATTAGAACTGTTTAAGTGATTATTGTAGTCATAATGAGGTGTTATATTTCTAACCCAACTGTTTGACACACCCACCAAACTCATCACTAGAATCTAATTAACAATAGTTTCTGATTCTCCAACCCTATGATCCCACCATTAATTAATGGTTCAATTGCATTGTACGAGGGGGTCATCATCAATTATATGCGAAACCATATCTGAGACAAAATCAAAATCACAATAAAAGAAAAAGTATGATGACCAAAGTTTTTCTTTGCTCGGAGGCAGTATAATTAGAAGTTTACATGCATTACCATTATTCAATCAAATAGTATTACTATAAGTGATTGACAGCTCGATCTCTGCAATCCTTGTCAATCTGATCCATGGCAATAGTAATGAAATCCACCCCCTTGGTTCTCTCCTTTCAGCTTGTCAAAAAATTATGGATACTCGTGATGAGGTGATCTTATCTCATATTTTCAGAGAATGCAATATGACTGCTGATGCTTTGGCCAAGAACAGCATCGAGAATGACTTTGGGATCATCACTTTTGATTCACCTCCTGCTCACGCCGTCGATGCCTACCTTGCTGATATTGATGAAGTTTCCAGACCTCGGAAAGTTGGAGCTGGCCATGCTGGCTAATCTTTTCTCCTTTTGTTTTTTAGGCCTTTTTAGGCCTCCATGTAACCAAAAAAAAAAAATGACCAAAACATCGAGTATTGAGAAAATGTCGATAATTGAAAAAACATAAATTTTGATAAAAATATCGGATGTCAATAAAAATTATATATAAATTGTGGATAAACCTTGTAGATACAACTAAAAATGTACTAAAACAAAGTATCACATAAATGTTTATTTAAAATCAGTACTTATAAATAACAGAAATTTTGAAAAAATATCGAGAATATTATGGATATTTTAGACCTTGGCTGCTTTTCAATATATGTTGTAATTTTCTTATTAACTATTAATCATAATGATAGTCACAGTTTGTAATATAAAGTATACATAATTTAAATGAAGTAAGATGATCTATAAGTGTCTTAACCTAGGAAAGTTACCTTCATAGAATCTTTTAGGAAAGCCTCACATTGGGTATGTTCCAAGTAATAGGTTTCATATGCACTGTGGGACATATCATTATTTCCCACAGTTGGGGTTTGCGTCCATATCTTTCATTCCCATTTAAAAATTTTAGTTCACCTAAACCTCTAGCTTGGTAATGATGAATGCAATACATGGGTCACCAACCCAAGAAGCAAAAATTTGCAACATATATTTAATTTCCCATTAGTATAATGTTTGGTTACATGTCTAGTGGAGCTAAAAGTACGTGCTATCTCATTATCATCTAGACCTAGGAATTGTAAAGAGAATTTGGCCAAGGTAAAGAGAATACTAAAGTGCAAGAAAGGAATACTTATATACTACAGTGCATGGCCGGCTTCACTTCTTCTGCTTAAATGAAGCTCTGGTCAAATGAGGCCAACCTCCAGAGGACCTTTAAGGTTCCGACCTCGAATCGAAGAGTTTACTGACATCAAAAAGTTTCTGACAACTAAAAGTTAGAACTGCAAGAGTAATTGAAGTCTTTTCCATATATATGCATGTAACCTCTTTATTCATATTAGTCGAACACGAACAAGTTGATGCAACCCAAGTCCGATTTGAATCGGGTGAATATAATCCATATAATTTTATAAATATCTTACGTCTTGTTTATGATTGTGATTTTACAATTACCTCATCTCGATCCAAACCAGTTGACCGACTAACAATCGGAGATTAGGCATGAATGACTAATTGAATACATAACCATAAAACTATGCAGTAAATGCAATTAATACAAATGTTAATATGGTTTATAAGATGGTAACCTAGTAGATAGATGCTAAATATATATGTTATATATGTAGATTAAACCTTCTCTCTCGTGAAAATATATTAGCTAGGTTATGTTTGGCGGGGACTTGGCATGGCCGGTCCGGTTTCTGGATGGGTGCTGTTTCTACTTAGTGGTAAGCGAACAAGCAGTATGTACATCGTTATCTTAATCAGTAAATGAGTAAAGAGAATTTGGTCATGTCTGTTGGATCAGGTCCTCGTCGGACATGCCAGTACATAGTTCAACACCCGCTCTCGCCAATCCGGGCAAGAGTCGTCAGACCTAATCTTGCCTGAAAGTCCTCCTATCGATAGCACCAAACAACGTCTTCAAAGTAAATACTTATGAACACTCATAAGCAGTCAATGCCACATCGAAGAACAAATATGCAAACCTATATGATCGAGTCCTCCTATAAAGGGCTCTCTCTCTTCTCATTTATGGTAAGCAATTACTCACCACCTAACATTACTCTGTCAACATTAAATACTCGTTATGACTTAGGCATCGGAGAAGCGAAAACTTTCCCGCCCAGTCTATATCTTGATGCCTGTGTATTACATTTGACAGGTAGTTTCTGAGTCCATTCACTAGATCACCCAAGCTCCTGACCCCAACCAGCATTACAGTACTTCAGGCTACCCCCTGTGATTAGACTGAAACGGTAGTTTCCGAGTCCATTCACTACATCACGTACCCGAGCTCCTAACCCCAGCCAACATTACAGTACATTAGGCTACCCCCTGTGATTAGGCTGAAACATTTGGCGTCGTCTATTTTTTTTTTCTTTTACTTTTATTAAAGATGATCAAAAGATTTCACTCCTACCCCCATGGTGACTCGAACCTATGACCTTGATCTTAGGTAGTGGGTGCTCTAACCACTGAGCTAACACTACTTCGTCCCACATTTGGCATTGTCTATAAACTCATAATTTATGCACTAAAATTGTATATCCATGCTAGTACGAAACTGTGCGTCATTGTCGATTGCTAATTCATGTAAAGCTCATAGTAAGTACACTCAAGTTGGTTAACAATTTAGAACTTTTCACGCACGCACGCATCTAGATTATGAATAAGTAATTTTGAAAAGAAAAAACCATAGAAATGATGATGAGAAAAATGTATATCAAGTTACCAGGCTCGGGCATGTGGGTGATGAGTGATGGACTACAAAGAGCTGGCCCTAATCATCATAACACTACCCCTTTTTAGGTCATGCAATCGTGAAGGAACAGAATAGAAGGACATAGGAGTAATTTAGCACCTCCTAAATTTGAATTGACTGCTTGCAAAATTGTTGGGATTTTATTGTCCAACGGATACTTTATCGTTACGTAAACAAAAAAAAAACGTATGAAAACCGAACTTCACACGACGCAAATACCCGTGTCGTTAAAAGAAAAGAGAGAGAGAGAGACCTTTACGCAAGATTTACACGTGAAATTCTGGCAGGACGTGACCCACGAATGAAGGGTACGTATGACCTACGAGAGAGAATTTCTGGCCTTGGTTGGTTGGCTCGATGTCTCACTTTCACATGAAGACCTGGAAATGATTCATTTCTTCTGGGCGAAAATTAAAGGAGCATATATACATCATTATCCTTTGAAGCAAAAATGAGTTGTTGCATGTGTCTCAGATACGATCAAATGCCAAAGTCATAGTTTCCTCAGCAAGCTAGCTAGCTTTTTGACTTTGCTCGATCTACATAATTAAGAGCTTGATCCATCACGAGGATCCTTTCTAATAGGAAATTAATGTACTAGTGTACTAGAACCTTCTAGCTTCCAACATGCAACGTGATCACCAAGTCATCATAATCTATACGAAAGAAATTAAATGAGAAAATGATCCAAGGCTAGCTAGAAAAAACTACTTGTTGTGTAAACACTGCGTCTTTAATTATTTTGTGTCGAGTTTAAGTCTATAAGATTAATATTGTCATTCTTATTTTTTAGCGGTGAACTTTCGATCACGTTGATTACTTGCTTATCAAACTTTTGTGGCTTGATCGATTATGAGTTAACTCAAATTTACCCATAAGTAGCGAGTTATCTTAGTTATTTCACCAAAATATATTTAAAATTAATTATCTTTTCTTTGAAGAACCACTTGCTTTTTTAGGATATCCTGAAATTTGAACTAAAAAAAGAGGGTGAACTCAAGATAGTCGATTCTTCACCATCCTCAGTTAAAAGAAAAGGAGGCTCTTGCATGAAAACCTCAATCAAAGTTCAACAACTTGCACGCCCTCCTAGAGTTATCAAACTTCATAACTAATAGCAATTTTTTTTTGTTTGGGGTGCCAAGGGAAACGAAACACTTTCCTGAATGAAAGGAAAATAGGGGGGGAAAATGGTTCCCTCCATACCCTAAGAGATTCATTTTGATATGGATTGTACCCTTTGTGTTTCTCTATATATAGAGGCACCTATTCATCAATAAATATACGATCTATTCCTGTGCTATTTACTTTGTATTTATTTTCAGTCTTGTGGTTGTATTTCATATTTACTTAAACAAAATCAAAACTTTTGTTTTCAAGCTAGTGAACAAATAATTTTTCTTTCTTCAGCAAAAAAATAAAAGTCGGTTAACACATTTAAAAATTAAAAACCCTCTAGCATTATCTTTTTCCACATGAATTAGAAAACGATCCAAGACCGTTGGAAACATCATCTCCTTAAAATCGTCGCTAAACCCACGCGCAATTAATCTTCATATTTAAAATTTTAAACCATCCCTAAACTCTCTCCCAAAGAGCCCAATCGTCGCAGCACACGTAGCCACAAACGAAGTCAAACAATCAACCAAACTATTCAAAGAGGCCATTTCCGTAATTCAAATCCAACAGACGGATCACCGTGAACCGCCACGTGGCAGTACATCCGGTCTCACATGCTCGGCCTATCTCGTACGCGGTACAAGATTCAAATTTCAATACGCACACCCACAATGGTTCTATATATACCCAACCCGACCCATTTCTATCTTTCTTTGTTTTAAAACTGAAGGGAAAAGTCGATCAACTCTACTCTCTACTCCAAGTCACACTACTATTTGTCTCCCTTCAACTCCACCCTTTCCCCCAAAAAAAAAAAGAAAAAAAAAAGGCACCACTCCTCCGATTTAAAATACCCACTTAATCCACAAAAACACAGCAGGAACGTACCGGAGCTCGAGGTCAGTACCGTCATTTTGGTGGCTTTCCGGGACAGTGGTGGTGGTGGTGGTAGTGGACGTTCCCAGACCCGACCCGAAATGGAGAGGAATACTCCGGTGAGGAAGCCACACACATCCACCGCGGATCTGCTCACCTGGTCCGAGACTCCGATTGCTGACTCTGCTTCTCTGACCTCCTCCGCCTCTCGGCCTCACCAGGTATCAAAATTCGATTTTGAAATTCCTTGTCTCGGCGAATTTTTTTTTTTTTTTTTGTGATTAATTGATTCGCTGATTGATTGTTGTTTTGGGGATGATTGTAGCCGTCGGATGGGATCAGAAAAGTGGTGTTTGGAGGTCAGGTGACGGATGAGGAGGTCGAGAGCTTAAACAAACGGTCAGATCTGCTTCTTCTGCATCAGCTTGTTCATCACATTTTACTTTTCTTGGGTTTTTATTTTACAAAGTTTGAATCTTTGTTTCGTTTTTGTGGTTGGATGTGGACTTATTAGTGTACCTGCAACAAGAACTTATTGGAAAATAAGAGATGGGTTTGCTTTTTTGTTTTAAAAAATAAAATAAAAATTAACTCTCTCTTGTTCAGTATTAGCATTTCCTTGTTGAATAATACTCTTCATTTTGAAAAAATAAATGTAATTTAAGTTGAAGATTGATTTATTTACAATGTTCTGTGATCGATCTACTTATTTGGCCTATGAATCCACATATTATAAATTTCTGAAGAAGTTTAATTTCTTAATAAAGCAGTTGAGTTTTTAAATTATGCTTTTGTAAATCGAAGAATTGGTTTATTTGTCATTTTGCTGTAATTTAATGTTTTCATTTTGGTGGCGGGGAATTAGTCTTCTAGACAATTTTGATTACATCAAGAATAAAATTATATTTTTTGACCGTTGAAGAATTTTTTTTAGAGAAAAAACCGTTGAAGAATTGGGTATTTGTTAGTTGATGGATTTTATTATTTTGCTTCCGTTATGATTTTTGTGAATCTCTCTATTATTGATTTTCCAAATATGACTGAATGTATTTATCTATAGGACTGAATGTATTTATCTTTTAATAAATCAAATAAAATTTTAAATAAGCATTTATAAGTTGAAGGATTGGGGTTTGTCATATTGCAGTTTTTTTGTGGAACTGTTTTTGTTACTTTTGTAGACAAGTTTAATCAGCATCCAGAATAAAATTATCAGAGACCTCTAACACTGATAGCTTTGCAATGTCCAGAAAACCTTGTTCAGGGTATAAGATGAAGGAGATGACTGGGAGTGGCATTTTCGCAGGGGGTGCGGAAGATGATGCATCAGAACCTGGTAGTGCTAACCCTACCCCAAATAGCAAAACTGCAATCCGAATGTACCAGGTACCAATCAATATGTTTAAGATTGTTTACTAAATATATATGAATAAAAGAGCACAGATAACATGACATGTCAAATTTAGCACAAAACCCTTATGTGACTTTGTCTTTTGATGGTATGAAATGCTAGCAAGCGGTTGCTGGAATCAGTCATATCTCATTTGGTGAGGAAGAGGGTGTTACTCCCAAAAAGCCTACTACGATTGCTGAAGTTGCAAAGCTGCGCGAACTGAGTGGGACGTTGGAAACTGAGGCTGAGGCAGAGGCAAGGCTGAAGAAGCAGCTCTCTAACTCCAAATTCAAGGAGCTTAGTGGGCATGACATATTTGCACCCCCTCCTGAAATTTTACCTAGGCCAACTACTGCTCCACGTGCGTTGGATTTGAAAGGAAGCATCCAAATAGGAGAACCTACTTCACCCGTACTCGCGTCTGTTAAGGTGTCTAATGTGAGTGAATTGTGCGATTGCTTGCACATAATGCAAATCATTCTGAATTTCTCTGTTCCCATGTCATTTTTGGAAGCATCTAACTGATTCTGAATTTGGTTTCTGTTTGTAGCCTGCTGGAGGTCTGAACACTGTTATACCAGGTGAGGAACCTGTTTCCAAGACGGCCAAGAAGATTTACGACAAGAAATTCTCTGAGCTCTCAGGAAACGACATATTCAAGGGAGATGTTCCTCCGTCCTCTGCTGAGAAACCACTGAGTGTGGCAAAACTTCGTGAGATGAGTGGCAGCAACATCTTTGCCGACGGGAAGGCAGAGGCTCGAGAATACTTGGGCGGTGTACGCAAACCTCCGGGTGGCGAGAGCAGCATTGCCTTGGTTTAACTTGCTAGGGGGTCTAACTTGGTTATTTTATATTGTGGAATCTGGTTTTGTTCTTCTCTTCTAGTGGTGAAGGATGTGTTACTATATTATTTGACCTTTTCATTGTGGATTTTTTTTTCTTTTCCTTTTGGAGTCATGTTTTAGGTTATAATGGGGTCTGCTAGAGCTATGGACTATCTCTGCTAATTGGGTTGTGTATGTCCATATTTATGTGTTCTTTCAGTGCTTGTCTTAATGAAATGCTTGGGCTGTTTCACTGGGTTTAATTTAATCTATTATTTGTTGAGCTCTTGATCATGGATTTTGTATTGATAGTGTTAACTTCCAATTTCGAAAGGATTGGAGGGAGTACTTTGTCTACAGAATTTTGGGTAATTTGTGACAGCATAGCATCATCAAGAACTCTCTAGAATCTTTCCTTGGGATTCAAAATGTTTTTGGGTTTACTTGATGCAAGAGTTGAAGAAAACCAGAGTTGTATAGGCTGCTATATAGGGGACAATGTCACAGAAGCAATGTCAGAGCTCAGACTGGTTGACTCTTTTGTTGCTTTAATTCCATGCTTCTGTACAAATAGAAAATGGAGATAAAACCCAGTTGTTTACCCAAAATGCAAGCATAAGTTTTACCACAGTGAAGTTCTTCTGCAATTGAAAATAGAAGTGGGTAAAAAACTCAAGCTCTGATGGCATCGAAAAATCAGTGCTCAAAGCTGGGTCAATCTCAATGTGAATAAATGTAGGAAAAGACTGAAAACTGTTATGACCTATTTGTAGGCATAAAACAAGAGTGGAAGATAGGCCTCTTGGCTGCTCTTGTTGCCAATTCAGAAGGAGAAGAATATCTTCTACCCGCAACCTCACCTTAGGGATTAGGCATATATAAAATTCCGGATTTCTCCATACATTACCGATTAATTTTGGGTCCACTAGCTAATTTGGTTCATGTGGTTTTAGTTTAGCCAATTTGATCCATGCATTTTCCTATGTTAACCCTCCAAAAGCAAAACACCTAGAGATGTTAAGTATATCCAATTTGCTCAAAGAGGTAAAGCCTTACAAGAAAAGGCCTAAATTAGCTAAAGGAGTACACAAAAGGTAGCCAAAAACACATGAATCGAATTGGCTAAATGGGTTAAAAACACTAAAACAGAAATGTACTAATCCATTAGCAACTTGAACTTGGTATTAGGGACAACTTGGTACTAATCTCTCTCTAACAACCAAGTCCCTAATAATTTTAATCCCCATCAATGTAATTTGATTTGAGACAGCCTTCTTCCCTTTTCATCTAGATTATACAAATTTCATCTTATTTATGCATTAGTCCCTTGACTATTGACCTATTGCAAGGCATAGAAATTGTTAGGCTTAGTATACAAATTCTTTGGCCCAATCAGCTGACTTTATTTTCAAAAGTGGCCCCACCTAAGATGATTTTTCCTCGAGATTTCTGAAAAAAAAAAAACAATTTCTTGATCCTTTTTCAAAAGTGGGCCCCACCTAGATGATTTTTCCTCGAGATTTCTGAAAAAAAAAAAAAAAAATTTCTTGATCCTTTTTTAGTTACGCACAGAAGAAGGTATCGCTTACTAGGACTTGGATCCTCTGCTTTGATTTTAAATGCTAGGATCTGCTAGAGTTTGGACATGAAGCTGCCACGTCAACAAAACATAATCCAACGGCTGAAAAACGAAAGTTCTACAGAGCCCAAATTTTCATTTGGAACACCGGATTCCTTCTTCCTCTTCCTTCTCTTGTAACCAAGGAAACTCCAGGCATCTTTCTTCTCCTGAACACAGCCTGCGAAAAAACAAAAGTCATACCCATAATTAATGATCAATCATACATGGAATACAAAGCAAATAAAATATGCAATTTATTACAAACGATTCCAACGGTATATGGCATAAGGGATTTTGTGATTGTTTTCAGGAGACAAAATTAGCTCAATTTTCTCTGGTTTTGGTTGTTCAATGTTTAATCTGATGGCTTTTCTATTGAAAGATGTGTTTTTGCGAAAATGAAATTAGATTTATGATTTATGACTCTTGACAACGTTTGCTTAATCGCCGCCGCAATGGTTCCGAAGGCTCATATGCCAATGAACCGTCATACTCAGCGAGTTTCGATACCATCTGCTATGGCATCTTCCGGTGGTCATCCAGTCGTCGGCGTCGGCGTGAATCTTGAAGCTTTTACTCTGTGTTTATGGCTTTGGTCACGAAGAAAGAGCAAGACAGATAAATCTAGTGTTTCAAGTGCAAATTTGGGTTCTGTAGAACTTTCATTTTTCAGCCATTGGATTGTGTTATGTTGACGTGGCAGCTTCGTATCAAAACTCTAGCAGATCCTAGCATGTAATATTAAAGCAGAGAATCCAAGTCCCGCTTACTAATATTAGCTACTATCCAATGGGTTATATAGGCCTGAACTGAAAATTTACCTTTATCTAATTTTGGTAAAAGACTTATCAACAAAGCAAAGTAGGGAAAGTGGGAAACAAGTCTAAAAAAGTAAAGAGTATAGGGATAGAAATGTAAATAAAAAAAATTACCATGGATAAGGCAGTTGAAGCAAGAAGAATAACAAAACCGAGTTATTCAAGGCGAGAAAATCAAGCAGGTTGGTTACAGGTTAGAACTCGGTTTACGAAGTAGATACTGATAACTAAAAGTTTTACGCACAGTGTTAAATTTTTAAATAATATAATTATGGAAATAAATACATTGTTTAATTACACAAAATTCCAAAAGTAAATAAAAAATGGGTAAGAAATAGCCTAGTCAGACCTTCTCTCTCTCTCTCTCTCTGCTTTTGTTCTGTGCAGTAGTGGCGACTCTTCATTTTAATGGTGTGAGCGGTGACAGAGAGCTGTGTGTACTGAAAAAAATAGAGAGTGACTGAGTGAGAGAGGCCTCACAACCCTGTCTGATTCCCTTTCCTTTCATTTCACAAAAGCCCCATTACCAAATCCATCTGAAATGACATTGATGTCTATGCATTGAATCCCACCATTCGCAAAAGCCAGTGCTTTGTTTTTTCTGTGCTTGATAATAGTACCCATCGTTTTGGAATCGTTTTCCTGACGTGGGTTTTCGGATTATGAATCTGGGTTTCTATAAATATGTGATCTTTCTCTGTTTTGTGTGCGCTCTCATCACGTAGATTGTATATTACTGTCACATTGTTGTTGTATTTTGTATCATGTTCAAAATAGCTGAGGAGGACCAGAGGGTTTTAATGAACATGAAGAGGGAAGGAGGACACCCCAGAAACCCACCTTATTCTTCTTCTTCTTCTTCTTCCAATCTTTTTCAGCTTCTGCTTCATCCTAATCCCCAACACCATGTGAGTGGTTCACCTATTAGCAGAGTCTCTCTGCAATCTGAGTTCTCTCCTTCAAGCACTTTCTCAAATGGGTTCTATTCCTCTGAGGATAGCTCTCCTTATTCTTCAACTCCATTTGAGGAGGCAAAGTATCAAACACCTAGTAAGCATTACATGAATGGATTGTGGTTGGACTCCAAGCCACCACCAGATTCTCATTTCAATGAGATTTTGGGGGATGATCTGGGATTGGCTGAGAGTTTTTACAGAATGCATATTGGGGATGACCATGAGGGTGGTACTAAAAGGAGGGGATTTGAGAGAGACCCAGATGGGTTTGGGCTTGGTGGTAGTTTCTTAGGGGGTAATATTCCTTGGAATGTTGAAAACTATGGCCTATTTGAAAGCTCTAGGAACAATATGTCTGATTTTGAAGCTTTTCAATCCTCTCATTTTGGTGTTAGAGGCGGTTTTAATGGTTATGTGGAGCCAGAATTTCTTGGATTGGGGCCAGAATGTGTTATTGGTGATTCAATGGGGTCTTTTCTAAATCATATGCAGCAGCCTAATGCTTTGTGTTCTGGCCCTAGTGGTGATAAGAACCAAATGGGTTACATGTTAGAGCATAGAAGGGGACTGACAGATGATTGGTATCATAGAAATGTACAAGTAGAGAACCCATATGTTGCTAGGCCTTACCTTGATGATGAATTTGTTTATTCACAGCTATGTGGAACAGATTCTAATGGTGGAAAGGGTCTTATGTATCCAATGAGCTCCCCTCAATTCCCCTCAGTTGCTCAGCTGTGTGTGGACAATGGTTCACATAATCATCCAGTGATAAAACAAAGGACCAGAGAAAACCCAACTAGGAAATGTGCAGGTCACTTTGAGGGTCTTAGAAGTGAAGATAGTCTCTTAGTGCAAGGAAAACATTTGAATCATGGCACCAGTAAGGGTTGCAAATCTTCAAATGTTAACAAGAAGAACTCCACTAAGATGGGAATGAGGACAGAAGGAGAGAAAAGCTCTAGACTAGATTTAGATTCATATAATGGAGGAAGTAGTGGAAACGAATGTAGTCAGAGCAGTAATGACTCAATGAAGTCACTGCTTACTTTGGGTTCATTGGCTGAGGTCCAGGGATACATATACTTCATAGCTAAGGATCAGCATGGTTGCCGGTTCTTACAGAGAATGCTCGATGAGGGAAACCATCAAGATGTTCAATTAATATTTGATAGGATAATCAATCATGTTCTTGAACTTATGACGGACCCGTTTGGCAATTACCTTATGCAGAAGTTCTTGGACATGTGTAATGAACAGCAAAGAATGCAACTTGTACTCAAGGTGACCAAAGAACCAGGACAGCTTGTGAGAGTTTCCTTGGACACACATGGGTATATCCCTCGTACTCTACTTATTTGTTGTTACTTCGTTTGTAATATTTATTATTACTGCTTTCTTGTTCCTGAATATAATCGGTGCGGTGGTTTCAGCACTCGTGTGGTGCAGAAGTTGATCGAGACTGTGAAAAATGGGAAACAAGTCTCATTAATCATATCATCCCTTGAATGTGGTTTTCTTGATCTTATCAAGGACCCAAATGGCAATCATGTGGTACAACGTTGCTTGGACTGCTTCAGCATTGAAGAGAACAGGGTATGTTTTCTTGTTAGTTTGATTGTTCAAATATGAAAATAAAGGTTGAATAGCTTCTGTGATAAATATTGTCTAATTCATGCTTCTTCTTTTTCAGTTCTCGAGTTTTTTCTTAAATTTTATGTGGCAACCTTGTGTATGTGCATTCTGAGGTGGATGCTTCTTTTAAGGATGATTAATTTGCAAATGCTAGTCTGTCAAGTCATTTATTTGCTCTAGGCAATGTATATGCTGTGCACTATTTCTCTAAAGCTTGGCATGTTTTCCAAATGCTTATGATGTTATCTGATGCAAATGCAACCAGTAATGCCAATGCATATTGAAGGTGTAATATCTCATCGGTTGTTGATGTGTGCTTATAATAATAATTAAATGCTAAATCAAATACTTGGTGGTTTGATTTCAGTCCCCTGTCAATTTGGGCCAGCAACTCTAATTTTGTTCTTTGTCAATCTGTCACGTAATTTATCTTTGATCATTCACTGGGAAGAAATCCAATCTTATATTAATAACCAATCTCATCAACTCTTTCTCAGTTAATGTTTTTCATTTTCTTCACCCCACAACTTTTGAAAATCTGATTTTGTTTCTGCTGTTTGTGCTGACTCTTTAAATAGTCCAAACTTAGGTCTGATGATTGTATAAGTGTCTGGGGAAAGTTTCAGTCCAAATGTGAACCCTGCTCAACAAGCTATGGACTAGATCACAAGTATTGCATTATCAGGAATCATTACAGAGATTATCATGTCTCATTGTTGAAAGATTTTAATTTTTTTTCTGATCTTTCTTCCTTCCGATTCATGTAGTCCTCTGTTAGTTTCTTGATGTTCATGGTCACTTCAACTAATTAATCTCCTGTTGGTAGACTAAATGCCCATGATTTGTCATATATAGTTCCTTGTCATTTTTTTTAAGAACAGTCATATATACTTATATAGTTCCTTATGAATACCAATTGGTAAATGTACTTTTTAGGCCCTGCATACAAAGAACAGAGTTTTTGGGCTTGGCACAAACAGAGCAGAGCTTGACTGACCTCTTTTTTTTTTTTGGTTTTTTTTTTGTGGGTGGGGGGCGACGCTTATCATTAACAGAATGCTTGATCAATTCAAATAGATTATCTCTGTTGTGTCTGTTGTAGATTGGGGAAGTGGAAAAATTTATCAGGAGGAGAATTATGCCTGGGGTTCAGATCAAATACTAAGGATGAACTTAACTGAGACAAAATTACTGAAGTCGCAAACAATGTTTTAATGTTGATTATGCGCTTTCTGTATTACCTACTTTATTTTTGTTTCAAAGAATCTGAACTTAAAGTCCATCTGTTTGTAAATCATTTCTGGCAGTTTATATTTGATGCTGCTACTAGATTTTGTGTTGAGATTGCAACTCAGCGTCATGGATGCTGTGTGCTACAAAAATGCATTGCACATGCCAGTGGGAGATATCGAGATAAGCTGGTCACTGAAGTTTCCAGGAATGGGCTTCTCCTTTCTCAAGATCCTTATGGGTAATCATCTGGAATTTCTTTAAACTGTCTAGCTTCTTTTTCTTTGATGACTATAAACCCTTAATATGATATGGTAATCCAAACTAGTTGCATGGATATTTATTTTGTTTCTTGAGGAAGTAATTAAAAGTTTTGATTACCAGTAATTTCTTGGTTCAGAAGCAAACATAAATGCACACAATTAAGGCTGATCACTTATATATTGATATTTCATGCTTACTGTGACATGATTCTTAAAGTTTATAAGAACCCGAACCACTGTGCTACTTCTATTCTTTCCTTACTGTGACATGATAGTAATCCTACATATGCCTTTTATAGAAAAGAATCCTACATATGCCTTTGAAAAGTTGATTCATGATTCTTTTATTCTATGGTACAATTTGTTTGTTTTTATGACTGAAGTATGGTTTTATTTTGTTCCATTTGCCACAGAAACTATGTTGTTCAGTATGTCATAGAGCTGAAGATCCCATCTGTCATGGCCAGATTGATCTCTCAGTTGAAGGGACACTTTGTACTCCTGTCCATGCAGAAATGCAGTAGTCATGTTATTGAAAAATGCCTCAAGCACTATGAAGAGAGCCGACCAAAAATCATCCAAGAATTGCTCTCAGTTTCTCACTTTGAACAGTTGTTGCAAGACCCTTATGCTAACTATGTCATTCAATCTGCTCTTTCAGTTACCAAGGTTTAGCAACCAACTTCTCTCAAAGTGATTTATATTGGACTCTTTCTCATATGTCCTAATCTTTTTGCTTCATTTCCAGGGCCCTCTTCACGCTGCACTGGTTGAAGCCGTTAAGCCTCATACAATCTTACGCCACAGCCCATACTGCAAGAGGATTTTCACAAAGGACCTCCTGAAGAAGTGATGTGTTTTAGCCTATAACGAAAAAAGTGTTGTTGTTCTCTATGTTTATTACTAATAACTCCTCTATCTTTGGCTCTTAGCTAAGATAGGAGATATGTTTGTTTAAATGTCTTATGAACCCCAGGTGAAGGGTGCAATTTTTGGCTTTCTGGTAAGGCATTAAGAAGTCTCAAGGAGTTAGAACAGAGTTTTGCTTCCAGTTACTTATGATGTAATCCATCATTCTGTTGTTTTGTGGTCTTAATCTTAATCTCAACTTTTGATGTCCGATATTCCACTATTAGAATTGTGGATATCTGATTCGATGTTGTATAAATGCGATGCCTGGATTTGTTTTGTTGCAGTTGAGATAGTTTATATATTGGTACCAGCTCTTGTGTGTTATTATATATTATATACTTTCTTTTTCTTTTCTGTTGTTAGAACATGTTATATTTAGTGTATAACCCAAGGATTGCCAAGAAAAGGAAAGAATCCAAATTCAACTAGAAAAGATAAAGCAAGAGAAGAAATTTTGTAGCAGAGATCTTCCCGCATCAATGCAATGATGGTTAAAAGTCATTAACTTGAGCTGCAAGAAAGATGCACTGAAGTACTGAAAACAAGTTGCTCTTCAAATTTAAGAAGAAAACGAGATTCTTCTAATATCAGAAAAAATGCGAATGAGTTGCAAATTTTTTTTGACTTTCCGATAACAGTCGATAGATAGATAGCAAACAAAATAGAAGCTAACCAGAGACTCCCACAACTGTAGCAACTTCAAGTTTACTGAAGGCAACTATTTATTTCAAACACGAATCTGTAATGTCATATTGCCGCAGATAGTTCTACTCAAAGAGCATAACCGCAAAACATAAGAAACCATGAAACACATCAAGTATAATGCGTCCTCAAGCAACCAAATTGGTTCAAGCATTCTCATGTCCAACCAGGGCCAGTAGCATTGATTCATAATCTCCACGAGTGTCTTTCTTAATGGCCTGATCCAGAGTGACACTATTCCTTTTGTGGTACTCTTCCTTTATAATTTTCAGGTCAACCTCAGCTCTTGTAGCGACAACTCTGGTGAGAGCTCCTTCATCAGTTCCTAGTCTGTTGATTGCCAGACGAAGAGCCTTCTCGAAATACTTCTCAGGGCAGATCAAGCACTTAATTGTGGACCTTAGTATTGCAAGGTACTCATCCTTGGGGTCAGCTTTCAAATCCTGCAAAACAGAAACACTCATTAAATCCAATCCACTAAAATATAAGAAATCATCATTTTGGTTAACCAGTCATGATTTAATATTTTTTGCTATATTTAGATTTTATTGAACAAAAAGAAGAAAGTTAACAAAATGAGAGGGGGGACATAATGCCAAAACCCTCTGTAAAAACAGAATGGCAAAAGCCAAATGAGAGCCAAAAAGCTACGAAGGACAAATAAAATTTCCATGATGTTGCAAGATAAGCCAAAGATTCATCTTCACAGTGCGCGACCTATTTTGAATAGGGTAATGACCCGACAAGCTATTCATGATTTAATTCAGTACACTACTTAAAATTCAGGAGAAGAAAAGTATGGCCTTTCAAACTATCAGAGGCATTTTACTAAGCTGATAACAGAATCATGTAAGGAGCAGGAAAAGAAATCTGATGATACTTGGCTGAAAATAGTTATAGAACCGACTTGCATACCTTATTGATATCATTGCCAAATTCATTTTTGTAGTGATTGAGAGTTGCATTGATCTGTGATTTGCTACGTGTAGCCAAAATCCTGATGATATCCTCATGATTGTATTCTTTGTCGGAGATCTTTTCATGGAGTAGCTTAGCCTCTGATTTTGCCAGAGTCATGTTCACCTCATCTCCCTCATATCTATATGAGCTAACAAGAGGCACCAAAAGCTGAAAGGAGCAAAGTCAGGCAGTAATTCTCTATTTGGTATAAAGAAAATAAAAACCCAGCTGAGAATAAAATTTGATATGTTAACTTCATATATTAACTTCGCCAGCAAGGCAACACGAATAATTGAATATATACATAGTAACATGAACAAACATGGAGAAGAAAGGCAAATCAATGGCAATGGTTGGCTTTAGTCGATAATTTCCTAGGAATGTACTTTAGTTATTGCCCGAGGCTGAGCTAATTCTGTTCCGTTCCCACCAGCCATTATGCCAGCAATAATTTTCAGTTACAAGTCAGTGGGAAGCTTATAGCCTATTATAATCTACCAGTCCAGGAGTCTACTTTCTTGTAATTTAATTTGTGAAGGCATGTTCATGAATCGAAAGTGAAAAACAGCCCTCTTAGAGTGGGAAAAGAATGCATGGAAAGTGCATTGTTTTTGGTTTCTAAAACAATAGAAAGGAACTGCAGTCTTCTATTAGAAAATGTACCTTACGAAAGTCCCCCGTTGTGTGATGTGCAACATCCTCTTCAAGGGACTTCTTGTAGCGAGAATGGTATGCCTGCCTTGCCAAAAGTAGGTCATGAGAAGACCTAGAGCAGGCTATTTCCGCAAGAACCTGATTGCTTGAAGTCCACTTCTTTGTTGCTTCATTGGCCAAAAATGCATCGCGCTCAGCAGGATCAAGTGTCCAAAGCATTACAATCCTCTGATTAAGAGAAATTACAAAACACAAATATGTCAGCAATAATATCAATCCTAAACAATAAACTTGCAAAATTCTCCAATAACGATGAAAGCTTCAATTAATGAGTTTATGCACTGCCTTTTCTTGGCAGAATAATAATAATAATAATAATAATACCAGTCTATGTGAAACATGCAGTCAAGTTATCTCAACTATTGCGAAAAGGAAGTGCATTCCAACACTGACCTCAAAGTCACTTGTAAGTTCTTTGTCCAGTTCCTTAAGGAGATCTTCTCCATAAGTTTCGGCATATGTTTTCCGGATTGCCTTTCGCTGAGCAGCATTTCTATGCCCCAAGATGGATATGATCAAGTCCTCATTGGTTCCCCATCCTTGAGTAATCATATTGATCAAAAATTCAAAGTTTAGGTAAAATGAAACAACCAAAACAAGGTACTTTAGAATTTCCTGAGCAAATTCATGTTATTAAAAGGTTCTGTGAACATTTATAATACCAATCTTGATCCTTAAACAAAAAATTGCATCATCTTTTGATGTCAAATCATATGCAAACAAACAAGCTTAATATATAGATCATCGTTAAAGCAATCACATTTGCATCATAAAAACTACGATCTGATCATTGATAAAACCTTATCACATCATTCACGTCATGTTCATCACTAACAATCGGATCGGTGAAATGGGTTTGGTCAAGCGTCAATATTGAAAACGATATATCAGAAATTAAAATATAAAAAAAAGAACCTTTGAAGGCTTTTTTGAGCTGCTCGGAGTCTTCGGCCGAAGTAGGAACTTGTGCTGGGACTGCAAGGGTCGACATCGTCACTTTTGCTTTCTTTTCCCTCTGTCTCTCTGTATGTAAGAAAATCGAAAACCAGAAATGGTTCTGTTTGTCCCTATTATTATTGTGACCCTTTGTTTCCATATATATGGCCATTGCAATTACCGCCACGTAAAATTCTACATTTGTTTCTATATAGGTTAGAATAAATACCAAATGAATAATGATCCATTTTTAATAGAATTTGTGGATTTTATTACTTAATTATTAGACAATTTAATTGGTTAGAATTTATTTTGAGCCTTAACTTTCTTTACCCTGTACATATTGCTGCATTATCATGTTCTCCTAATTGGTTAGAATTAGGAGAACATATAACACCAATCTTTGTTCAAAAAGAAGGCACACACAAATTGAATCACAAATAAGATCGATCTCTCCTCAAGTTGAAAAATATTATTGTTATGTCCAGGTGTTTCTCGCCATCTTCGTTAGATCTAAATTATCGTGGGTTTGGATGAAGTTTGTTGGGCAAATTGCTATCATACGCAGTTGAATTGTTAGAGACAGAGTTATTTTCAGACTTGACCTTGATGTGCAATCGCTTCTTGGTTATCTTTGATTTTCTACAGGCAATTTTGCATCCCGTACAAGACAGAGTGTGCATGCCTATTGGTGAAAATGCAAGACTGCAAGGTTTTCCTGATTATTATCAACTTTGTGGTTCGGTAGAAGAAATGTATTTATGTGCTGAATATATTATTGTCTTTCGTTTCAGAAATTATTTTCTAATACTGTTACGTTAAACTTAGGAGTGATGATTGAAATGCATTGTTTTAGAGACGTTCAAGTTGGGATGCAAAATCTACATATATAAACAAAGGAAAATATATACAACAAGGTTGAGCTTTCTAATATATCAAAGGCAAATCCTGGAAGTAAGATACAACTCCTTATCCTTCAAAGTGTTAAAGAATACACACGTACATATAAAAAGACTTTTCATTCCCATAACCCATTAAGCTCCCATAACTCCTTAATGGGAGCTTAATGTACTTGTAAATCAAGTAAATATATTGATACATATTTTATAGAGATTATACCTTGTGTGATTAGGATACTTTTATGGGAAAGATCCTAAGTTACATTCTCTATATATAGTTTAGGTCACTGCATTCTCTAGATACGATCGAGTTTACAGTTTCTTGCCCCATAAAGAGATCACTTGGATTTAGAGCAATAGCAGACGACCTAGACTCTTGACCGTGGCATTCGATTCCTTTTCTGCATTAGGTTAGTCTATTAAACTTATTCGATGAAGCATGCCTATGTTTATTGTGTTTATATGCTTGTGATTGTCTATTAGTAATCTTAAGGTTTCAGATTACACTTGGAACTGAAATAAATGTCTAAAAGATAGTGGAAGCAATTATGACATGGTTTTCATGTGATCCGACGACAAGTTCTTCTTTGATAGCAAACATTATTCATCAAAAGAGAGACATCAGAAACTATCGAAACTCCAAACACCAAACAAACAAACAACGCCTAGCTTTTTGACCAATTTGTTAGCTGAATTAAAAATTAAATGAACAAGAAGTAAATAAAAAATGGGCATTCCTTTCTCAACGACTTATTCGTCGGCAAGAACTAGTACAGAAAACAACTGGAGATCGAATTCCCAGTACATACGTCTCACCTTTTGATTTGGAGCGTCTTCTACAAAAGGGTCACTGTAAGATGAAAATGCCAATTGATTGGAATTTCTAGAGGGCCGGCCAACACTCGGAGATGAAAATCTTTTTCCTAAATTAATAAGAAATCAAAATAATTTAATGCAACACACCTTTGCCGACGAATTATCATCGGCAATAGGTATGCCTCCATTTTTAATTTATTTATTGTTCATTTAATTTCTATTTTTGCTTACGAAATAGTCAAATTACTTGGTTTCTTGGTGATTGGAGTTTCGATAATTTCCGATGTCTCTTTTGATGAATGATGTTTCATATCAATTAAAGAGGAACTTGTCATCTGATCACATGAAAACAATGCCATAAGTCCATAACTGACTTCCATATATTTTCGAAGTCCAAATTAGTCCCAAAGCCTCATTTAGGAGTGCTAGAGGGCCGACTAATACTCGAAAAATGGAAATCATTTTCTGAAAATTAACAAGAAATAAAAAAAATTAATGCAACACCATTGCCGACAAGTAAGTCATCGGTGAAAGTTATGCCCTTTTTCTTTTAAAATTCATGTTCATTTAATTTCTAATTCAACTAACAAAATAGTCAAAACCCTTGGCGAGTTGGCGTTGTTTGGTGTTCGGAGTTTCTATAGTTTCTGATTGACAAATGGGTTTAATTCAATTGGTCAATATGTTTCGATGAACTATTGGTGGAAAATAATTGAGGTGCATGTAAGACAATGCATGAGCTACACGGCTAATATTTGCTGTGTAATTCAATTGGTCAATATTCACCCTTTCACTTGACCCCAAGTCCCCAACTCATTAGCTTCATAATATTTTCTGAACAACGCTTGCAAGTTAACCCTTTCTAGATACTAATAAACCAAGAGTGAGTGTCGTTTATGTGAACAAAACCCATGAAGTTTCACATGTTTCGGTTACTAATAATTAATGTTTTAAAACGTTGCGGTGTACCCCGAGACGTTTTAGGGGGGGTGGGGGTTAAGGCGTAAGTCATAGAGTATAAAAAAAATTATACTTTATAAGGTGGGTTAAGGCGTAAGTCATATATAGAGTATAAAAACAAATATACTTTATAACATTGAGGTTCAAAGTTAAAATATCAAAGAACAACAACAACGATTAAAATCTACGGTTCAAAGTTAAAATATCAAAGAACAACCACAATGATTAAAATCTACTTCATGCTTCGAAATCATCATCCTCATCAACTAGAAGATCACCAGAGTTGAAGTTTTAACAAATAAAATCAGAACAGCGTTGTTTTGATTCTAACGAGAAAAAAAAACTCAGCATGCGTACGCTTTTTTACGCCTTTTAAGCCTTAGGTTCGCGCTTTTTGCGCTCGGCGTCTTACTATCAAAATTGCAGCGAAAACTCCGACTTTTTAAGCCTTTTGAGACTTAAGGCGAGCCTCATTTACGCTTTTTAAAATGTTGCTAATAATAATCATTTGGAAAACACCTCATCCTCATGGTTGCCGAGGTACGGGACTCAGAAACTTGTGATTTGTTCTAGTGTAATGTCAGACAGTGTTTCTTGTATGCTAATTGGAATGATAACACCTGAATAACCATTTGCATTTCGGTCCTAGATTGTAGATGGTACATTGCTAGCCCTGCAATAGTTATCAGTTCATGCATCCGCATGCTATTTCTAGGTGAAAGAAGTGTTTGATGAAGCTAGCGGAGGCCGAGACATAATTTCTGGCCGAGGTATGTGGGATCAGCCACCATGTTTATGGACATGTTAATCATCAAATCTTCCTAATGTCTTTTGATTCCATTGAACTGTTCTTGCAATTTGGCTACTTATTGATTTATTAGTCTTTGCATTGTTTTCTTGCTATTTTCTTCCTCTGTATAGGCCATTGTCTCCTTGTTTAACTAGTGTGGATCAGAGAAGTGTAGAAGAAAATACTAAATTGTTTCATGGATTAATTACAAAAAGCTCCCTAAACTATAGGGTTATTTTCAATTTCATACACAAATATTAAATTTTATTATTTTCATACCTCACGTTTAATATATTTTGCTAACGAATTCATACCTCCAAAGTATGCATTTGTTAGCGAAATTAAACGTGAGGTATGAAAATAACAAAATTTGATACTTGGGTATGAAATTGAAAATGACACTATTTTCTGGGGTCTTTTGTATTTAATTCTTCTCACATGTCCTTGATTTTGCATATATAGGAACATGAATGAGTATTGTCCAGTTTTTTTTTTTGGAAAACAAAACTCTTTAGTATAAATATAGTTTTAACATGTCTGTATATGTTGTTGTTTGTCTTATGTAAAACTTTGAGCATTTGGAAATTTGGTATAGGCTGAATTGCTTCTGTTGAAACCTAAAAGCCGAATTGAGGAAACAGACAATACCAACATTTAATCAAGTGATTCTACAGATCTCTATATATATATTTAACGTACCTTATCCTTTCCCAGTACAAAAGAACTAAAAACCAAATACCAAAAGATTATCACATTAATTGCTCTCACTGATCGAGTATATAAAATGCTAGACCATACAATTATACAAAAGATAATTTCATATGAAGTAATTAAATTACAAGAACGAAACGTCTAAGGCTAATTTTCATTCTAGAACGAAGGGACGCAAAAAGTGAAAGTATATATATAGGAAAAAACCACATTCTCTGATTCTAGCTCTATATCTCAGGTAGTCAAACCATTTAGATTAAGTAATTCACCACATGTTACCATAGTTAATGGCTTTGACAAATGCAGCCTCTGAGTTTCCAGTTGTTGAGAAACTTGTTTCATTGTTGGACGAGATTGAGGACTGAAATTCAAGCATGCAAATGCTGTCTTCACAAGAGAGAGCACTTCCCCTGCAACTTCATGCGTGCGAGGGGAAATGCGTTGGTCCAAAATTTCCACAATTTTTATTTGCTGGGATGGTAATACAGACGATGACGATGGCCATGAAGATAAAGGTAAGAGAAGATCTCCTGGATGCCTTCCCATAATTATTTCCAATGTTACCACTCCAAAGCTATAAACATCACATTTCTCGTTCACTTCCATTGTATAAGCCAGCTCTGAAGTGGAATTATCAATAGAGAGATAGACATACAGACAGATTGAAGGACATTAGCTTTTTGTGAAAAATGGAAAAGGATGATGAAAAAGGAATTAAGAATCCTTTAGTTGAGACTGGATAAAAACAAAAGCATAAAAAAGTGATAAATATACATAACAGAGGAAATACAACATTACCTGGTGCAACATATCCATATGTGCCTGCTAGGGCAGTCCAATTAACCGAGTCTGGGTTTAGAAACTTTGCAGTGCCAAAGTCTGAAACAGAGGCTTCATATTCAGCATCCAACAAAATGTTCTTGCTTGATATGTCTCGATGCACAATTGGTGGCATGCAATCATGGTGCATATAATACAAAGCATGAGCTACACTTTTCACAATATTTACCCTTCTACTCCACCCCAACTCTTTAGCTTCGTTATCTTTGCTCAATATTGTTGCCAAGCTATTCCTTTCTAGATACTCATACACCAAGAAGGAGTGTCGTGTATGTGCACAAAAACCATAAAGCTTCACAATGTTTCGGTGTCGTATCTCAGTTAGAGCCCTTATTTCACTTACGAATTCATTCTGACTATTCTTCTCACAAATATTCGAGAACACATGGAATTTCTTCACTGCCACTACGTTGCCAGATGACAAAGTTGCTTTGTATACACTTCCCTGACCTCCATTTCCAATGCAATGTATAGAATTAAAATCTTGTGTTGCCCTTATGATATCCTCATACATCGCTTTTCCGTCACAATTCATCATTGAAACAAAGATTTCTTCATCCTTGATCTCTTTTTCTACATGCTTATGTTTCTTTTTTCTTTCTACTACAAAGGCAATAGCAAACACAACAGATAGCAGTAAAAGTGTTGCCAGAAGCGAGACTATGATTGAAGTTACCAGTTTGTGATCCTTATTTGAGCTACTTTTGCAGGGTGGTAACGATCCAATAGGGCCGCACAGTCTCTTGTTCCCTTGTAATGCTTGTGGGAGAGCATGTTGAAATGCTGTGATGTTGGGAAGGGGTCCTTCCAAGTCATTGTTGGATATATCAACATACAACAAGCCACGCATGTCTTTAAATGTTATTGGAATGAGGCCAGAAAGATTATTGTGGGAAAGAGAGAGATTTTCCAAGCTCTGCATATTGCTCATTTCTGGTGGTATGTTGCCTTGAAGTGAGTTATAACTTAAATCTAGTGTGGATAGGTGAACTAGATTCCCTAACTCAACTGGAATTTCTTGATTGAACTCATTTTTGCTCAAGTTCAAGTAGTATAAATGGAGCAAGTCACCTAGAGTGCTAGGAATGGAGTCATTGAATTTGTTGGCGGATAGGTCAAGATAATCAAGATGAACCAGTGATCCAAATTCTGAGGGTATATGACCGGAAAGTTGATTGTCATTCAACCTCAAATCCAACAAAGAAGTCAACCTTGCGAATTCCTTTGGAATCATTCCAACCAAATGATTTGAAGATAGATTGAGTTTCTCAAGTTTGGTTGCCTTGCAAATCTCAGGTGGTATGCTACCAGTAAGGTTGTTTCCTGCCATTCCTAGGTCTTTCAGATTTGGACATTGTCCCCAATTATGTGAAATTTCACCATAGAAGTTGTTGTCATTTAGCCGTAAAAACAAAAGATTTGGATAGACACCAAAGTCTTCAGAAATGTTACCAGTTAATTGATTTTCTTCAAGGCGGACTCTGATTAAGCTTGTGCAATTTTTCAAGCTCCTCGGCACTGGACCAATGAAATGGTTATTGTTTACGCTAAAGTTTGTGAGTGATCCACCTTGGCAAACATTTTGGGGTAAATAACCAGAAAAATGGTTGGAATCCAAATGAAGCTCACTCAAGTTGGTGAGATTCTCAATTTGTTGGGAGATGAATCCCGAAAGTTGGTTCTGGCGGAGATTTAAAGTTTTTAACTTGAGTAAGTCACCAAATGAAGTGGGAACTGAACCGTTGAGCTGATTGACGCTCAACCCTAAATGCACAAGTGATTTCAAGTTTCCTATCTCTTCAGGAATGGTACCAGAAAGTTGGTTTTCACGAAGGTATAAGATTTTCAACTTTCTCAAGTCACCAAGAGATGTGGGAATTGAACCATTCAGTTGATTGTTCCTCAAGGTTAGACACCCAAGAGATTTCAATTTCCCTATCTCTTTTGGAATATGGCCAGAAAGGTTGTTAGAACTGAGGTTCAAGGTTTTTAAGTTGCTCAAATCACCAAATGTAGTGGGAATTGAACCATCTAGTTGATTGTTTGACAATTCTAGATCCTCAATTGATTTTAAGTTTCCTATCTCTTTAGGAATAGAGCCAGAAAGGTTATTTCTATAGAGGAGGAGAACTGTGAGATTTTTCAGGAAACCAATTTCTGGTGGGATTCTCCCGGACAACTGATTAAGAGAAAGATCAAGAGAGGTGAGTTTGGAGAGGGAACTGATTTGAGGTGGAATGACGTCAAAGAGTTTATTTCGGCCGAGGTTAAGATACTCGAGATTAGGGAAGGACAAGAATGAGAATTCATGAAGCGTACCTTGTATACTGGAATTGGCAATGGTTATGTTGGTCACACTACCAGCAGCATTGCACGAGATACCAGTCCAAATGCATGGGTTTGGCTTTGCTTTGGGATTGGTGGCATTATTAGTACTGGGAAGGTAAATCCATGAATTGAGCTGGTGATTGTGGGAAGTTTGATGTAGAAAACTGGCTTTCCATTTGAGAAGAGCCTCTGCTTCAGTAGTTGAATTAGCAGAAGCAAAATTAGGAACAGAGTATGGCGATGAGAGTTCGTGAAGATACATGAGAAGGCAGCAAACTAGGGTTAAAGATCTCATCATGGCTTTTGTTTTGTTTGTGTTTAAAAGGTGGTTACTGCTGTTATACCATCAAGCGAGGCTTTATTTATAGAGCTCATGCCTACATTAATAACATTATCAAATTACGCAGTTGCATATTCGTCTGTTTATTAGTTCCATCGAATTGCAAGCTTCATTTGTTTATTTTCTCCTAATACTGCGTATGAAGGAAGTAACTAGTTATTCAAATTTCATCGCATCTTTTATTTGATTCAACCAATAAGTAATAGTTTCTCCACTTTTTTTTTTTTGTGTGAAAATAATAGTTTCTCCACTTGTAGCTTCCATCGGCCGCCAATTAAATAGACAACATATGTTAGCAATTATTTCTTAAAAACAATTTTGACCTTAATTCAATTAGCATTGTTTTTTTGGACAATGGACGACTAGCAATTAATTAACCCGAAACAATTGTGTTTATGTAATATTTCTTAATTAGTTAATTGTACGGCGTGTGTATGCAAACAAGTGAAAATATTATTTACTTGGTGTTGACATAGGAATGTTCCTAACATGCGAATTAGACTTCATATAAAGCAGATTGCCAAAAAAAATTAAAATACTTCATATAATGCGCGTGCATGAATAAGATTCTTTTTCCGAATGCCATAGTGAGTAAAAGGGATGGAAATGGATTCGGTTGTGCTCAAGGAAAGATCTAAATTTATGAAAAACAAAAGAATTCTTAATTAAAGAGTGCGTTTTAGGGAAAAAAAAACATTGACCGAAAGAAAAGTTCAAAAGAGGTGATGAGGTAATCAAATCAAGTCCCCCTTAAGAGCTATGGCTGGCCAGGGGGAGGAAAAGTTCTGACAAGATTTCCGACTGTGAATTAGTGTTTAGACCTAAGAAGCCTTTGAGATACTGCATGAGTTCTCTAAAAAAAAAAAAAAATCCCCCTTAGGAGCTTATTACTAAATAATATAAGAAAAAGAAGAGAAAAGAGAAGGTTCTCCTCCCCTTGGAGATGGTGGCTAGGTGCCTAGGTTTTTGTTGTGCTTTTATTTTTTCTTTTCTCGAAAGAGAGGAGTCACCCATATATATGTAAGACGTACTATTATTATCACATTGTCTACAAATTATACGTTTGGGAGGGATAGGGGGTTAAAATACTAAATCTTGTTCATTTACAAGGCGCGCTATTTTGTAATTTTGTTATTCTGGGCATCAATTTACATACACACACACGTATCCTAAGAGAGTTGAACCAATAGTCTCTCCTAAGACAACTTTGGTGCCAAATCATTGCACGAACTATCTTGGATACAAGGCTCGATCATTTGTTTTAATTTTTTTTTGATAGAAGGGCCTCAGCCGCCCTCAAACCTTCATTAATATATGAAACAATCGAATACAAGGGGGGACATAGTGACTAAACCCCAAATTACAATACGCATTTAGAGAACATCTAACAATAATAGCAAGAGTCTCTACTAAATTCATGTATTCTAACAAGCACCAATTAGCAGAGATTGCATAACTGGCAACTCCAACCGTTTAACAATAGTTGTTTATTTTGTTTTAATTGTGTATAGATCGAGGAAGTAAATAGTTGTTTAAATCTCATTGCATCTTAATTAATTTATTTATCTAATTAATAGTTTCTCCACACTGTACACATAATGGTTCATTGCATCTTCAAGGGTGGGTGTTTTTATGACAGTTGTCTATGAGGTGTTATCGAGACTCTTGAGATTATCCGTTAGCTGTAGCATGTGGAAGGAGGTGATTGATTGGTTAGAGATTGAGCTTTTTAAGCTCATGGTACCTGTAACCGTTTTGGGGGTTAGGTCTTATGTCACTCCGTTGTAAGTCTTCCAATAATTTAATTAAATTTATCTTTTCCTAAAAAAGAAAGAAAATAGCTCTGGACTATATAATAATTTCTTTATTTGCAAATTCTATCGCCTTCCATTAGAATTAATTATAGATGTCGGCCAAATAGAACATGTTAGCAATTATTTCTGTTTATATTAACCTTTTAGAAGTACTTTGACCTAAAAACATTGAACTGCCTAGCATAATTTAATTAAAACGGCTAGCAATTAATTAACCTGAAATAATTCTGTTTATATATACTTAATTGTGCTAGCTAGCTGTGGTGTTTAATTGTTTATGCAAACATGCGAAAATATGGGGACTTGGTGTTAACTAATGATGATGAGCATGTTGCTATATACGAATTTAGACTTCATTTTCCAATATTTTGGTGCCGCCGGCGGCTAGTCGATTCTTAATTTTTAATTGCAAATGACGCCGTGAGTAAAATATCGAGAAGGAACGGATGAACAAGACCGGCTGGTACTACAATATATTAAACAAGACCTCATGTACATCATTTGGTTGACTATCTGCTAGTTACAAGTTTGATACGTACATTAAGAATTAACAATTAACCTTCTTTAGGAAAGCAAGCAATTGATAAGAACATGCAGTATCTAAGAGTACGTGGATCGAGATTTTTAACTACGCGAAGAACAAGATACATGTACCAAACACTTCAAAAATTCATTTCTGAGGACATGAATGTTATTGATGAAATTAGAAGTACATGAAGTATTCGAGCCCGTAACAGGCTGGGTTTGGCCCGAACACGACATGTCACAGCCAGTTTGTTAAGAATGTAATATTTCATTTTTTTAGACAGCAAAATCATCACAACAGTTAAAGATTTGGATCCAAGGCAAACAATTACAAATACTCTGTTTCGCCTATTTTTTATTATGTATTATTTCATTCTTCCGTCTATTTTTTTGTTAAAAATCATCACGTGATTGGCCAAGTGTGTGCCTTATTTTTAAGGCTAATTTCGTCTATTCCAGGTCACGTGATTGACCTCGTGATTTTTAGATCTAAGACAAACAATTACACAGTCACTTAGCCTTCTCTTATTTTTCATTGTGTAATATTTCATTCTTCCGTCTGTTTTTCCGTTTAAAATCATCACGTGATTGGCCATGTGCCTTATTTTCAAGGCTAATTTCGTCTATTCCAAGTCACGTGATTGACCACGTGATTTTTAGATCTAAGGTAAACAATCACAAATACTCACTTAGCCTTTACCTATTTTTCATAGTGTAATATTTTATTATTTCATATATTTTTTTGCTAAAAATTATCACGTGATTGCCCATGTGCCTTATTTTCAAGACTAATTTTGTTCATGTCAGGTCATACAATTGGGCACGTGATTCGTGAACGAACACTCTATGACTTTAAATGGGCCAATCACGTGACAATTTTTAATGGAAAAATAGACGAAATGTTCAAAGTGTAAGACGTGGTCTAAGTTGAATGATTAAAGTGACATTTTCAAAGTGAGTCGGTTAACTGTCGAATGGACGAAAATGGGTGACTATATATTTGTGGTATTTTTCCTAGATCTAATTTGCCTTTCATTTTTCATTGACCTATCACATTAATGTTGTAAAAATTATTAAAGATTTGTTTAAAAAAATTGCTAAAATTTTAATAAACCCCTCAAATATTGGTATAGATATTTCTACACACCAAATAGATGCACAAAAATAACCTATTAATTACCCTACTGTAGATATGAATATCGAATGTAGTATGAGAAGTAGGGATCGTTCCCGCAAGAGAATGAGACTCGAATGCAAATTAAGACACTAAACTATGACGACTCTAAACTGACCTAGAATGAAAATACGAACAGCAGACAAACTAAACAGACTCTGATTACCACGAAATTTAAACACAATAAACTAGACACAATAAAATTGACTCTGACAAAGTTTCAACGAATTTTAAGAAGTTTAAGACTACGAAAATAAAGCTGCAAGAGCAGGGCAGAGTTGATGTACGAAAATTAAAGGAAAACCAACAAAGGTTTTGTTGTGAACAATGATGATGGAATAGCTAAGGAACAATTATCCACCCTAAACAATCATGATAATATGCAAGGTTCCATACAAATTCCCTAATTCATGGATGACGATGCTCAAGATAAGTCAATGGCATGTTGATCAAATCCTATTGTTCTCTCATAGTTGGTACGTTAAGTGCATGGCATGTACTCCCTAACTTAGTTCTTTCATGTAACCTAGAATGACATGTTCATAGATTCAACACTCAAGAATCATTAAGCATAAAGAGAACGAACATCACATCGGCCATAAGACATGGCATGTATCTTATGTAACCGAGAAATCTAATCACATGAATATGGTTTACCTATTCATTAGCTACTTGGGATTATATGATGATATGGCGGTCCACATAATAATCCTAGCAATAGAACCCTAATACATGCATCTAAGTAGGCCTCCAAAGAAACACATATAAAGATTCATCAATGAAAAACCAGTGAAAAGATAATCATCCAATCCATAGGAAATCCATATAAAATAATCAAAGCATCTTAACAATCATGTTCAGGGCTTCAAATAGCCCCTAACTACTAAGGAAAATTAGCTACTCATAGTCATAGTAGCAGCAATTGAAAACATAATAAAACTAACGAAAGAAAGAGAAGAAGAAAGGAACACGGCGATGCTTCGGCTCTCCACGTATATGATGATCTCGAACCTTTTCCCGGCTGATTAAGAAATCCTTAAATACCCCAAGTTAGGGTTTAAAACGTCCACGGCCCAATAGGAGTCGAAGCCCATGAGGAAAATCACAAATCCTAAATGAATTAGGTTTCCAGATTCGCGCCAGATTGACCTTCGCTCACTCAATCAGCCATAACGTCTTCTAGACAACTCCGAATCACAAACCGTCAGAAGTTCCTGAAACTAGACATCCGGAGCTTTCTATCCATATATGGTACATCTTCTAGTTCATTCTGAGCTGCTCCCAGTTCTCAATCGAAGTAGGCTGATCTGCACAGGCAGATTCACCAGTTTAGCTTTTAATCTCCACTTTTTGCTTCTTTTCATCCTCAATGCTCCAAGAGTCCTATAAAACATAAAACGACATAACTAACTCGAATAAAGATGGAATGTGAGAGAATTAATATAGAATTAAGCACAATGGAGCACACAAATACGCTCCCATCAAATACCCCCACACTTAGCTTTTGCTAGTCCTCGAGCAAAACAACTATATAAACAGACATAAACGAAAACTCAATCTACACCTTCCAATATTTATCTCAGAGAACCATACAAGTCAATAGCATTAAGAATCGGTTACTCATCAAAACAGGTCCTAAAAACTTCATTCAAAAGTTAATAAACCTCCATGACGATCATGCTCAAGTGTAGTGTGTGAAATAGCCAATAGTCAACACAACAAACCAAATCTCAATCAACATGCTTCAACCAAGTATTAACTCCATCCTCACAAGGATAATCACTCTATTTTCACTCAGATTTTCTGGCTAATTCATATGCATTCACTCAAGTTATATGTGAGAGGAATAATGTATACAAAACAACAAATAGCTCACATATGCATAACAAGAATAAAAGCTCTTTCTGGAAATTTAGATATGATCTCATGAAAGGAACGTCAACTACTTGAATGAATAGAACACATGCCATAGGCTCACCCCTCAACACAAGTCTCCACAAACTGAAAGTGCAACTTCCAAGATCAAAAGGTCTTGATTGGGTTGTAATGGGGCCATGGGGTTAAGGTTTAAAGAAACGAAAGGATAGGAAATACAAGATCCCTATAAATTAATGAGACAATATCAAGGACTTTGAAACCCATTTTTCTAATACTTCATAACTTCCTATGGCCAAATATCATCTTGTTGGGCCAAATACGTCATTCTAACTTGTACTTTCCACACAACAATATGTAATCAAGATCAAGAGCACTTAACTTTATTTATTTTTATGCCACACATATTTTTCTTTTTTTTTCTTTTTCGGCATATGAACTCTTTTTTTCTTTTTTTTTTAATCTATCTCTCTCTCGAATCTGATTTTGTACAACAACAACTCCCCCACACTTGTTCTTTGAACAATTCTCAAACCTTTGAAACATTAAGAAAAACGAGAAGTCACCATCATTGTCTCACTAACTCCTAGGAATAGGGAAGGATAAAACTATACTAGGCTTAGGGTACGGTAATGTGGTTAACAAGGAAAAAGGCTCACATAAGGCTCAACGAGGTTAACTAGGGGTTTGATTAGGGACACAGGCTTATTTTGGCTTTGGTGGTAGATCCTAGGTGCCTTAATCATATCAAAGTTATTGCACATTTCAGCATAAAGTTTCAAGAGGTCTCAAAGTGAGTTCTAGCAATTAGTTCACAATATGCGTCGAATTCAAGTAATCAATCAAGCAAAGAATAATAAGATCATGCAACGAATTATCGACAAGAAAGCAAGAATTAGTGTATAACTCTCCAAAAGAATAGCAATATGGCTCAAAACTCACAAAGGTTATACAAGTTCATACAGGGCCTAACATGCTTCTCTCAATCCAATTCATCACATTAACATGGCTAGAAGTGCATAAATGGTTCAAGCATAACAATCATAGTAATCGATTAACCAAAGAATAAAATTTAGACCTAAATCAATGCTTAAACTCATCTTTAGCTATTGAAATCAAGTTCAATTCTCATCATTGTATTGGAAGGTATCCTAAGACTCAAAACAATACAAAACAAACAAACAAACAAAGACTTTTTTTTTGGATTTTTTTTTTTTCAGTTTTTTTTTTTTTTTTTTTTTTTTTTTTTTTTTTTTTCATCCGGCTCTGGACGATGCTCGACCGTTCGACAAAAGGGTCGACCGGTCGACTGGGAGTTGCGAAAAATTTTAATTTGGGATGAATTTTCAGAACACAACGACCCGATGACACTAAGACCTTCCCCCACACTTGAAACAGGCATTGTCCTCAATGCAAGAGACATGAAACACGCAACAATGCAAAAGAAAAAGAGGGAAAGTGACACAACACACAAAAACAAGCAAAGAGTTGAAAAGAAAACAATAGAAGAGTAAAGAAAACGTCCCTGACTACTCCTCCATACTTGGGTTGCCTCCCAAGAAGCGCTTAAGTTAACGTCATCAGCCAGACGTAGCCGTGGTCATATGAGGGTGACCATTCCACAATCCTTCTTGAAGTTAGGAATGAACTTATCTAAGGAAGAAGTATGACCAATGTTAGAACAAGAGAGAAACTCAAAAGTAGGAACATACTTTCCTTTGTCAGGTGGCACGGCGTTGAGAGTGGCCACAGTTGCAATAATGCCCGATTCTTTACTCGTGACTACTCTCTTTTCATCAAAGATTGGCTTTTTTGTGGATGAATCATTAGGGTTAGCCTGCACAATTTCATTAGTCTCAACAAAATCAATACTTGGAGAAGAATCATAAGTAGGGTACCTCATGGCTTCAAAGATGTTGAAGCCCACAGTCTCTCCAAGTACTTCCATTGTCAATGTTCCTTGAAACACATCAATCTTTGTATGAGCGGTGGCCATGAAGGGCCGCCCCAAAATCAATGGCAAAGATGTAGGCATAGGTGCGTCCTCCATGTCTAACACAAAGAAATCTGCCGGTAAAATCAAACCATTCACATTCACCAACACATCCTCTATCAAACCTCTCGGATATGTCAATGAACGATCCGCTAGTTGAATCCTCACATTAGTCTCCTTTAGCTTGCCTAAATCAAGTGCTTCATAAACAGAATAGGGCATTAAATTAATAGAAGCACCTAAATCAAGCAAAGCCTTTTCAAACCTGTGTGCACCAATGGTACATGGAATCGTGAAGCTTCCGGGATCCTTAAGCTTAGGTGGTAACTTCCTTTGAAGTACAGCAGAGACTTCCTCACTAAGAGCTATTGTTTCATGTTCCTTGAACTGCCTCTTGTTGGTACAAAGTTCTTTGAGAAACTTTGCATACCTTGGGATTTGCTTGATAGCATCAAGAAGGGGAATGTTGATTCGGACTTCCCGGAAAGTATCTAATATGTTTTTATCGCTTTGCTCCTTCTTTGATTGCATGAACCTACGAGGAAAAGGAATAGGTGGAACATGAACATTAGAACCATTTTTACTTACCTGAAGAGGATTAGGTGCGGGTGGCGGAGCCGAAGCAACTCCTAGTCCAAATGGAATTCCAGATGTTGTTGTTGCTGCCTCGGTCGACCGTTCGCCAATTTCCGTCGACGGGTCGACATTGCTTCTGTCCGTGGGTCGATCGGTCGACACTTTGGTCGACCGTTCGACTGGAGCTTCTGTCCGCTGCTCTTCTTTGCTGCCCGGTGTTTGACCTCCCTCTACAGCTTTCTTAGATCTTCTAAGGTACACAGGATCCTCTGGGAGCTGTTTTCCAGTCCTCAATGTGACAACCATAACCTGCTCATGGTGAATGCCTTTAGGATTAATTTCAGTTTGAGATGGAAGCTTACCTGGCTCTCTTTGAGTAAGTTGTTCACATAACCGACCGAATTGCACCTCAAGATTAGCAATAGACTTGCCATGATGTTGCAATGTGCTCTCAGTTTTCTCCTTGAAAGTCTTATTGTCCTGCACAAGGGTTTTAGTATCATTGGCAATTGAAATCACAAGATCCTCAAGCTTACCTGAAGATTGTTGAAGTGGTGGTCCTTGGTTGAATCCGTGAGGTACATAAGAAGAGGTGGGAGCCCCTTGTTGTTTGTTCCACCCAAAGTTAGGGTGATTCCTCAAAGCCGGATTAGAATACACATTAGAGAAACCAGCTCTCCTTTGTTGGTCAGCAAAGCTGACTTGTTCTTCACCTGAATTTGGAAAGGAATATGGACAATCTATGGTTAGATGATCACGAATGGGACAGATGGAACATACCTGAGCTGATACCATTCCTTGAGCCGGTGGAGACATGGCTTGCATCCATGCATCAAGCTTCTTTTCAATAGTAGAGATTCTATCAGCTTCTCCTCCCCAAGAATTAACTTCATAAGCATCCTTGGTCTTTGCTTCTTGAAACCCTTTTGTAGAAAATTGTTGAGAATTTTCACTCAAAGTCTCAAATATTTCGAAAGCTTGATCGCTGGTCTTATTCATGAAAGCGCCTCCACATGCTGAATCTACAAGAGCCTTGTTTGCATCATTCAATCCCTCATAGAAAAATTGAGCTTGATCATCCTTAGAATAGCCATGGTGTGGACACTTCCTTAGCAGCCCATTGAAGCTCTCCCAAGCTTCACAAAAGAGATCCCCTTGCTTCTGACGGAAAGTATGAATGTCTCTCCTTAATTGCCTTGTTCTCTGAGCAGGGAAAAACTTGGTGATGAACTTTGTAGATAGTTGATCCCATGTAGCAATAGTATTGGAAGGCAATGAATTCAGCCACCACTTAGCATGATCCTTCAAAGAGAAAGGAAACAAGATGAGCTTCAGCTGCTCTGCAGTCAAACCGGGAGGAAATTGAGTTCTACAAAGGTCATAGAACTCTCTCAGATGATTGTTCGGGTCTTCATTCGGCTTGCCATAAAAATGAGGGACTGAGTTGATAAGCTGTGGAGACAAACTGAATGAAGTACCAGCGGTAGGAGTGAATGTGATGCACGAAGGTTGTGCAACACCCTGAGGAACAAAGGAAGACTTCAATGGCTTTGGTTCTTCGGCCATTGCGTTGACAGATGGTGTTTGCTCTGGTGTTTATAAACTACAAAACAAAAGAAACTAAACGTTAGAAACTATTAACAAAAACAAAAACAAAAACAAAAACAAAAATTTGCAATCAAATTATTCATTCCCCGGCGACACGGCGCCAAAATTGGTATAGATATTTCTACACACCAAATAGATGCACAAAAATAACCTATTAATTACCCTACTGTAGATATGAATATCGAATGTAGTATGAGAAGTAGGGATCGTTCCCGCAAGAGAATGAGACTCGAATGCAAATTAAGACACTAAACTATGACGACTCTAAACTGACCTAGAATGAAAATACGAACAGCAGACAAACTAAACAGACTCTGATTACCACGAAATTTAAACACAATAAACTAGACACAATAAAATTGACTCTGACAAAGTTTCAACGAATTTTAAGAAGTTTAAGACTACGAAAATAAAGCTGCAAGAGCAGGGCAGAGTTGATGTACGAAAATTAAAGGAAAACCAACAAAGGTTTTGTTGTGAACAATGATGATGGAATAGCTAAGGAACAATTATCCACCCTAAACAATCATGATAATATGCAAGGTTCCATACAAATTCCCTAATTCATGGATGACGATGCTCAAGATAAGTCAATGGCATGTTGATCAAATCCTATTGTTCTCTCATAGTTGGTACGTTAAGTGCATGGCATGTACTCCCTAACTTAGTTCTTTCATGTAACCTAGAATGACATGTTCATAGATTCAACACTCAAGAATCATTAAGCATAAAGAGAACGAACATCACATCGGCCATAAGACATGGCATGTATCTTATGTAACCGAGAAATCTAATCACATGAATATGGTTTACCTATTCATTAGCTACTTGGGATTATATGATGATATGGCGGTCCACATAATAATCCTAGCAATAGAACCCTAATACATGCATCTAAGTAGGCCTCCAAAGAAACACATATAAAGATTCATCAATGAAAAACCAGTGAAAAGATAATCATCCAATCCATAGGAAATCCATATAAAATAATCAAAGCATCTTAACAATCATGTTCAGGGCTTCAAATAGCCCCTAACTACTAAGGAAAATTAGCTACTCATAGTCATAGTAGCAGCAATTGAAAACATAATAAAACTAACGAAAGAAAGAGAAGAAGAAAGGAACACGGCGATGCTTCGGCTCTCCACGTATATGATGATCTCGAACCTTTTCCCGGCTGATTAAGAAATCCTTAAATACCCCAAGTTAGGGTTTAAAACGTCCACGGCCCAATAGGAGTCGAAGCCCATGAGGAAAATCACAAATCCTAAATGAATTAGGTTTCCAGATTCGCGCCAGATTGACCTTCGCTCACTCAATCAGCCATAACGTCTTCTAGACAACTCCGAATCACAAACCGTCAGAAGTTCCTGAAACTAGACATCCGGAGCTTTCTATCCATATATGGTACATCTTCTAGTTCATTCTGAGCTGCTCCCAGTTCTCAATCGAAGTAGGCTGATCTGCACAGGCAGATTCACCAGTTTAGCTTTTAATCTCCACTTTTTGCTTCTTTTCATCCTCAATGCTCCAAGAGTCCTATAAAACATAAAACGACATAACTAACTCGAATAAAGATGGAATGTGAGAGAATTAATATAGAATTAAGCACAATGGAGCACACAAATACGCTCCCATCAAATATTTTCATTATTTGAAGAAAATTTTAAATTCTTCGACTAAATATGAAAATTGTTCTTCGTTCTTTCAAATTTTAGACCATTAATATAGACACAGTTCATCATTCCAAATAAAAAGACAATTCAATTGTCTTAAATTTATGCTCAATAAAGCTAGACTTTGCTCAAGCCCGACATATTTATTGACCAGACCTGAAGCCGGCCCGACACGAAATAGAGACGGATCATGGCCCCAAAATCTTAAAGCAATAAACAATTTCACAAGAATTTCAAAAGTTAAGAGTTGGGTGACTGGTCTGGCCTCCACCAAATAACCCTTTTTCCACCGGCCAAAATTGCTATCAAGAAAAATGAGAGGATTTTCACTCAATTTTAAGGTTGGAGATGAGAGAAAGTAAACGAGGAAAAGAGAGATTTATTGATCGATGTTTTGCTTGGGCAGTTCTTCCCGTTCTCTTTAAGCAATACGCACAGTACAGTACCACTCGCATGCAGCCGCTAAATATATATAAACAAGAGCATCTCATTTTTGTGTACGTTATATCCTTGTGACTTGTTAAAGTGTAATGTTGGCTGTCTACAAGCATATGCAGTTTGGGATAATATGTAACACTTGAGAAATGATCTGCATAAACTGTTGTGAGCATGGAATTACTAGCCCTTACATGTTTATGTGTTCATCCAGCGCAACACAAAAATCAACTGTCATAGACATGCTCGGAAAGTTAAACGGGAACATGTGCCTGGTGGAGCACGCGGCTGCTGGCCCAGGTACGTATGATCAGCGACTCAAATTATGGACAAAGTTCAATTCTTCATCAAATCCTCTATGGCTATTTAATTGGTTCCATTAAACTTTAATTTCACATGCAATTTGGATTGATCCGTTGTTTCCTTACAGTCTCTTGCATAGTTTTCTTGAGGATTGTTTCTTCTTTTTTGGTCATTTTCCTCCTTTTTTGCTGTGCATTTGGGAAGTTTAGAAGAAAATGCGAAACTGTCATGTATGGCCTTGACTCTGCATATTATGCGAAACTGTCGCGTATTCGAAACTTTTTTCATGTATTGTCCTGTTAATTTTGAAAGTTGAACTGGTTAGTATCAGTTTTCAGAAATGAATTTGTTAGGCTCAATTTTGAGCCTTGTGGGGGAGTTTTTCTTCTCTTTTGGGTTGGTACAAATGCAAGGTTATTGTATGTATGATGTTTCTGTATTCTCTTGTTACCTTTGGTGCATATGAAAAATTGGTATAGGCTGAAGCATAAAAGACGAATTGGTAGAACAGAAAGTACCAAGATTTCATTAAGTGGTAAATCACATCAAGACTACAAGAACAATGTAAGAATTTTGATTTCCATAAATCACATCTCTCTCTTAAAGCCAAACAAATTTATGTCACTGAGTATATAAATACACAAGTGCATGAAGTAAGTTGCACCAAGAAAATTCCAAGGACAATCTTTCTTCTAAAAAGAAGGATCAAATGAGGTGAAATACATATAGAACAGAATACATTCCCCGATACTCAATTGAGAGCTAGCAATTCACCACATGTTGTCAGATGTAATGGTTTTAACAGAGGCAGCCTCTGAGTGTCCAGTTGTTGAGAAACTTTGCACTGTTGGACGAAATTGTGGGTTTACACTCGAGCATGAAAATGCTATCTTCACAAGAGTGAGCACTTCCCCTGCAACTTGATGTGTTGGAGGGGAAATGCGTTGGTCCAAAACATCCCCAATTGGCATCTGATGGGCAGGTGAGGCAGTTGATGATGAGGAATTTAATGAGAAAGATGATAGAATATCTCCGGGATGTCTTCCCATAACTAACTCCAATGTCACCACTACAAAGCTATAAACATCGCATATCTTATTCACTACTATTGTATAAGCAAGCTCTGCATCAAAGGAAAATCCTGGAGGCCAGTAAGATACAACTCCTTATCCTTCATAGTGTTAAAGAATACACACGTACATATAAAGACTTTTCATTCCCATAACCCAATTAACACTTTCAAATCTTCATTCACAAAGACAAAGAAAATTGCAGAATACAGATAACTATATAAAATGCCAAACCATACCATTATATATGAGTCATAGCACACAAGTACATGAAGTAAATGTAATGAGCAAACATCCAAGAACAATCCTTATTATAAAAAAGAGGCACACACAAAGTGAAACTTATACAGAAAGGAGCACATTATTCTCAGCTTGTCAAACCATTGAGAGCAAATAATTCACCAAATGTTACCAGAGGTAATGGCTTTGACAAACGTAGCCTCTGAGTTTCCAGTTGCTGTGAAACTTGTTTCATTGTTGGACGAGATTGAGGACCGGAATTCAAGCATGAAAATGCTATCTTCACAAGAGACAACACTTCCCCTGCAACTTGATGTGTAGGAGGGGAAATACGTTGGTCCAAAACATCCACAATTGGCATTTCATGAGGTGGTAATGCAGATGCAGATGACGATGACGATGACGATGACGAGCATGATGGTAGAGATGAGAGAAGATCTCCTGGATGCCTTCCCATGACTATTTCCAGTGTTACCACTCCAAAGCTATAAACATCGCATTTCTCAGTCACTTCCATTGTATAGGCAAGCTCTGCTCAGAAAAGGAAAAAACTCATAACAATGAGAAATTTATCAGCATGTAAATAAAATTCTATGTTGCTAACCATTCCATGGAATTAACTTCAACGAAATTGAACCATGGATAGTATGTAATCATGCCTACTTATTCCATTGCTTCAGTATTCAGAACAAGATTTATCAAAAACTACTTATCAAATTCTTCAAAGTATTTAGTTATTGACCAAAATTGATCACTATTTCACATATCGTACAACCATATATTAGAGGAATCAATGGTCTAAAATAAGAGCATGAAAAGTGTTAAATACAGAGGATAGAGGAAAGAAATGATACCTGGTGCCACGTAACCATATGTGCCTGCAAGGGCAGTCCAATTAGCTGAGTCTGGATTTAAGAACTTAGCCGTGCCAAAATCTGAAACAGACGCCTCATATTCCGAATCCAGCAAAATGTTTTTGCTCGATATGTCTCGATGCACAATTGGTGGCAGGCAATCGTGGTGCATGTAATACAAGGCATGAGCTACGCCTTAAATGATATTTACTCTTTTACTCCACCCCAACTCTTTAGCTTCATCATCTTTACTCAACATTTTCACCCCAGGTGAAGGGTGCAATTTTTGGCTTTCTGGTAAGGCATTAAGAAGTCTCAAGGAGTTAGAACAGAGTTTTGCTTCCAGTTACTTATGATGTAATCCATCATTCTGTTGTTTTGTGTCTTAATCTTAATCTCAACTTTTGATGTACGATATTCCACTATTAGAATTGTGGATATCTGATTCGATGTTGTATAAATGCGATGCCTGGATTTGTTTTGTTGAAGTTGAGATAGTTTATATATTGGTACCATCTCTTGTGTTATTATATATTATATACATTCTTTTTCTTTTCTGTTGTTAGAACATGTTATATTTAGTGTATAACCCAAGGATTGCCAAGAAAAGGAAAGAATCCAAATTCAACTAGAAAAGGTAAAGCAAGAGAAGAAATTTTGTAGCAGAGATCTTCAGCATCAATGCAATGATGGTAAAAAGTCATTAACTTGAGCTGCAAGAAAGATGCACTGAAGTACTGAAAACAAGATGCTCTTCAAATGTAAGAAGAAAAAAAGATTCTTCTAATATCAGAAAAAATGCGAATGAGTTGCAATATATTTTTGACTTTCCGATAACAGTCGATAGATAGATAGATAGATAGATAGATAGATAGATAGATAGCAAACAAAATAGAAGCTAACCAGAGACTCCCTCAACCATAACAGCTTCAAGTTTACTGAAGGCAACTATTTATTTAAAACACGAATCTGTAATGTCATATTGCCGCAGGTAGTTTACTCAAAGAGCATAACCACAAAACATAGGAAACCATAAAGAGACCAGATTGGTTCAAGCATTCTCATGTCCAACCAGGGTCAGTAGCATTGACTCATAATCTCCACGAGTGTCTTTCTTAATGGCCTGATCCAGAGTGACACTATTCCTTTTGTGGTACTCTTCCTTTATAATCTTCAGGTCAACCTCAGCTCTTGTAGCGACAACTCTGGTGAGAGCTCCTTCATCCGTTCCTAGTCTGTTGATTGCCAGACGAAGAGCCTTCTCGAAATACTTTTCAGGGCGGATCAAGCACTTAATTGTGGACCTTAGTATTGCAAGGTACTCATCCTTGGGGTCAGCTTTCAAATCCTGCAAAACAGAAACACTCATTAAATCCAATCCACTAAAATATAAGAAATCATCATTTTGGTTAACCATTCATGATTTAATATTTTTTGCTATATATTTAGATGAAGAAAGTTAACAAAATGAGAGGGGGGACATAATGCCAAAACCCTCAGTAAAAACAGAATGGCAAAAGCCAAATGAGAGCCAAAAAGCTACAAAGGACAAATAAAATTTCCATGATGTTGCAAAGATGCCGATAAGACAAAGATTCATCTTCACAGTGCACGACCTATTTGGAATAGGGTAGTGACCCGACAAGCTATTCATGATTTAATTCAGTACACTACTTAAAATTCAGGAGAAGAAAAGTATGGCCTTCCAAACTATCAGAGGCATTTCGCTAAGCTGATAACAGAATCATGTAAGGAGCAGGAAAAGAAATCTGATGATACTTGGCTGAAAATAGTTATAGAACCAACTTGCATACCTTATTGATATCATTCCCAAATTCATTTTTGTAGTGATTGAGAGTTGCATTGATCTGTGATTTGCTACGTGTAGCCAAAATCCTGATGATATCCTCATGATTGTATTCTTTGTCGGAGATCTTTTCATGGAGTAGCTTAGCCTCTGATTTTGCCAGAGTCATGTTCACCTCATCTCCCTCATATCTATATGAGCTAACAAGAGGCACCAAAAGCTGAAAGGAGCAAAGTCAGGCAGTAATTCTCTATTTGGTATAAAGAAAATAAAAACCCAGAGAATAAAATTTGATATGTTAACTTCCATATATTAACTTCGCCAGCAAGGCAGCACGAATATAACATGAACAAACATGGAGAAGAAGGGAAAATCAATGGCAATGGATGGCTTTAGTCGATAATTTCCTAGGAATGTACTTTAGTTATTGCCCGAGGTTGAGCTAATTCTGTTCCGTTCCCACCAGCCATTTTGCCAGCAATAATTTTCAGTTACAAGTCAGTGGGAAGCTTATAGCCTATTATAATCTACCAGTCTAGGAGTCTACTTTCTTGAAATTTAATTTGTGATGGCATGTTCATGAATTGAAAGTGAAATACAGCCCTCTTAGAGTGGGAAAAGAATGCATGGAAAGTGCATTGTTTTTGGTTTCTAAAACAATACAAAGGAACTGCAGCCTTCTATTAGGCGATGTACCCGTTGTGTGATGTGCAACATCCTCTTCAAGGGACTTCTTGTAGCGAGAATGGTATGCCTGCCTTGCCAAAAGTAGGTCATGTGAAGACCTAGAGCAGGCTATTTCTGCAAGAACCTGATTGCTTGAAGTCCACTTCTTTGTTGCTTCATTGGCCAAAAATGCATCGCGCTCAGCAGGATCAAGTGTACAAAGCATTACAATCCTCTGATTAAGAGAAATTACGAAACACAAATATGTCAGCAATAATATCAATCCTAAACAATAAACTTGCAAAATTCTCCTCCAATAACGATGAAAAAAAGAAAAGCTTCAATTAATGAGTTTATGCACTGCCTTGTCTTGTCTATGTGAAACATGCAGTCAAGTTATCTCAACTAATGCGAAAAGGAAGTGCATTCCAACATTGACCTCAAAGTCACTTGTAAGTTCTTTGTCCAGTTCCTTAAGGAGATCTTCTCCATAAGTTTCGGCATATGTTTTCCGGATTGCCTTTCGCTGAGCAGCATTTCTATGCCCCAAGATGGATATGATCAAGTCCTCATTGGTTCCCCATCCTTGAGTAATCATGTTGATAAAAAATTCAAAGTTTAGGTAAAATGAAACAACCAAAACAAGGTACGTAGAATTTTCTGAGCAAATTCATGTTATTAAAAGTTGGCGAGTTGCTATGAACATTTATAAAACCAATCTTGATCCTTAAACAAAAAATTGCATCATCTTTTGATGTCAAATCATTTCCAAACAAACAAGCTTAATATATAGATCATCGTTAAAGCAATCACATTTACATACATAAAAACAACGATCTGATCATTGATAAAACCTTATGATCACATCATTCACGTCATGTTCATCACTAACAATCGGATCGGTGAAATGGGTTTGGTCAAGCATCAATTGAAATTTGAAAATGATATATCAGAAGTTAAAATATAAAAAAAAGGAACCTTTGAAGGCTTTTTTGAGCTGCTCGGAGTCTTCGGCCGCAGTAGGAACTTGTGCTGGGACTGCAAGGGTCGACATCGTCACTTTTGCTTTCTTTTCTCTCTGTCTCTCTGTATGTAAGAAAATCGAAAACCAGAAATGGCTCTGTTTGTCCCTATTATTATTGTGACCCTTTGTTTCCATATATATGGCCATTGCAATTACCGCCACGTAAAATTCTACATTTGTTTCTATATAGATTAGAATAACTGAATAATGATCCATTTTTAATAGAATTTGTGGATTTTATTACTTAATTATTAGACAATTTAATTGGTTAGAATTTATTTTGACCCTTAACTTTCTTTACCATGTTGTACATATTCTATTAAATTGTCTAATAATATACAAACAAAGGAAAATACAACAAGGAAGAGCTTTCTAATCAAAGGAAAATCCTGAAGGTAAATAGTTAAATACAAATCCTTATCCATCAAAGTGTTAAAAGAGTACACACGTACATATAAAGACTTGCATGATTCCCATAACCCAACACTTCAAATCTTCATTCACAAAGACAAAGAAAATTCCAGAATACAGATAATTATATAAAATGCCAAACCATACCATTATATATGAGACATAGCACGTACACAAGTACATCAAGTAAATGTAATGAACAAACATACAAGAACAATCCTCATTATAAAAGACACACACAAAGTGAAACTTATACAGAAAAGAAGCACATTATTCTCAGATTGTCAAACCATTGAGAGCAAATAATTCACCAAATGTTACCAGAGGTAATGGCTTTGACAAACGCAGCTTCTGAGTTTCCAGTTGCTGTGAAACTTGTTTCATTGTTGGACGAAATTGAGGACTGGCATTCAAGCATAATAATGCAATCTTCACAAGAGACAACACTTCCCTTGCAACTTCATGTGTAGGAGGGGAAATGCGCTGGTCCAAAACATCCACAATTGTCATTTGATGGACTGGTAATGCAGACGATGACGACGACCCTGATGATAAAGGTAAGAGAAGATCTCCCAGATGCCTTCCCATAATAATTTCCAATGTTACCACTCCAAAGCTATAAACATCACATTTCTCGTTCACTTCCATTGTATAAGCAAGCTCTGCTCATAAAAAGTTGAATTATCAGTACCAAGATACAGCTATCTTATAATTATACAATGGATTTGAGTTTTAAGAAATCGAATCATGAACAAGACAATGATTGATGAAAACAGCAATTAAAAGTCACTTTGCCAATTTCCATAATTTGACTATGAAGTTGATAACCAAAACCAATCATTCACACCCGTAAAAAACTATAGAATAGGAAACAGATTGGAGGAAATCAGTTTGTTGTGAAAATTGAAAAAGTAAACAGGACCCAAAAAATGCATTAGATGAATCTGGAACGGCATAAAAACAAAAGTTCCATACTGAAAAGAGAAAAACAATATTACCTGGTGCAATATAACCATATGTGCCTGCAAGGGCAGTACAATTAGTTGAGTCTGGATTTAAGAACTTAGCAGTGCCAAAATCTGAAACACAAGCCTCATATTCAGAATTTAGCAAAATGTTCTTGCTCGATATGTCGCGATGCACAATTGGTGGCAAGCAATCGTGGTGCATGTAACACAAGGCATGAGCTACACCTTTAACAATACTCACCCTTTTACTCCACCCCAATTCTTTAGCTTCCTCATCTTTGCTCAACATTGTGGCCAAACTACCTTTTGCAAGATACTCATACACCAAGAATGAGTGTCGTTGATGCGAACAAAAACCTAAAAGCTTCACAATGTTTCTGTGTCGCATCTCAGTTAGTGCCCTGACTTCATTCAAGAATTCCTTCTGAAAATTCTTGTCATCATTGCGTAGCAGATGGAGTTTCTTCACAGCTACTGTGTTGGCAGATGACAAATTTGCTCGGTACACGTTTCCATGTCCTCCCTTCCCAATGCAATACATTGAATCAAAATCTTCTGTAGCATTTATGATTTCCTCGTACATCGTTTTTCCATTTAAACCAAATACTGAATAAAAAATCTCTTCATCCATGTTGGTGTTTTCTATATGCCGATGCTTCTCTTTTGTTTTTGCTACAAATGCAAATAGAAAGACTACAAGTGCAAGTGCTCCGAGAAGTGGGAAGGTTATTAGAGCTATGAGTTTGTGGACATTTTTTGAGCTTTGTTTATTGCAGGGTTTCAAATATTGAACGTTTCCACACAATCCTTTGTTCCCTGCTAATGCTTCTTGGGGAGCATATTGAAATGCTTTGTTGTTCGGAAGTGCACCTTCCAAGTCATTGTAGGAGACATCAACATACGTCAGCCCATGAAGGCCTTCGAAACTTGTTGGAATGAGACCAGAAAGGTTATTGTGGGAAAGACAGAGGTTCTCCAAACTCTCCATGTTGCTCATTTCTGATGGTATCTTACCTTCAAGTGAGTTATGACTTAGATCTAGTTGGGATAGCTGAATCAACTTACCCAACTGAAATGGAATTGCTTGACTGAACTCATTGTTGCTCAAATTCAAGTAGTTTAATTTGAGAAAGTCGCCCACAAAGCTTGGAATTGAATCGTTGAATTTGTTTTGTGATAGATCAAGATGTTCTAGCTCAGTCAGTGATCCAAGTTCTGATGGCACATGACCTGAAAGTCGATTGCCATCCAACATGAGCTTCAACAAAGAAATCAATCTCCCTAACTCCTTTGGAATAGTCCCAACTAAACGATTTGAAGAGAGATCCAGCTCATGAATTTGGGTTGCATTTCCAATCTCAGGAGGTATAGGACCAGTAAGGTTGTTTCCTGCAATTCGAAGGGTCACTAAATATGGGGACTGTCCCCAATTTTTTGACATTTCACCAGAAAATCTATTGTGGCTCAAATCTATAAATTTAAGATTCGGGTAAACACCGAAGTCTTCAAATATGTTGCCAGTCAATTGGTTTCCATTAAGATGGATTCTCAATAAACTGGTGCAGGTTTTCAAGCTTTTGGGGATTGGGCCAATCAAATAGTTATTGTTTACAGAAAAATTTGTGAGTAATCCACCTTGGCAAATGTTTGGAGGCAAATAACCAACAAATTTATTTGTATCCAAACCCAGTTTAATTAACTTCCTGAGATTTCCTATTCCTTGGGGGATCGAGCCAGAAAGTTGGTTGTCACGGAGGATTAAGAATTCCAAGTTGCTCAAGTCACCGAATGAAGTGGGAATTGAACCATTGAGTTGATTCTCACCCAATTCTAGCTTAACAAGAGATTTCAAGTTCCCTATCTCGTTAGGAATGGTACCAGATAGGTTATTTCTAAAGAGATATAGAACGGTAAGGTTTGTGAGATCACCTAATGTTGTCGGAATTGACCCATTGAGTTGGTTCTCACCCAATTCTAGCTTAACGAGAGATTTCAGGTTCCCTATCTCTTTAGGAATAGTGCCAGAAAGTTTATTTCTATAGAGATATAAAAAAGTAAGATTTCTGAGAAGACCAATTTCAGGCGGGATTCTCCCAGAGAAGTGGTTTTCAGAGAGATCAAGATAAATGAGTTTGGAGAGGGAACTGATTTGAGGTGGGATGACATCGAATAGTTGATTCCCGCTGAGGTTAAGATATTTAAGATTAGGAAAGGATAGGAGTGAAAGTTCATGTAGGGTACCTTGTATAGTGGAATTGGCAAGGCTTATGTTGGTGACACTTCCAGCAGCATTGCATAAAATACCAGTCCAAATGCATGGGCTTGCCTTTGCTTTGGGAATAATGGTGGTATTGGGAAGGTATATCCACGAGTTTAGCTGGTTATTGTGGGTTTGATTTAGAAAGCTGGCTTTCCATTTGAGAAGAGCCTCTGCTTCAGTTGCAGAAGCTAAATTAGGAACGGAGTTTGGCGATGAAAGAAGGTGAAGATACATGAATAGGCAGAAAACTGGAGTCAAAGATCTCATGATGTTTTTTTTTAAGTTTGTGGATACAAGGTTGCTGCTGTTATATTATACAGTAAGTATTGATCTACTTCATCAAGCCAGCCTAGCTTTTCCGCATATATGGTTGTTTAAATCTTTATGGTTTGACCCTTGAAAATTGAGTGTTTCGAATAATCTTCTTTCATCAATTTCTTTATGGGTAGAGTTTGTGGTCTGTAATATACCCCGAGTCAAAGACCGAAGACTTGGCATCAATACCGACCTAGATAGCTAGGTGAATGAGACTGGAGATCAACTTAAGAGGGAACTGAACAAGTGAATAATAGATCGACTCTTGTCTATATATGAGTATATGACCACCCACCATAATGGACTTGTTGCCATTCCCACTTGGTTTGAAAGGAGCAGTACGTAGCGTGTG